>CM056996.1:166927946-167527946 GCA_029891345.1 Dryococelus australis
TTTTTTGGTGAGTGTACACAACTTAAAATATTGCTGCTTGTCAGATCAGAATTAAAGAGCTATGCTATGGCCTTTGAACTATTGTGATGTGTCTCATTTTATTAATGAAACGCAATTTCTACATTTGTTACATTTTGAAACTTTTAGATGAATTATTGCTATTTTTTTTGTATGCCGAGCTTGTGAATGGTATGTCTGGGCCAAACCAAATCCCTATAAATCCCACGTTGGAGCTGAAAAATCGTGAATTTCCCATAAATACTAGGTCAAATTGGGTTAAAATTAGTGCTACAAAAATACGCAGAATTTCGTTCAATTCTGTTATTTGCATATAAAATCTTGCAATACTTGTTTGCTTGGTATTGAATTAAATCTAGGCGGTTCCTGGTATTTATAATTGGTGTGAATATCTATTCCAATTGAGAATTGGTTTTAGTCATATAAACAATATCACTAATAGGTATTGTACACTATAAGTCACCCATTAGCTTAAGTAAACTTACTCATACCCGTACAAGGCCTCGTTGTTAAGAGCCGCCCAAATCTCTCTCTCTCTTTCTTTATCTCTCTATCCACCCCCCCCCCCCCCCCCCCCCAAACCGGTCCGTCATATTACGTCTATAATTTCCTGCCCTAATACCTCCGTTTTCAACGAGAATTCCATTTGGATATAGGAAGGAATTGGTAATAAGCACGGGGTTTATGCAAATCATCATCGATGCCATGGCAGTGACGTCAACAATTGAATATGAAAACATGGAAACTGTAACATGACTACTCTCACCATACGGATATTTTCATTCATTACATGGCCTACACAGTTTAACTTCCTCAGGGTTTTGTGTGCTGAGAGTGTCGATACAATGGGTCATGTGAATAAAGATGAGCAGGTGCTCAAATGTAGAAAAACGTAAGCAGGTACTCGCGTTCGTATCAATAAAACAGGACGTGCTCACTGATTTAGCTGAGCACCTGATCACAGTCAGTCGGCAATTCTATTCATACCAAATTGAGGACGTGCTCATCATCCTCAACTATCACACATACTCAAGTGAATCTGCTCAACCTTAGCCAAGCCATACGACCAAATATCTTTTCTAAGATATATATATATATATATATATATATATATATATATATATATATATATATATATATATATATATACACTCAGCATTGTCCTTAAACGTTTGATTTTTGCGTCTGAAATTTTTTTGTTAAAAAAGCTGATACCCGTTCGATACTGCACCGATCACTGGGGATGAATTAACATTCAAATTTATATTCATTATAACATATGAACCGCTTTAGTTGAGGTTCGCCAGCTCGTGTCAATTTTATAGTTCACTGGTGTGTGTCCAGATTGGGTAAAGGGAGATTAGTCAATTCGCAGTATTCCAAACACTTTTGTAATTGTTGATTATTTTTTATTTTGGATGTGTGGCAATAGTTGTCACCATGACTCTAAGATGGTGAAATTGGGGAGCCTCAGGGTGGTGCAGATTCCGAACAGCCGAGTCATAATGGTGCACGAAATGCAAGTTCCCCTGGTGTCACGAGTCTGGATGAGGTGTCACTGACATGCTGACAATTGATAAAGAAACTGACTCCTCAAATCTTCTGCTGCCATGCCTGGTCGCACCAAGTATATGGCACCTTCGAGGAGATCCGCTCATAAATAATGTGTTGTGTCTGTTGCCATCCCTGCTACCAGAGTAAGTATTCTCGTAATTATAGAATGTGCTCGTAATGCGTCTCTTATAGCCTCTTCAGGCTCAAGTAAACCACTCTGCTTCATGGTTTATCACTACCGGATAACCAACTTAAAGTATAAAATCCCCAGACGGGCCTTATGGCTTTCGTAATCCCATTAGTCAAGCAGGATGTTATTATGGTGTCATTAATCTAAACGGGGGAGAATGGACTCCTGAGCCCTCAGGACATTGTGGCCCGAAGTCCCGAATTTCAATGCAAAGAATTTCGTGAGAATGGTAAATGTAAGACACGGGACAGTGAAAGTGTGGCAGTCTGGAAAGGCAGTGAATGTACGAGCAACTGATCTGGAAGAGGGATTAAGGCAGGTGCCCTTACGTATAACGGGGGATGTCGGAGATTGGCGAGTTTTTCGTTGGTGAAAATGCCCGGTCGGGTTTTCCTGAACTACTGGGAAGTCAAATATTGCTTGTCTGCTAGCACAGCCTGAAGGATGGCAGACGCTTTCGAAGCCGGTCCTAGCGAACTCTCTTCTACTGCAGGCTGGAGCAGACCATGAAGAAGTCCCTGTCCCTGAGACGGGGATTGGGACGGCATTGAGATGTTGACCACTCCGGTAAAGCCCTTTTCAGTTACAATGGCATGATTTTGACAGTTTGGCGAAAATAACTTTCTTTTATGCATCCTTCCACCATCAACTGGTAGGTCAGGTCGTATTTCTCTTTCGTCTCTATAGGCATGCAGGGATATCAGCAGAGCCAACATGACACACTTTTATTGGTTCACGAATCAACTGATGTAGCATTTTTCGGATATGGTGAGTTACTATTTTCGATATGACATGTTACAACACACACTGGCTGACAGAATCTTGCCAGTGTTTCTGAGACAGACTCTACTGACTTAGAGAGACAGTAGGCTTGTGGACAGTGCATCGACCTGACCATGGGTGTTTCGAGTGACTGAGGAGCCTCGGAACAAGGTGGCCAGCGTCGCTCTTTCCGCTTGGTAGAATTTAAAGAATTATTTTGAAAGGTTTAATTTACCTTGGTTGATATATAGCTAACTTATATGTATGAGTATAAAAATTTGTCAACAGCCAGTTCTGTAGCCCTGTCGCGAATTTGTTTGACTCCCTACCTTTGATAGGCATCCTGTACAAATTTCCTTTTCTTGTAACTATTCTTTATTAAGATCAATTAATGAAGAGCACTGGAAAAGGGTTCTCTATTAAATATCAGTATTCACTAAGTAGTGATACTACCGAGTAGGGCCCCGCAGACGACCATCAGCCCTGAAGACATGGCATGAAATGAGACCTTTAAAATGGAGGATCGGCAGAGTACAGTGACGGAAGAAAGGACACCCCTTAAAATTATCCGTCCGCAGCCTTATCCACATGCCAATATTTCAAGGATCGAGCTAAATTCTTCGTGTTGGGAAGACGTTGGGTAAATCGCACTACTTCTTGCGACATAGAAACGTTACGTCAGTTATGCTTTTCCAACATGTTAATACAAGCAGTTTGTGTAAAGTTGTTGTGTTTTAAAAGGCTTCGGATAAGTCGTCAAAAAACTAAAAACGTTATTTTAAATAGCTGAGAAAATATATTGGTTATTGCTATAGTGTGGAACTGTTGTGCCATTTGTCACGTAACTACTTTTTTGTTTCAAAATCCTCTCTGGCACCAAACCGGATTATAGCCGGTAAATTCTGCAACTGGTGCCCCTTACTCGCAAATTTTTTGTGTTAATCGAAAAATTGTCAATAATAACAATTTTATTGTGAAGAGACTTCTTTTAAACCTGCGAACGCTTCATTGTAAAGTTTAACAGTTCATCTCCCAGGGTGATAGGTGTTCGGCTTAAAGGCTAGATTTGACGACCAATGGCATGTTATTCAGGATGATACAACGGTGTCTTGCAATTGCCTTATACATCGCGATGAGGATGAAGGAACGACAAAACATCCAGTTCACAGGCCTCCGCTCTGCTGGCAGTTCCAACACTAATGGATGGAATTTAAATGTATATTATCCAAGTATCAGTAGTCTAGTAACGCTATATAGGCATTACTTAATTATCAGGAAATTAAAATGTCAATAAATTGACACCCAAGCTGCTAAGGGTGTCAGGGTGGGCTTTATTTATCCGTGCAACTCTCACCTTCCGAGCAACTGGCGTAGTTAGTAGCAATAGTATCTTAAAATGTAATCAACAAAGATTATAATGTGAAAGGAAAGCATAAACAAAAGTAAGGAGCATCCTATACTCCTGTAGCACCCAAAAATGACCCATGTGTGGTAGTAATTAGGAACTGCGTTACTCGCCATTGGGTTGCCTTGAAACAAAAAGAAATTCTAACACCGGGAAACGAATTTTTCCTTATTTGAAAAATTCCTAACACGGCTTCTACCAGGGGGCCTAATTCCCATGAGGTGCTCTGACCAACAGATTAAATTATCTTTCCCCCGTTTCTCATACAGTTGAAAGCTCAATGGGAACTTTCGGGGGACTGTAAGAAAGAGGTATCTGACATGAAATGCTACAAAGACAAACAGAGAGGACACTGCATCAGTACAAATTATTTACTCAATTCACTTGTAACCCAGCATCAATATAGCAAGAGATGATACTGAAAAGGCTCCTGATTCCGACATTATTTCCCCTTCTAAAAATAATTTCATCTTAAAGTTTACTCTAACTTCTCATAAAAATGAACAACATGGTTTTTTCTTATTAGTGTCCCTGACATAATTTGGTTGGTTCATTGGAGAGTGGTTTACACCCTTAAATTCCCTAGTTTTCCCCTACATATCGTTTAGATCCAATACCTATATATAATTCTAACTCAAAATCTCTAGCACTATCACTGTAATGAACTTATCCATGGATGCTGGCAGTTGATAAATTTAGAATAATTGCCGGGAATTGAACCCGGACCGCCTTGGTGGCAGGTGAGCGAGCTATCCGCTTGGCCGCCACGGCCACCAAAAACAAGATATTTTTATAATAGAATAAGTGCAAAATGCTTGTGATACACTACACGATATATTCTGGAAACATTAAAACACGTCATACGTGAAGTGATTTTGCAAAGATTTGAGTCAGTGTGTGAAAAAAACCGCGAATAGAATATAGGTTGGTAGCCAGGGCTGAACCTCTTGTCGACATCGAGGTAATTATAGGGTGGAAACAAAGACGAAATCAAGCAAGTCTTTCTAAAGTGTTACACCGCGAACCTTGGTTCTCGAGCAAGCAGTGGGTGATAGTTTCACAGTGTACGTTACTTCCCAGTAATTAACGTGCATAAACAAAGTTAAGGTGATATCTACCCTTAGAGTTGCTTGAAATTACTGCAAAATTAACAACCTGCAGAAAACAAAGAACATTCGTTACTCGTAAGTTGTGAAATGGAGCACTACAGAACTAATATTCGTACCTGGTATTTAACTTGTAACAAAAGGCAATAACCTGAAGTTCAAAGCAGTCAGGAAAGTTTTAAATTACGGTGAACGTGCTAAAGGAGCCCTGCGCAGTTGTAGGACGCACATCCCTAGAAGCCTTCTATAATTTCGTGTTAATTGTGTAGTTGGTTATTACTTAGAAAAATAATATGGCCAAACATTGAGAGCTGGTTCACATCAACAAAACTGTTAATAAAGTCATCAAATTATCTTCTCTCGGCAGTCTTAATCATTTTCAAAGTCACTCGACACGTGGGCCTAACATTATTACTCGATTTGGTTTTAAAAATATTTTGTTTCATATTTTAAATGTTTCGTATAGTAATCCACTGCAAATAGTATTATTTCATTCGCATTAGGTTGACGTGCTTACTCGGTAGGCCTATATTAATGGTTTTAATTTCTATGATCACCAACGGTCAACATTAGTGGGCCATTCAAGTAGCTGTTTGAAATTTGTGACATTGACGTCAACTTGATCACTTCCTCGACAACAGATTTATTAGTGAATATGTGTAAGTATATTTTGGTTACTCTACAACCCAATTTTTTTTCTGTTGATATACAATTTGTGGTTATTTGAAACACCAACTGCAGCAGTAAACAGTGTTAAACGTTGCCCTAAAATACTAGTATGTTTCTTCGAATCAAAACATAACATGTCAAAATTCACTTTACTGAGGAGTGAGTTGCCAGAAGTCCAAATTTAATGTGACGTGGCCTTTCTCAAAAGAAGCATAAGGAACCTGTTTCCGTCTAATTTTATTTCACATGAATACATTTTGATATATCTACCCTAAAATTTCTTTGCATTTTTTTCTGGTGTCATATGTCTCACTGTTACAAGTCAATTAAGGTCCGTTATTGCATTGTGCTGAATAAACCACCCCTATCGCAAAGTATTCTACTTGATAGTTCGCCGCGCCCTCACCTTAATGATCATGAACCTATTTTCAAAACCACTGGAATGTACGTCACTGAATATTGAATTTATTTGTCTCCTAGCTATTTTAGGCCGTTCCAGTTCAACAGACAATTATTGATAATATTTCGTGTGAGTGTGTAGAAAGTTAATTACGTAAATGTATGTACATAGCCTGCTTGCATACTCGTCCGCTAATTAGCCACTTAGTTACTCGGTATTGAAGTGACACGGTAAAAATATGTTCTAAATCTTTCAGTGGGTCCTTCGTATATCAAAACATTATGTCCCCTGCTACGCTTTTGGATAGGCTCACAACGCAGTAAATCGACGATTGTGGTGACCTCGTTGTTCCAATACGTCTGTACACGCTCAGTGGAAATTAATGTGTAATTCTGTGCTCCAGTAAGACTTCAATTGACTGTAATCGAATATGACAGCAGAATAATTATACCGATCCGGGGCCAAGGCCGTGGGGCATAGTAGCTAGACGCCGGGGGGACAGCAATGTTGGAATTTCCCCTCTCCCTAGAAATTTTCCTTTTTCCCTTAGAATCGACTCAATTGCCCTAAAGATTTCACTTTTTTTTTCCCCAGCTGCAAACACGAAGCCCCCAGAAAGTCAATTTTCAGCCCAGAGCAGTGGAGCAGGGTTCGTGACTTCGAGCCAGGAGGGCAGGACTCAGGATCTTTGATCTTAAACCTTTACTCCGTGACCTTGAATGGCCTTGAAAACCAAAACTCGAGAAACGATTCATAAAAGCCAGCAACCATATTGCGTTACTGACTACTACCACCATATTGGAATGCAGGTGACCTTCACATCGTGACCTTGAATAACCTCGAAAACAAAAGACTCGAGAATAAACTGAATAAATTCATAAAAGTCAGGAAGCATATTATATTACTGACTACTACCGCCATCTTGTTTTTGTCTGTCATTTTTTTATACATTGCTGTAGGCTGCCATCTTGTTTCCTCGTTGGTTATTTGTTTATAAATTGCTGGAGTTTGTTTTGTCTCTCACTTTCATTCGACTGCCTTATTGGATTTCATATATTCTTATCACCTAGTGTATTAATTCACCAATCAGACAGCAGCCATATTTGTTTATGTTTTTTAACAAATTGGTGATGCTGTAGGCGCCCTAAAAATGGATTCTACATTCAAACTATAGACAGTGTTAATTTCTCGATTTCACTGCCAAGCGAGCTGTCGATACTTACATTTATAGACATAAAAACCTATAATTTTCCATTCTATTTTTAAAAAAATGTTTACAATCAGCATTATACCTAAATGCATAATAGGGACTTTAACTAGATAATTTATTAAATATATATTTTTTATTAAATATTCAAAGTTGTAAAATTTTAAAAATGTTTTTGTTTCATTATATAATTTTACATATAGTACAATAGTACTTTAAACAATAATATTAATTTTATTTCTGTACCTTTTAAATTTTAACTATATTCTAGAAAATTAGATAAACATCAAATAAAATACAATTTTATTCGCAGGTATTTTTATTCAATTAATTTATCAGTCGCTCCTACCCTCAAATAATTTACAATAGTTTTCAATATATATGCATCTCAATATACGCAACTTAGTTGTAAGTTGTAGTCTTTTATGCATCTCTCTATTCACACTCGTGTTGTCCTTGTGCGAGAAAATCGTGACAATTATTACTCCGACGCACTGTGCAGGACAGGTTATGTAGGTAACTACACATATTTTTCTTTTTAGTAGGAAGGAAAATTCCCGGTTTTTTATGTCTATAAAATATGCGTCGACAGCTCGCTTTGCAGTGAAATTGATAAATTAACGCTGCATATGTGTTGAAAATAGAATCCAACATGGAGGGCGCCGACAGCATGACCTATACTTAAAAAAACATAAACAAAAATGGCTGCTGCCTGGTGGGGGAATTAATACACTAGAGCCACCTAGGTGAGGAAAACATATTTAATCTAATACGGCAGTAGAACGAATTCGAGACATAACCCAGCAATGGATAAGCAAATGGCAAACAAAAAAAAAAAAAAAAAAAAAAAAATGGTGTCCTACAGCAATCAATAAAAAAAATATAGACGAAAAAACCAAGATGGCAGTAGTCAGTAATGTAATATGCTTTCTGACTTTTATGAATTTATTTAATTTTTCTATAGTTTTCGTTTTCAATGTAATTCAAAGTCACGTTGTCAAGGTTAAGGTCACCTGCATCCAATATGGCGGTATTAGTCAGTAACGAATTATGTTTGCTGACTTTTATGATTTTTTCTCGATTTTTTGTTTTAAGGTCATTAAACGTTACCTGCAATCAATGTGGTTGTAGTATTCAGTAACGTAATATGCTTGCTGACTTTTATAAATGTTTCCTCGAAATTTTGTTTTCAAGGTCATATGGTCAAGGTCAAGGTCACCTGCATCCAATGTGACGGTAGGAATTAGTAACGTAATATGCTTGCTGGCTTTTGTGCATTTTTTCTCGATTTTATATTTCCAGTCATTCAACGTCACGGGGTAAAGATCAAAGTTGCTGAGTACTGAATCCTGCTCTCCTGGCTCGGAGTCACATGTCCTGCTCCCCTGCTCTGGGCTGAAAATGGACTTTCGGGGTGGTTTGTTTATAGAGCTGAGAAAAAAGGGAAATTTTTAGGGAATAGAGTAAATTTTATAGGGAAAAGGGAAATGTTTGGGGAAATTTTGTAAATTAAAAAAAAAAATAAGTTTTTAGGGAAAAAACGGAAATTTTTAGGGAAAAAGGGTAATGCCAACCTGGTGGTCCCCCGGCGCCTAACTCGTACCTTCCACGCCCTTGACCATAGATCGTTACAATCATTCTTCTTATGACTACACGGATGCCTCTGTTAACATATTTTTGGTGGCTTAGACCTAAAAGTCATCTCTTCTCCCCTCATTGTCATAAAACTCCGATGCAATTTATTTATGCAATCCTATTTTGCAACTGCTTATTTATTAGGGTTGCACCCAAATTTGCCTAATTCTGGAGGTATTTTCCTTTTACACTCACTGCCCCTATGTCATTCAAATCTTCGTAATAGTTTCACGCGACATAACATTGTTTTACGTCCGCATTTTCAAGCCCCAATACATGACCAGAAGGAACTGATAAATCCGTCGTTTTTCAGTGTGCCACATTCCGCGGCGATTTTGGCTGTTCTGTTTGAAATACTCTTTTGTCGCCTACATACTACGTCTAATCTGTTGCTTACAAATTTTCTATCTCTCTGTGGACTGTTTATAATGTCCTCATTGCGTTTTGTACGGTTTACGTGGGATGGAATTTTAACAAAACACTTACAGCAATTAAATTTTATTAATACAGTTTTTGCGGTAGGCGCATGTTGTGACTCAAGTTCTGTGACTTTTCACTGCAATATATATATATATATATATATATATATATATATATATATATATATATATATATATATACCAAATGCCAAAATAACGAACTTTTCACTGATATATATATATATATATATATATATCAGTGAAAAGTTCGTTATTTTGGCATTGATCCAGAAATAAGGACTAACCATTTACTGAGGCAGACTGTGTAAGTCGGCGTGCATCAAATTACTTTAATAAGGTTGGGCCACTGAAGACCCACCAGTGTTATCAACTTAGGTGAATAATGAGACGATATAGATAAAATAATTTGATAAACCTAAAACAAACCGCGTTCACACGCGCCCTTCATGCTAACTATCTTTAGTTAGCAGGGCTGAGTATTGTTATTATTTGTTGGCAGATCATCTATACCAATGTCTAATTTTCATAACACACATTTATCTCCAGGATTTATGATGTAGCTGGGATTTTTTGTAAATTCCCAATGTGATTCATTCACCCTTCAGTACTAGGCTCACACTGATCCCTTTTCGTATACCTGAGAATTTTTTGACTTGTTCTGAACACATGGTGCATTTCACAGAAAAGTTCATTTTCTAAGAGAGGCAAGTGCCCCCCTCCCCTCCTCCACCATAATCTTTCCACTTCTGATGACACCCATATCATTATTTAAACGTATTACATTTCTCACTAAATGCAGTCACTTTTAACCGTGAAAGAAATCTATTTGTATAGACAGTAAAACGAGTTGTAATAAATATGATAAAATGTCATATTAAATATTACAACCAACTAAAGATAGTTAGCATGAAGGCGCGTGTGAACGCGGTTTGTTTTAGGTTTATCAAATTATTTTATCTATATCGTCTCATTATTCACCTAAGTTGATAACACTGGTGGGTCTTCAGTGGCCCAACCTTATTAAAGTAATTTGATGCACGCCGACTTACACAGTCTGCCTCAGTAAATGGTTAGTCCTTATTTCTGGATCAATCTACCTATACAAATAAATAACACTTTTAAAATTACATTGTATATACAGTCATTAGAATCCTGCTTCACTGAAAAAATATGGTTGTAGGAACCAAATTTATGTTACCATAACCCATATATGCTGTTAATTTATAGGAACAGCAGTAAGATTGATTGTTGGTACCATCTAAATTTTGCTAACGTAAACAGTAATTGTAACAGAACTGTGTGTTATAGGCTTGTTTGTGATTGTATGTGCATCTATGAATACAGTTCCTACAGCAGACTGTTAAGTTCCTTCTACAGAAGAGAACTACCTCAGCAATTCTTGTATTGTTCGCGCAACATACAGAACTGTAATGAAATAACAGAACATTTTGTAGCTGGTATATAAGTTTGGTAGCTGCTACCGTGAAACCGTATTAGATATATCTTCTGTTGTCACTTTTCTGCTGATTTTTCTTCAGTGTACTGCGATCATTGTAAGCAAGTATTACTGTAGCCAATACGAGAAGAATGCATATCTGTAGCTTTGTCAAATGTACCCCCCTCGTAAAACAGTGTGGCCTAAGTTTTTTGGTGTAGTGATAAAGTATATGGTATCAAATCTTATAGGCTGTTCACGGTAAAGTGAGCACTTTTGATGCCCTAGTTTCAAAATAAATTTCAAAATAAATATTTCTTTGTAAGTAAAAAACACAGATTGTTATTCCACCGCACTCGGAAGTTAACGTCCAAGACTAAAATAAAATATATTAATTGACTATTATTTCAAATGAGAGGGCTTTCAAAAGTGCTCACTTTACTGTTAATAGCCTATTCCAGTGCTATCAATATGTCATGCTTATATTGTGCTCTGCTGATACCTTGAGCCCAGCTACCAACTGACTGAGTGTTCGAAAACAAAAATGTTGCTTAAGAGTAATAATGTATTTTACTACACGTTTCATTAAGCATCTAAGTTAATAACGGGCTCCATAAAACTAACCAGAATAAACTAAAATCTCCGATTTAATAAAAAAATCAAAGTGGTGCCGTGGAGTACGGAAATGGGATACACTTTGTAATTTTTTTTCTTTATTTTCTATTTTTTTCTCCTGCTATGTTTCTGATCTTAAAAGTCATCCCCAACGCAAAAAGTCTTAAGACGTATGACAACTTTCAAAGTGCCTCTGAGAAACGAATAAGGAACTTATTTAGACCTTAATAGTTCTTTCGAGATTCTGTTCCGTTATGTTAGCAAACTCTCAAATTACTCAAATGTTCAAATGTAAGTAGCTTGACTTTTTGTTGTGGACGTAGTTCCTCCGGACATCTCGTACGAAGATACCAGCTCCGACGTCTTTGCCAAGGAGGGCGAGAACACCACCCTTGTGTGTGCAGCCAAAGGCCATCCTCCGCCACGAATAACATGGAGAAGAGAGGATGGACAACACATTGTTGTCAGGAGGGGGCTTCGAGAAATGGCCACAGGTAAGCTAGTGGCACATCAATATATTGTGTGCGCTATTTATTGATCTTAATGCAAACAATATATGGTTGTTGATATCGCATTTCAAGTGCAAGGCAAGCGTGACTCATAAAATTTAGTTTATGCAATTTTCGTGTCGGAAGGAGGAAGATGTCTATTACTTGATTACTTAATATCGGAAAACTGCAGTGATATTCTATTTAATTTTACTGGGCGTACAGCTGATAAATGAGGGTCGCACTTCGAAAACAGATTTGATGTGGAAATAATTATATTTCATATTTATACGGCATGAGTTTTAGAAGCATTAATTCGCGGATTGTAATAATTTCACAATTATTTAGCTCTCATTTAGTATAAGACATTTTGAATTACATATAGTGTGTTAAACCGTGATAAAATGTGAGTGCATGTTAGTCGTCGACGTGCGTGCGCCTTCCAGTTTTTTTTTTTATTTTCGTTTAGCTGTGGTTTTCTCTGTGAGAAGTGTCTCGATGACCATGTAATAGCAAGTTACCCATCACGGCGATCGGAGCTCGGTTTCTGGAGGATCTGAGTTAGTATATTCACACGTGAGAAATATGGTGGACATTGCCTCTGGGCCTGGTGTTTCCTCGTGGCGCTCATTCTGCCTCCTCCAACCCCCCCCCCCCTAATTTTCTCTGTTCTATCCTAGAGCCATATGTCATATTCAAATACGACAAGGACTAAATGTCAATCCCATTTTTGCTGGCCGTTCCTCTGCCCTTGTGTGCACACCAATACTCTGGTTTTTTCTGCGTTATAATAAGCTTAAATGGGGCGTTAGAATTCGAGATGTATACGTCAAAACATCTACTTTTTAAATATGTTTTTAACTAAACATAAAAATACTGTAAAAATTAATAAATATCAATTGTATAGCTACAAATAGGAGTCTTGCTATAAAGTGACGGTGTAAATTCGTGGGTGATGAGGATTCTATAAGACGAAGCAAAGAGTGACTCTGGTGGGTGTCAAATTTGTATTATTATAATTATGAAGTGATATCATTCATAATATGTATACAGCTGTTAGTGGTGAAAATTTAGTGCTAACATAAACTACCGTACGCATATAAACGCTCTACATAACCATTCAGGAGGATGGGACTCAACACTATGACCTCCTATAGTTATAAGGATTTATTTTCCCATATGTAATGTTTGTCTAGATACAGATAATAGAATGAATGTCGATAATTCTATCATATAATACGTCCGAAGTTAGATTTTTTCGGTACAATCAAAAGTTATACTTGTTGCACTATAAACAAAAATCTTATTTGGCCAGTAATAAATCGTAATATCAATTATGTGCATATTGCGCCAAAATAAGTGAACTCATTCAATTCTATAATGACCATTTCCAGTAAAAGCGATAAATGCTATGTTCACGTCAGTTAAATGCCTTTCGATGGAGATCGGAATTTGTGTTAACCATTTAGTTGTGCCATTTGTATGTAGCAAGTGACCACGTCCACACCCCATATCGATTTCCTCTCTAGAATGATTCATCGAATATCTCTGCCACAATATCCAGTATAATGTTGTGCACTTCTTCCCTGATGTTGCCCAGTAGTTTTCCACATGTTAGTGGCATTCTATTATTACACATCTTGTCCGTAAGGTAAACCCACAAGAATAAATCGCATACCGAATGACCTGGATATTACGATGACCAATATTTGTCCCAATACCGTGGAGTCATATGGCTGGGAAACTGCTCCCCCAACAGTGGCATTGTGGTCCTGGAAATACGGCAAGTGGTTCCATCCTGCTGAAACCAATATTGACTTAGATTCATCTCCATTATAGTTGTCAGTAACAACCATCGCGATGTCTTTCACAGTTGACTTTAACAGCATGCCCACTGTCGTCTCGAAAAACAGGACTTGCACTTTGAAGTTATATCGCTAATAAGCAATATATAGTTATAAATATTGTTATTTCAATTATTTACAACAGTGATTACGAACACTAAACATTTGAAAACGATTGTTGTAATGGATCTCTCGCATTTCACGCAGAAAAATCCACTTTCCAAGAGAGTCAAGTGCCTCCTCTCCAACCCCCTCCAATCCCCCCCGTAATCACAACCCAATTTCCCTCTTGCCCATTCGACGTTCCCCATTCACTCCACATACACTCGCTCTGTGTTGAGGCGACATTTATAGATACTGAGGGCTTCTCCATAGTCTGTATTCTGAGGTTATTTTCGCTGATATAACTAGTGAGATGAAAGTGTGCTTCGTCAGTCACAATGACCCCTGACATTAACTGTAGATCTTCGCCTGCAAGTTCCTACAATATCCTACAGGATATCTGACGTTCCCACAGTTCTTGCAGAATTACGCCGACCACTCAAGGGTTTATCTGTAACTGTTCCACTCCCAAAAAAATAGCAATGCGCGTCTCTTAATGACGTTTCTGATGGATCGACACGAAAATTTATTTACATCATTATGATCATCGAGCAGCATTTATAGAGTTTCTGCACAACACCTTCAAAACTGGGTTCAGCAAAAATTCGAAATTCTCTTTTCAACGCTACAGGAAATGTCTTAGAACATTTGTAACACCAGTAGATAGAAGATGCTGGAGCTGCCACAGTTTGATATTTCAAGATAAAATACATTCCATTAAATTTCCATTAACATCTAATATAACGATAAAACTATTTTTAAACAAATTTTTCAGGAATTGGAAAATTGTTGTTAATGAAAACATTTTAAAAACTATGAAAAATAACGAAATTTCTTTAGCATTTAGCAATAACCTGGACACTTAAATTTCTAAATTTTTTCTTTTCCAAGAAAATTATTTGCCCTTATATATTGTTCAAAAATCTTAACACAAAACAAAATTTAATAAATAGAACTTACATTTATAAGAAATGCATTTATTGTAATTATTGATTTTCAGAACTTTCTATTAATATCCTATATAAATAACGAAAATGGAAGTTTTAGTCAACAGTTAAATAAGTCTATTTAAATTAAAAATTAATTGCGATAAATGAATAGAGATAAAATACGCATATTTTTTATAATATTAATTATTTTGATAAAAAATTATTGTTTATTTTTAATAGCAAACTTTATATTGTTTTAACCAAAATATACACAAAAATTATTCAATTTAGTTTTAAAGGGAAGAATCAAAATTAATATAATTGTATCCTCGAATGACAGAAAATAAAAATTGGTAATATAACGTATGAATTTCTTATGAATATAAAAACTTGAATTAGATAAAAATCGAATGGATCAAGTGAAAATACTAATTAAATGGATGGAATAAATGAAATGATTTGACCAAATCAAATGAACTGAAGAATCAAACGAACATATTAAACTTATTAAATGTACTGAGTTAACATAATGCAATGAATAAATCAAATAAACTAAATTAGTAGAATTAATTATATAAAAATAGACTACTAAATTAATAAATTAAAACTATTTGGCAGGTTTAAAACATATTTCAAGGTATATTTTCACGCCCCCTAAAAACTGACAGGAAATTTATGATAATTTAATGAATGTTTTACTACCATAAACTATTTAAAACAATGTTTTTGTGTATTATGTGCTTTTTAACCTACTTTCTTTGGAAAGATAGGATTATGCACTCATGCGAATATCTCTATGTATATCTTCCCCCTTCTTGCCAGAATAATAATTTTTGAACTCGTAAAACGAATTTCACCTGTCTCGGTACACATGTAGTACTCAGTTTTCAAACTCTCTGTTCTATTATTTTCAAAATGAAGGCCATTTAAAAACTACGGGGGCTATTTCATATCTCGGGAACCATTTAAACCAAATCTGTATTGTTCCGCTATTTTGAAAGATGAACATGAAAAAATTAAGTTTAAAAAAAAAATGTCGGAAACTACCCAATATATACCCACAAAATTTCGTAAGTAACTAACACTATAATGGACCATGTCATTGTATACGACTTAAATGGGTAAGACACTTACGCTATTTTCAACATAGCGGCCAAATAATTATTTGACGTTAATTTAGTAATATAACCTATTTAACAAATTTCGACCAAACTTCATATGCTGAAATTGTTAACTACAATTATCAATTAAGATAATGCATTTCCTCTTCGTCCACCATTTTGTAAGATAATTCCGCATTAAAAAATTGTGTCATATTTCGGGAAACAATTACCTGATTCCTATAAAATCGGTAAGCAAGAACTATTACGGCTCCATTTAAACTGATATGTTTTAAGTGCGTCAAACACTAATTTTTAAATTGCGGTCATATTATGAACATATGTTTAGAATGATGGTTGTATAAATATTTTATTTTATCACATATATTAATTTTACCTCAAACTAAGAGTAGGCACTACTCTTAGATTGAGGTGAATGCCCTCGTACTTCATCAAATGTACGAGGGCATTCAGAAGTCATGGCAGCTATTGTTTATCTCCCTAAAATGACTCAACACAGGAAATGTACTATTTACAGTTGAAAGTGTACAAGTACGCCACATGGGATACGGATGCAGGAATGTCCGGCAAGGAACAAAGACATACATGGCTGACTTTAAATCACCGTTTAGTTGTAATATTCTCGTACAAACTGTTTGCACTAATTTGAACGGGTACGTATCGTACGTATAAAAGCTGTTTAACATCGTTCAAAGTGGTCTCCGAGGTTGTACACTGTTCGTTGCCAGCGAAGAGGCAGACGGGAAATACCCTCGGCCGCATGAGATACGTCAATGTGCGCCACCTCTCGTCAAAATGCTGTGACGATGTCTGCCTCATCGCTGGCAACGAACCATGGACAACCATACAGACTACTTTGAAGGATGTTATACAGCTCGTACACGTACGATACGTACCCGTTCAAATGCGTGCATTGAGTTTGTACGAGAATATATCAATTAAGCAGTGATTTCAAGCAGCCATGTTTGTCTTTTTTCCTTGCCTGACATTCCTACATTCATACCCCATGTGATGTCACCTTTAAAACGTACTTGTACAATTTAAACTGTACGTAGTACATTTCCTGTGTTGGGTCATTTTCGGGAGATAAACAATAGTTGCTATGACTTCATAATCAGCCCTCGTGCTGCCGGCGTGTGAGGAGGAAGAAGGCCAATTAGTTATACTGGTAACTTCTTGCAATATTTTTTAATTTTATTTTTATATATATTTCAAGTTGTATTTTACATTTTTTATATGTTATCATTATTATTTCTTTGCATTCGTACTAATTTATGTTCTTGGACATTAATATTATCTTAATTTATATTTATAAATCAGGTTAATTTTAATTTCATATTCTCTTTTTTGTAAAAATTTTAGAAATTGGTGTTATAAAAAGTTTTATTTTCATTCTTCTTTTTTTTTTTCTAAAAAAAATGTGTTGTTGAAATTAAATTCAAATATTAATATTTTATTGTTCTGCCTTTTTTATATATTTTTAACGCCCTTTCATTATTAATATTTTTAATTCTCAAGATATTCTAGAAAATAATTTTTAGTTTCTAACTTTATACATCGCAAACTAAATAACATGTAGGTTTTTTTTTGTGGAAAGTAAACAGTGAAGTTTTGACATATACTATATTATATAATTTATCTTTATTCAATAAAGACATTTGGGCACTTCCTATTCAAAACCATAGTTGTATCGCAGGTTATTCTATCTCAGGTCAACTTATAGAGTAAAAAGTCGTTAATTTAGTGCTCTTCAGCCTGTGATACCGAGCCTCAACAGGTGATCCCAGTTGCTTGTCCAGGTTGTGATAGGCCCCGCGTCAGGTCAGAAGGGGCCTCGTCGAGACATGCTGCTAATTTGTAGGTCGGTACTGAATAGGACTTCAACCACCCGACGTGCCTGCTTCTATTCAGTTCGTGGTGCCTAGCACATCGCCAACCTCGGGGGTGGTTACAAGACATTAGGGGCAGGACAAGGTAACGGAGGAGTTGCGGGCAAGGTGAAACAGTACGGCTTCACTCTGAAATCTTATTGGCCGAGAATAAGAAGGGAATTAGAAGATAGCAAACGACAGCCACCAAGCCGTAGGACAGTCGCGCATTCGCGCCATTATATTGTTCCAAGAACCTTCATACCGGTGGGTGCTCGGGTCGGAACGGTTGTTCCTCCTCTACTGAAAAAAAAAATCGTGGAAGTCATAAAATGTTTTGTGAGTATTAACCTTGCCTTATCTATTTTGGCGAACACAAACTGAACTGATGTGACCATTAATAAACTAATTTTGCGGAGACTGCAAAAAATTTTGGCATTACGACTTCCCAACAAAATACTTTTCTCGTTGCTGGTATGGATTAGAGTGAATACCTGGAAATATGCACTACTCCACTTCTCCAGGCAGAATATTGTCATAAATGCAGTAAGTAATGGGCGAAGGAAGCAGCAAACGATCTTTCTTGCAGGTAACAAAAAAATAAAGCAAAAAGAATGAGCTTGCTGATAACTAAGCAAAAGAAAGAAAAGCGGAACGTAAAATGGTCCGAGAGAGAGATAGAGTCGGCATATCAAAAGGAACATAAAATATAAGTGAAAGACCATCTTACACCCTGTAATACCCAGGAGAACAGCAAGTGTGGGGGGGGGGGGGGTGATGCGAAATGCCCGACTGACATATATCTGTCACGTAACAGTTTATATTTGGCCGACTTCTATATGAGAAGATAGCCTTGTGTTCACTAAGGAACCATGAGCCACTCCACAATAAGGTAGGAGGGCTAGTGAGGCTAGGCACGCCTCGTTCCCTGTACCCATATGACGTAGACCATGGTGGTTGTCTTTTGTCGCGCTGACGAACGAATCCACCACCCAACTGAAATCCTCTACTGACTACTGCCTGAACTTGACGGGTCCTAGCAACCATATTCCTGGATATGACAAAAAATTAAGTCACACCACAGTTTCACAGCAAGAAATTATTACTTGAAAAGTACAAATGTGCTTGGGCTACTACCCCGATATTTTTTAATAAGTCTGGCGAGTCACTGGAGCCTACCTTGCAAGCATGAGCTTGTTTTCAATTGACAAGCTGCCAAAGAAAATTTGTGCTATCGCAAGTGTTGCGAATATTTCCATGAGTAATATCGAACCCTTGGCTCCGACAATAGCTACGTTGTTCTGAGATAAAGGTGAGTTAAGTAGACCAGTGTGCTCTTCGCACGTCGTCGGAAAAGCAGCTAGCCAACCAGTGGCGTTGTAAAAGCCAAGGTGGACCAGGCAGACTGGTTTTGATCCAGCACAGTCTTCATTCTTGTCAGGTCGAGACGAGGAGAAAGATTACCCGTCCCTCGATCCCCCCCCCCCCCCCCCTCAATTTTCCAGTTCGGTTTGTTGGAAGCCAGCTGTGTCTACAATAGCCCTGCTTGGGATTTCATTCTCTACGTACGCGGTGTTCCACAGCCTGCATGTTCCGACAGCAGATCGCCCCAATTTTCAATCTCAGAACGCCGAAACTCCTCTGCATTTCTTTACTGACAAACTGATCGTCCTGCTTCGCACCAATCTTCTCTCTGACCAACCACTCCGCAAAGATGCCAGCGACTACTTTGCTTATGTATTAAAATAACGGGTTTACAAGCTGGGATTCCGTTATTTTCAGCCACTCCAGTAAGCTAGGATCCTACATTTGCCACTGGAAGGGTGCACTGGGTCTCGGTTGCTACACTTCTAGCTATCGCCAAGTCCCCCGGCGGGCACAGATCCTTTGTGATCCCAAGTCGCAGGGACGACCGCACGGTATACCGCTGTGGTTTGAATCTTATCCTCATCACATACCGGCTGCCGACATGACATACCTTTGAGTTGCCGGGTAGTGGGCGTTGTCCAGCAACAACACACTGTGTGTCCCATCAGGTCACAGCAATTTACTGCTCAAAGAGAAATATATATGGTTTCAAGTTGAAAACTATTGTGTACACCGCGTTGGGATGATTGGGATATTCACTTCAATTACCTTTTCTATCTATATCGGAAAATCCAAATAATCATATTATACAAGGCCTATCCAAACTAATGTAGTGTTCATATTGGCCCATTTGTACTGGTCAAAACAGCAGCCTTCTAAAATAAATGTCCGCGACTATGATATAACTAAAAGCATCATATTTGCTAGACTTCACCTAATCATAGGATTTATAAATAAATATGTTTTGTCCAAAACCCACAGGTTAATTTGCATTCCTCATAAGCCTAATTTTTTTTTTTTTTTTTTTTTTGAGAAATGAGGAAACGCTGTAATCTAAAGCAACTATTCGAAACTAAAATGTGTTAGTAGATAGTATAGAAAAACTACTAGTCCCCGATGGATTATGGAGCACGAAAGACACAGCTGGGATTGAATCTGACCTATTCACTGACTTTTGATTAAAAAATTAGAAAACAGGCGCAACAGTGTACGGACACACACACACACACGCGCGCGCGCGAGCGCGGATTCAAATATATTATTTACTAAAAAAAAAAAAAAATTATTCCCAGCAGAAGAAAACTTGCATTGTGGGAAGTGCATTCTGGGGAGAAGGGGTGAGGGTTAACACACACTTGTATTGTAGCTTGAGATGAAAACGTATGATGGGGCATTGACAGTGTGCTGTTGAAGGAATCAGGAGAACCTTGAGAAAACCCACTATCCATTGTCATAGTTCGCAATGTATCTTACGTGAAAAAATTCTGGATAGGGATCTTCAGAGGACCAAACTTGAATGAGCTGAGCACCAAACACAAATCGCCGTGATGGGAAGCCGGCATGCTGACCTCATGTCAATGAAGCACAGGTCATTGAGTTCAGAAATTTAGAATTATTTCACACTGTAACACGTAATGTATGTGAATAAAACAAATAAGATAAGTTTAAATAATGCTTTCATGAGCAAATAATGAATGGCACACATTTTGTTTAAACTTCTCCCGCGATTGGTTTTATAACTTTTTCTTTTTTAGGAAATTAGATCTTCATTTAAGCATGGAACTGTCTTACAGCCTATGACTTTTAAACTTGAGGTTTATTAGCACTACGTTATTCTTAAAATGTTTAGCAATGAAAGGCAATATTTTCAATTATGATGTAACTGGTAAGAAGTCTAAAGATTATTTTACTTACTTCAAGAATCGTACCAAACTGTGGCGCTGGTCGGTGGGTTGTCTCGGTGATCTCCCCTTTTCCTCCACCCTTGCAGTCCAGCGCTGCTCCATACTCACCTCACTTCACCCTCATTGGCTCTTAAGACCTCTCCACTCCATCATTTTTAAAAAATAGGAACTGTGCTCAAGGCTACCCTGTTCAGAGGTTTTTGAGTAAAAGGCATTTTTATGTACTGTATAACAATAAATCTTTGCAGTTTACTTCACTGGCACACCTTCAGGAAAACGTTCTCTAAAAGTAACGAAGTATCAGTAACTTTGTTGCAGTTATTGAATAGCTGGAAGGATGCATTATTGGTGTTTCTTGTGTCTCAGTGGAGAGCTGCAATGGAAGCATGCTGCATTTTTGGCGTCTGGACCGAGCACAGATGGGAGCTTATCTCTGTATCGCATCCAATGACGTCCCACCAGCTGTCAGCAAAAGAATTATGTTAAACATCATTTGTGAGTAGTAAAATTATTTAAATAAATTCTTTGCATAAGAATTTTCAAAGGTGTTTTATATAATTGCTATTTGGTTTAGAACTAAATCATCATCATCATTAGGAACAGGTTTCAGCCACTGGCCAGATTTATTTGCAGCACATACCTCTCAATCCTCTGCCTTCCCACCATTTATCCATTCTCACTCTATTCCACTCTTAAAGTATCTCCTTACACACGCTCCCTTCATCAATCCATCCTTAGGTCTCTTCGTTTGTGGTTAAGTGTATTATTAAATATTGACTCACATCTTGTTCTCTCTTGTAATTATTTTGATGTTTATAGTATTTGATCATTCAAGCCGAATTTTTCATATATTTGGGGAAATGTGAGAGGAAATTTATTTGCAGGTATCATTTATAAACATTGTCTCTTTTAATAAAAATAATAGTTGTGAGTAATGTAGGGATTTCAGGGAAGACAATTATAAATTGTTAGACCTACTTATTTTCATTCCAAAGTAGTGGGAAAAAGACTCTCGAGCAGTAATCGATTTTAAATCACGAATGCTGTGATGCAAAATTATTAGTACTTCCATGATCGAAATCTTATGTGAATTGCTCTCGTATCTTGCAGTTTCTCCTGTTGTAAAAGTTCCAAACCAACTTCTTGGCGCACCTTTCGGAACTGATGTTCAGCTTGAATGTCATGTTGAGGCATTCCCAAATACTATCAACTACTGGGTCAAGAACAGAGGAGAGATGTTGCTGGACGGGTAAGGTATTATTCAACAGATGAAGGCTGTCTCTGGTTAGCTGTGCTCTTTTGAAAGCGCTCCTTGGAACATAATATTCTACTCATTTCGAATTATTTCGCCATGTGTAAAGTCAACATTGCCATGTGCCTGATCACCCTATCCATGCGACAGTCAAGTAAAGCAATGGACTTTTCAGGAAAACAAATGGTTAATAGCGTACAGAGTCGTGCTCGAATGTGAATAAAACAAGAAACACTGGCTTCGGTAGACATACACATAAGCATTAGCCTCGCATTACAATGCCAAGTATTATAACTACTAAGCCACCTCTCAGTGCCCAAGTTAGGAGCCCAAAAGAGATAACAACCAAGGAAATCTCCTTTTGGGAAAACGCTCCAACTGAGGGACTCTCGACCTAGTTTCAACGTGCTGCTAAGTCGGGCACTCCTATGTAACACCCACAACATATAGCATGACACAGATAAAATGAATTGTTGGTTTTGTTATCAAATGATACTGCAAAGGAAAGCTTGTAAGTGTACTTCAACTCACCACAGATTGTAATTTAAAAGGGGAAGATTACAAATAAATTACTAAATTATGTTAACCATTGAAAAGGTTTATTTTTTTATTTTATCATTTTCCCTCATCAGTTGAGTACAAATATTTAACAACAAAAAAATAACAGTTTCATAGTTTCATATCCATCACTAATATTAAGAGCATTTTTTAAAAACATTTAATATCAATGTTTTCGCTATGTCGTTATATTTTTTATATTTTTTTATATTTCTTTTTTTGCAAAATCCACAGAATAAAGATAACGAGAGAACAAGAGGGTGCACCCAAACTTTTGTGTTATGAATCACACCAGGTTAAATGTTAACAAATAAGTTAACACACAAATAAAATAATACCTTTAATCTTCTTATTATGATTATTTTCTGGAACCAGAGTTGTTCCATTACTTTAAGCACAAATGTTACTTTAATATTACCAAACATTAAATAAAAAATAAAAACATTAGTATCGCATCTTGTCCAGCAAATGCGCACAGCAAGCACAATAAATTTAGTCTGTTTTAAATTCCAATAAGTGCCATGCTTGAAGTTTCAGCCGTCACAACATGCACAAGGAGCATGCAAAAAATTAGAAAGTTCTGACCATGAGATTTCGGACACAGCTCGGCAATTTAGCACATGTTGTTCAAGAAAGATGCTGCAAGGGGCAGGCAAGTAAGGTTCAGCTGCACATGGACACAGTTACATTTCCCTGGGGTAGACATGGGCCGCACAAAGAAATATCAGAAAATAATTTAAAAACATTATAACTTTTGTTACAAACACTAATAGGGGTGAGGCAATAAAAGTTACAAAGAATGGTGAAAAGCTTCAGCAGTTAATTTATTTGCACTCACAACATGGTGGAAACGGTATGGAGAAGAAAGGGTCAGCAAATTCCTTTGTGCATGGAGTGGCTTGGACAAAGTTCCCAAAGTCGTGATATGGCTAATCGATAAATATACGAACACCATACCACGAGTGTAAAATTTAGTGGAAAATTCCTTGGCCATATTTTAGAATCACCAGCTTATGAACGTAATTTGAAAAAACAATGACATGAGAAAGTTGACAAAAAGGATTACAGAAATACAACGAACAATAATTGCACAATATCAAAATATAACAATAGTTTTTTGTTAGTTCCTTGCCTTATTACAGAACAAGTGCTGCTCTCTATCGGAGTGGTAGACAAAATACCAAATATGTTGTAGAGGCCACTGAATATTACCAAAGATAATAATAAACATTTTTATCAAGGCCATTTGCGGCATTTACAGATCAATTAAAAAGTAAACACGATTAATTGGTTTAAAAACTTATAGTCTGCTCAGTTTTAAGAGGAATAAAGAAATTTAAAATCAGTTTCACACAAATTTCAAATTACCATTAAACGAAAGTAGTGTCCCGAACAGTAACAAGTAAGTAAAATAATAACGGGCTTTGCGAAACAAGCTTAAATCGCTAGAAAAGCAATTTAAGCGGGGAAAAATAGCAGAGAGAGGAAACATGCCGTAGCACGGCACACTATTTTTTATTATTATCAGCCAACTTAACTGGGAAGATGCATGCCGGTGTGTCCAAATATTTGGTATGTCTTTGAGCACATGTAGTTATGGACAGTGTATTTTTTTTTTTCAAATATTGGTTTCAAAAGTGCTCACTTTACCGAGAACAGCCTTTACTAATTTTCATTGTAATTATTTAACCAGGTTATTATATACCCTACATTATGCCGGGTGGATGAATGGGATGGAGACAAGAACCTTACAAACTAAAGTAAACTAAACTTAAATCTAAAAGAAAGCTTATGTAGGATTCGAACCTTGAACCTCACAACGCGTAAGTGGCCTAGGATAAGAGGTTGCCAAACACGAGTTCATTCCAATATGACTGCCCGTCACCCTTACTCTGCCCATTAAAAGATTGGCTTCTGCCTCAGCAGCTGAGGGTTCGAGACTCAGAACTGCAAAGTAGGATATGTGCTCGACTGAACAGTTTATGATAGTTTTCTTTGTATGCTCAGTATGCCTTTATAAATTCTCCTGTATTAACATATGTTTGGTGCTTCGTTGGATGGTACCCAATGACTCCACTGTCCCCCAGTTGTTTCACTTTTAACCTACAATCAAGCTGAAAAGTAATCAAAAATTTGAAGCAGGATTACGATGGATGAATATTTATGACAAGCAGCGGAAGACTGGAAACGAAAAGAAAGACATGCCATGAGAAAACTCGCACATCACAGTGTGCTGCGACAGTATCCACCACACATTGCACCCGTGAAAACATGTTTAAAAGAACTTCTAGTTTTCCTGGGGTTTCGGACTATAGTCTATTCACGGTTACTTCACACTTTTCTGAAGCCCTGCTAAAGATATACTGCCAGAATATTCCTCCGACTCATGTTAACAAAGCTTAACCGACTCAAGAAGATTACGCCAAAGGGACAGCGCACCACATTCATGCGCTCTCAGTGGAATACGAATTTTCATAAGAACTATTTCTTACTAGACATTACCAACACGCCTATTTTCTCCCTGTTTTATTCGTATTAATTACAAATTAAATATTATATTAAATTATAAATAATATATTATTAAGTTTTAATTTAACCAAAAATAAGAAATTTTTATGTTAACAAGCGTACAAAACGCTTGGCATAGCAAGGCATATATATAAAACAGGCAAATACACCATATATGGGGGAATTTTTCAAAGTTTTGATTCAGAAAGTGTTAAGAAACCACGAATAGACTATAAGTAATATATCATAAAAGTGAGCAGTTAGCAACAAACCACCAAGAAAACTCTGAATCGTCTAGTAAATTGAATAACAAATACATTAAGTTTAGGAAATTTATCAGGAAAACCTACTTAGTTGAAGTAAATCACCTTAAAGAATACCAAAATACTTCGAGCTACAAGGCAACCATTGATTTCAAACTGTAGTAGTAAAAGTTTTACGAAAATTCAGACGTGGTAGCGTATAATACTTGCTCCACTCATAGCCGCTTTCTAAGAAACTTGTATTTTCTGCTTCTTGAAACCGAGAAAATCATCTGCTTCCGCCAAGCAACTGTAAAATGTATGTATATATAGAGACTAGCGTATATGAGCTTATGCGGGCATATACACTTACAGCAACTGGAATGGAACATCACTGTTTCTTGCGACTTGAGCCCAACATCTTTCAACCTCAACATGGCGCAGTCCAGCAACTTTAACTATCGTGCTCCATTCAGATTGAGGCCGTGACTAGGGCGCTCGCTTCTCACCAAGGCGACTCGGGTTCGATTCCAGGCGGGATCGTTTCCCCCTCCCTTGCATTCCAGTGCTGCTCCATACTCATGTCACTTCACACTCATCGGCTCTCAAGACCTCGATATTAACAGCTGCCCAAGCCTCTCTACTCCACTTCATTCAAATTGCACTAGTCACAGTTATCATATCAACTTGAATATCAGATAATTAAATAGTGCATTTTTACTAGGCCTATTTGGAAACTATTATTCTAGTATTGACTTAATTCTCATGCTGTCTTTTTCAACAGTCCAAAGTACTATATACAAGAGAACAGAACAACTTACAAGACATTCATGTGGCTAGTTATCAGATCCTTCAGCGAAGATGATATTGGAACCTATAATTGTGTATCAACAAACAGCCTTGGAAAAGCAGAGGGCACGCTAAGACTTTACGGTGAGTTATAGAAGTGTATCTTGTTGCTACGGATATTTATACCCATTTTTTAATTAAATAAAATGTTTGGTTATTTGGATGAATATTGAGGAGCCTTGTAATTTACTTACATTCTTTTGGAATACAACTAATAGGATATAATTTATCTCTTTAAACGTCTGAGTGTGTCCCTTCCAACCAACTCAGCTCTCATTGAACCAATTGTAATTAATATTCCCATTTACGAGTTTAACAAATTATGCTCACATAATTTGTCCAACGTTGGTTACGAAAAAACGGGTATTAAACTTTGGTCCTGAGGTGCATAGTCCACAGCAATTCCAAAATTTCATATAAAATTTAAAAAATATATTTTACAGAAAATTAGTTTTGTATTAATATAACATTACATTCTGTATTTATTAATAATTTTAATTGCATATAATTAAACCACTTAAACAGTTATTGATTATATAAATAATAATCACAATTTCAATCAAAAAGCTTCCTAAAACATAACTCTTCAACAAATTGTCCTTTTACTAACTTTCAGAGTAAACTGTTTCACTATCAAGTATCTCAGCTTAAGGCATACACTTCGACGGGTATTGGCTGGATCCAGACGGAAGCGAGACTCTTCGCTGATGATAACTTGATGTCATACATATGCTGTCAATTCGAATCTCTACCCATGAAAGGAGGTTTGTCATCCAAGGATTCTGACTGAATATGGCCGCCCTTCGAGGAATCAACAAGTGACTCCTCAACAGTAACTTAATCCACTTCCAACACCGGAGTATGGCTTTCTCACACAGGGACAGACGCACTAGTACAGATGCTAGCCACAAAACTGAATAAATCACGTGATACTTAAGGAGCGTAATTGCTATTTCAGTCAGGGAGATGTAAAAATTAATATTCGTTGAATATTTATTAATGTAAACACCTATATTAAATTTATTTTTATTTTTTTTTATTAAAGTAATCCTATGTTTGTGTAATCCAGAGTATAATAATTGCTCATACCTTCACTTAAATTTTTCCGTATCTCAGTAAAATTGTCATCCCTACCCCACCTTGCCAACATGCACATGGTACTTGAAGAGACCAGAGCATATAACGAACGATCCAAATTTCACTAGATATTTTCTTTTGCTAAGATAAGATGATAACAATAAGTGATTCATGTGTATGATGATGGTAGAGGAATTTACCCTTGTGAGTCAACTATAAAGGTAGCCAATATGTTTGGATCGCAATAAGATGTATTGGCGAGACTATCCTATATATGTTCACTTTATTGGCCTGTTAAAATGTGCTCGTTTGTAAATATTGTACCGGTTTAACTTACCATGAATGCAGTTCTCTGACATTGCAAACAAATTGGCATCAATCAACAGCATTGAAATAAAATCATATTACACGTACAGAATGTTTCCAAATACATTAGGAGTAATCGGGAAATGGATGGTACACCCCAACACAATACAAAATGACTATGAATATGTCAATTTTTTACGATGTGTGCCTGTTTGTGCGATCAGCTTTAATGGTGTGTGTTATTACCTGTCCCATTGCACTGTTGACAGTCAACTTACCGACTCCCGTCGAATGCCATGCGCTTAGAACTCCGGATCTCAATCCACTAGACTATTACCTGTGGGGTATCTCAAAGCCATTGTTTATGCAACTGCAGTTTTCGACATAGCAGTGCTTTGCTGGAACAAGGTTGCCAGCAGATACGCGCGATTCCTGGAGTATCTGAAGTGAACGTGGTAGACAATCAGTGACGTGGCGTGTACAGGCGTACATTCAGGCTCAAGGTGGATGTTTTGAGCACTTCTTGTAGAGTGTCGTAACACTGCTGGTACACGAACAAGGCTAAAGCTACTCGAACTAGAACGTGATTATTACTACATCCAGTGCAACATCGGAAGGCCTGTAAAGAGGAAACTATCTACTTTAGGACATAATGTTCATAGAGATATTTTGTGTTGTTTTGAGTTGAAAAATACCCCCTCCCCCCGCCTCTTTCACCATTCCGAAAACTTCCCACATTATGGAAATACTGTATATGTTCTTGCTGACTATGACATAATTCTGGATTGAAAATTTGTTCAAAAAGATAAATGTAAGATAAATCGGAAGTGACGACTGAGATGTGTATGTTAATTGACTAAGTTATGTGGTTATCTTACATTGAATCATGTGGAATGTGCTTTTTTTTTTAGAAATTAAAGTGCATTCGGGGATTGGTCACCACTACGCCAATGGGCGTATTGCTATAAAAGATGGTAAGTAGTTCGCAAATATAATAATAGGAATTCTGTAAAACATATGTAAATGTTTAATTAAGGTAAAGAACTCTAAATCATTTAATTTTTTTTACACATAGATACTAGTAGAATGATTATGGGGAGTCTGACATAAGGGCTTGAGGCGTCGACGGCTCGGAGCCGACCACCGCCATCTTGAATTTATCCTTTTTTCACTCAAAATCGACTAAAATTCCCTACAAATTTTCCATTTTTCCCTATAAAAAATATGGCCCTCCCAGCTGCACAAACGAAACCCTGAAAGGCAATTTTCAGCCAATTCATGTGATTTTAGGGGCTCGGTCCTAGAGGGCAGAGCAGTGACGGCCATATTGTTTTTATAGTCATAGGGTATGCCAAATCTATACAAGGGATCCAGGATTGGAGCCAGACCTAACCATCATCCATTTTGGTTCTGTCAGCCATTTTCCCGTCATATTGGGTACAGGTGACCATGACACCGTGGACTGGAATGACCTCAAACCCAGAAATTCCCGAAAAAATCTCTAAAAAAATAATTTAAAAAATCCCCACAAAATTATTATTTTTTAATTACTAAACAATGTATTTTAAACTTATAAAATTACAATTTTTAATGTTCGGGCTTAGAGGTGACGAGGGACTGGAACCGACCAGCCACAATGTTATGACATTACCCAACCTACATGTTGGAACCAGATGAACTTGACCTTCACCCTATAACCATGGCCTTGAATGACCTTGAAAATAAAACCTTGAGAAAAAATTATTAATATCGAATAAATTCGTCAAAAATGCAAGCATATTACATTACTGACTACTACCACCATCTTGGATCCAGGTGACCCATGACCTACAGACAGATGGTCCCATTTTCACTACTACAGCTTTCCGACGGCAGAGTGAAACCTGGCCCATTTGTCACCTACGCCTTGAAGTGTTTCCGCACGCACCGAAGTTTTCAGTCAGAAAATACAATTACAGACTATTATCAACAATATTAATAGTATGGACACTATAAGTGCTATTTACCTTACCTTTATTCCTGTGTGCTGGTGCTGTGGAAACTCTGATCGAACATTTCGTGAGCGTCACAATCAATAGTTCGGCACTGGAGCAGCATGCACATCCAGCAAGTAGACTGTCAACTAGCAAAGTTGTATGGTGGCTGCATTTACTCAAGGCCCCGGCTGAGGGCAGCTCAATCGCTCGGATCACTACGCCGAGCGGCATTTACAAAATAGGCTCTTATAATTATTTTCTTGGAAATGTCGAACATTTAGAATGTTCTAAACGTGTTTATTGGTGGATTTGTGATTGGTCAGAATCTTTTTTTTTTTTTGTTTTCTGAGTCTGTGTTTGAAGACACCCAGAGTCAGCCTCTGAGCAATCCTTGCATGGATTCCCTCCCCTGTAGGCGTAAGGGGCTCAGCCCTGAGACGCATTAGTTCCCGTCCCTACCTCGGACGTACAACTGACACTTAGAATTAGGGTAGGTTAGAAAAAACGCCTCTAGGCACGTCGACTCCTGGGACTGTGAAAGTTAAGTAGATACCTGAAATATTGTACTATGTAGTAAGAAAGCCCTTCAGTCTCGTCGTAATGCAGGATGGACCCAGAGTGGTTCAGTAGTATTTTAGCAAAATTTTGCACTTAGCAATTTTTGCGCAGAGTGGACATGATTTTTTAATGAAAATGTAATTTATGGAGGGCATGGTAAGAATTTTTAGATTCTTTAAAGTTTCCTTAAAAACGCTCCAAAATGGCGATAGATTTCAAAGAACCAGAGGATGTGTCACCAACGTAGAATTAACGTAACATTGCTGTAATTGAAAATTTCCTCGAAAGAAAAAATATTTTTACAGAAGGCTGTTTTGCAATCAGTTTTTAATGTTGTTTGATCCAGCCTTATCAGGAATTTAAAATATTTGGGAAGCATTTTTAAAATAATGCAAATTCACCTAGACTTGGACAAAAATGAATGATGGCTACTCCACCTGTTAAAAATGTTATATGAGTACCTACTGTTTGTTGTAAGCCCATATCATATAGTGGTCATTTTGAATTTACTGTATGGTAAAGAAAATATTACAGTATTGATATTTTAGGAAATTTTGCAAGTTTTATGTAGGTATATATTTTTATATTCTGCTATATTTATATATGGGCGCTTTTGTATTTTTGCACCAAAATAAAAAGACTATACTTCTCATGAAAATTAAGCAAATGTACACTCAGAGAATTCAAATGTGTTGTATATATATATGAAAACAGAAAAAAAAAAATACAGAGAAGTTCTGCCAACCCACACATTTTTATTTATATAATATATTTAAGTAAATATTATAATGGTTTTTAAATTCTGCATTCAGGTATTTTTCCCCTTAACTCTGCTGCTGCGTCTTTGACACTGTTTTGTGTTATGAACTTTGATTTTTTGTGTCGCTTTGTTTGAACAGCAAGGCGTAGCAACTTTGGCCCTATAAACATGACCTTAGGTGACTTTGAAAATATAAACTCGAGAAAATGATAATAATTTAATAAATTCATAAAAGTCAGCGAGCATATTACGTTACTGACTACTACCGTCAGCTTGTATTCAGGTGACCTTGACCTGTGAATTTGACCTGATGAAAGTGTAATGTATGACCTTGAAACGAAATATAATCCAAAATATTCCCAAAAAATCTTTAAAAATCGTAAAAAAAAAATCTAAAAAAATTTTAAATTTTACAAGAATTGATCAAAATTTATAAAAGAACTTATTCAAAATTATAACTAAAAAGCTATTTTAAATACTTACATTTCCGTAGTTTTCCCTAACACCATGTCCAGCAGACTACTAACACTCTTCCATTGTCATAACCTTTCCCTCCCTTACCAATGTTTCTCATTGGTTAATTTGTCGACAATCCTCCACCCATACTCATTCTGCCATATGCAATTATCATGGTTTTTTCGTTTGTCATTTGTTTATACATTGCTGGAGGACGCCATCTTAGGTTTTATGTTTTCATTACCTAGGTGGTGCTAGTGTATTAATTTACCAACCAAACGAGCTATCGATTTACCCACCAGACGGTAGCTATATTTGTCTATGTTTTAAAGTATATGTTGCGCTACCGGTGCCCTTCATGTTGGATTCTATTTTCAACACACAGGGGGAGTTAATTTAACGACTTCACTGCCAAGCGAGATTTCGGCAATCATATTTATAGACAAACCTGTAATTTCCCAATCCACAGTGTACCTTCATGCATAATTTATGAAATTGATTTTTTTATTAAAAACTTTATGGACGACAGAAGGATATGATACACAAAAATAAAGAAAAAACAATTATTTTATAATAATAATTTATTATTTTGTAATTACAATTTCAGAAGAAAGCAGTTCATCACGTTATGCGATATAGTCCTGTTCTTTCAGTTTACTAATGATTGAAGATATCTCAACAATGCGCAAGAAATACCCACATTTTTAAAGGTCAATCAAATATCTGAATCTATCAACAAGTTCATTCGGGTCTTCCGGAAATATGTCGCCAGTATTTTCAGCATCCTCTGCCTTCTCCATTTTGCTAGTTACAGCAAATGTGTTGGAAGGGTGTATCAGTACATCGATAAATTCGCCATAATCGCGGGTCTTGAATATTATCACTGTTTTCATGTTCATTTTCATCGATGCTGTATCCATCATCATCTTCACCTCCTGTATCGTTCTCAATATCAAATTTAGTTTTCTTTGTAGAAGGTGTATGTTCATCATCAGTAATTAGAGCCGACGACCATTTATTTTGAAGTTCTTCGACTTCACGTGAACGTCTCGCAAGTGTACATTCCACACAAACCGACTCTGCGGCACTCAGTTCGTATTTAGCATTAACAGTCTCATCATAATCACCTGTCGATTCGGTACCCACCGATACAGGATGGGTATTGGCAATATCACTTGCTGACTCCCAGTATACGAACCCTTGCAGATCTCGATGTGTTCCTTCAATGTATCTATCGCCTTGCATAAACTGCATGTGGTCATTGTCATAATGCTTCAGAGCGCGAAAAGGGCCCTTCTTACAGGTCATTCTCTCATGCTGTCGAGAATGAGAGCTTTTGCTGAAGATTTTTCTACAGTAGCAACACTGTTTCCCATGTAATTTTCCAGCAGTGGGTGAAGGTACGTTCATAAAGGTAAGCTCTACAGTAGACTTCCTACAATCATTGGCTTGCATCATATTCATGAAAAAACCGAAGTATTTTCCAGTGGCGACATGTGTATCTACTTTGCCTAGGTACTGCTCTACATATAAGCATACTAACATATTTCATCAATGAAATTTTTAGCAATTTTATACCTTCATTCCAACATTCATTTTATCTAGTTCCTTGATCACATTAACATACAGTTATATCTTCAGCCATTTCTTCCACACAATTTCTTCGCTCAGCTTTAAATCATGGTCACACTTATGAAGACATCTGACACCTGCCAGACCGACTCCTCACAAGACTGGCTCATAAATGACCCATAATGACCCACAAATGACCCATAATGACCCACAAATGACCCATAATGACCCACAAATGACCCATAATAACTAATAGTGACCCCCAAAAAAGACCCATAAAGACTCATAAATGACTCCTAATTGGGGTACATACGATTGTGATTGCAGTGCATTCTGTACTGATTGCAGTGCATGTGGTGCTAACTATGGTACGTGTGGAGATAAGTGCTGTGCTGATTGTGGTACATGTGGTGCTGATTATAGTGCCTGTGGTGCTGATTGTGGTGCATGCAGTTCAAACTGTGGTATGCGTGGTGCTAAGTGTGGTGGCATCTGGGTCGCAAGTTAAAATAAATTTTCCCTATTTTAAAACAAAATTATATAGCCCTACCTCCAAAGCTGAAATATGGACATTTTATTTAATAATTTCGCTTTAAAATGTACATATATCCAGGTCTCTCGGTATATTTAATTACTTCCTGAGTAAACTGTATTTGCACTTTGCACTATAAATGCCTAGAACTACAGCTGGCTTCCTCCAAATTTCACCATTGGTCGATGCACAACTTGAAATGTGTACTGAACAATGCAGCACCACGGCAGGCCTCACCATGCTTCCCAGTGCAGTTCGCCGTATATTCATTCACTGTATCGCCTTGCACAAACTGCATGGGACCAATGTCACAATGCTTCATCGCGCGAAAAGGACTCTTCGTACAGATCGTGCTCTCATGTTGACGAGCATATTAACAATAGATGAAAACTCGATCGCAAAATCGGCACTGACGACAACCAGTTAGCGATGATGCAGGTCGCGGCTCCAAGATTGTAGAAGCTAACGGCAGGCTCACGTATTCACAATTCATCTTCGTGGTATAGGTGCACTCTGAGAAAACCCATATACTCGTTCACAATCAGCACCGCACGCACCACAATCAGCACCACGCTTAGCACTGCAATCAGAAGTCATCTATGGGTAATTTATGCGTCAGTCTTGTGAGGAGTCGATCTGAAAGAAGTTACTTGTCTGCTTTAAGTGTAACAACGATTTAAAGCTGAGAAAATAACTTGTCTGAAAGAAATTGTTGAAGATATGACTGCATGGTAATGTGATCAAGGAACTAGCTAAAATGTCTGTTTGAATGGAGGCATAAAAATGCTTAAATCTCACTGACGAGATATGTTAGTAAGTTTATACATATAGAGCAGTGACTAGGCAAAGTAGATATACATGTCGCCACTGTGGAAAGGACTTCGGTATTTTTCATGAATATGATGCAAACCAATGATTGTACGAAGTCTACTGTAGAGCTTACTTCTATGGATGTAGAGAATGTACAGAATGTCGCAGGATCATTGCGAGAAACTTATAGGAGTGATAGGCAATGCAATGAGGAATAACTTTTGTCAGAGACAGGATGCCTGGAGACATCCCTTTTAAATGCTAGTAGTATTTTTACAAAACGTTACTATGCCTGGCAGGTTGGCATTTAGCGTTGTACACAACAGGCACCAACTGCCTACCTCCCTGGAAAACCTCTTGCCCTGACGCCTTCATGCGGTGGATGGAAAATCCCATATTTGCACAGTCGCTGATTTAGTCTGTGGAACAGTGTGTGTTGTGGCTTGCATATGTTGGGGTAACGTTCCTCGTAAATACATACTGCTATGCCCTCACAGCATCTAGCTTCACCATACAGTCTATGCATATCAGCCAGTTCTAAAAACGAATAAACGTCCATGACTAGTCTGTTGTAATAAGTGTATTCACGATAAACACACAACTGCTTCGGCGCAGGCAGCGACAAAGAAACAGGTTTGTGTAGTGAAATGTGGTGAGGGAAGGACGTAACGTACTGCATACAGCACACTCGGTCTTATTCGGCTCTCAGTGCTTTTGATACTGCCTACCTATTCGGGACAGAGGCAAGACTCTGTAACCGGCCCTCACGTTCACTATCTACAGATGACTTCATGATCGCTCAAAAGTATCCAAACGCTCATGCGAAACTGTCCTATAACCATCCCACGGATATACTGCTAAGTAGCGGACAGTAATGAGTGGGCCTGCCCTTGTTCGTTATTACAGCTCTAACACTACATAGGAGACTGCAACCAGGTGTCAGAATATCTCCGAGAGATAGCCGACCTTTTTTCTGCAGCTCTGTAGCAAGTGTGGCAAGTGATGCGAGTCGTCGGGGACCGGCGCGCAGTCGCCATTCCAGTTCATTCCAGAGGTGTTCTATGGGATTGAGGTTGGGGCTCTGGGCTGACCAGTCTATTTCCGGAACCCTACAGTCCACAAAACACACGCGCATACACTGATTTATGGCCGTTTCCACTTTACAATAATATTTCCGACGGTCGGCTTGGGCAACTCGAGATGAGCGGATGACCCTGACAGATTGCTTACTAATGCGGCAACCAGCAACTACACCACGTTCAAAGACATCGAGCTACCATGCTCTACCTATTCTGCTGGTGACACTTGCCAACATAGAAAGCCCTTTGCCTACTTCTATAGCGGCAACGGCAGTCGAAGTTACATCTCAGAGCAAGTTAACGTTTACAGAGGGATATCCGGATATTTTTTATTAGAAAGTGTATATGGTGCACATGTGCATACATATATGCTCACAGAAATACTGATTTAACAACAAAGACTCACTATGGTATATTTGTTTGTATACAGGATGGGGTTAATTTCACCAATAAATATTGTGGGATGATTCCTTATGCAAAATCAAGTGGAGAAAACATGAGGCAGTTTCTACCAAAACTGAATTTTAAGGGAGATACAAGACTTTGAAAATCTAAAATTTTATTCGTATTTTTGCAAAACGTCAGAAAATAAATGGGATTAAATTGCAATTCTCCAAACACCGTTTTATGATTTCAAGATATTTTAGGCCTAAGAGCAAACTGTCTTAAATATCTTATACAACAATGAAAATAACAGGGGTGGTCACCCTCGTATTGCGTACAACTTTTTACCGATGGTAGGCCTATTTATGAACGTTTGATTCTGGTTCACTGAGAAGTACAGCTTAATTAACAAACTAAATCCTCTCGTTGCATCAACCCAGGACTTCCCGTTTTCGTGTAAAATGCACACAAATCTTCTGCTGCAGTGATACAGTGCCTGACACGTAGGCAAGATGATATGTTCTGCATTAGTTAATGGCATGCTGCTGTGTTCATTGCACATATGAGGGCGACAGACATTTTTAACACTCGCTGTAAACAATATGTATCACACATTAATAAACTTGCAGTACAGAAGCTGCCTGTTTGTTTCTGGCGGCAGACGGTGTGGGATTTCCTGCAAAAAGTATTGGTATTGCCTATGCGCCTGGAACTGTATCGTTGCAGCCGAAATATTTGTGTATCTTTTACACGAAAATGGTTGATCCTGGGCAGTTGCAAAAAGAAGACAATTGTTTATAAATAATGTAATACTGCTCACTGACCAGAATTCATGTGCTGAACTATGGGGAGGTGATTCGTTATGAGAAATAATGTATCATGTGGTAAATATTAAGAGAGGTATGCAGCATTGAAAATCACAGTTTTAAATGCATGAATGTACAAATATAAGGAAGTACTTGAGATGGAGCGACAAATATCGGAATCGTGTTTCCGGGTCCTCTTGTCCGAACTCACTCCAGTAAACCATTTATGAGAAAACGCCACTCAAAGTTTCGAAGGTGCGATGAAGCCCTGCGAGGGTAGGTAACACATCTGCCATTCGTACTAAGTTATGTGTATGTAAGTAATGGTTAATTTGAGGGAGGACGAGCATGGAGAATAAGGAACAGAGTGTAAATAAGTGGAATACATGACTCGTGTGTACGTAGTACGGCGAAGCATGTCCTCGTCAGATACCTCCTGATTGAGCCATTCAAATGTCGCACAGGAGGGTTGACAACGCGCTGGATAGCACAGCTGCCACAGCTTCACTGCTTGCCTTGCATTCCTGTGACTACTCAGTATATGAGGTGCATGTAGGCTACTTCCACTCAAGTTAAAAGTTCCATGCTTCCACAACCAGCTGCAGACACACACTGACTTGCCAGCAGCTATGCTCACCTCCATGCACGCACCGATCGTATCCTCACCGGTTTCCTCAGTGAGTAGTAGTAGCGTTGCCTACACCCGAAATTTTGAGTAGAGATTTCCCAAGAACGGTTTACCTGTACGAGTTGGGCAAGAGTGCCTTTTGTCTTCATTTTGCCATGGTGAGTAATAATTTGCATCACATTTTTCACTACCTGCTAGTGTTCCAAAGTTACCTTCAAAAAAGGGCGACTATGCAATGAAAGGGGACGATTTGGCCAACCACATTTTAATAGATTGTAATCTCTGTTTCATAAAAAAATATGATTCCTGTTTTTTTTTGCGTATAAAACTTTCTGAGAGAAGTTTGGGTTTCTAGCATAATAAAATAACAGAAGAATGTTTCTTTGTTTTTCAGGTTTACCAGAGGCAGCAGGAGAAGGAGGTTTAGAGAGGATAACAACTATTTTCAGTAAAGAAAACAATAACATCATGAGGAAATCGTCTCTTGAAATAATTATGTTAACAATGGTGCTTGACAGCGTAATAACACAATTACTTTTGGTGAGGTGACACACATTCTCTCATGGTTTGCTGCAATTATATATATTTTTACCGTTTCATACTAAAATGTGCAAATGTGCACCTAAATGAATTTTTCACATGTCATTGCCGAGATATCTGTTAATAACTGTTTTACCTTCTTTGAGTAATAAATATTGTAAGGGTGTGTTTCAAAGTTAAGATATTCCAAACTATCCCACGCTATTCCTTCTGACACAGTATTTGTCCAGTAGCAGTAAAATGTGATCATTTGAGTGCCATTATACAAAGCAATAAATACAGGGGGGAATATTTGAGGAAAGATTCAGCTATGTAGTCTGAAATTATTTTCTAGTGTATTGAAATCTGAAACTTTCATGCATATGGTTCAGCTAATGAGATTCGGCAGTACACACCCAGTCACCATTTTTCTCTAAAAACATAGCAGAGATTGAAGACTATGGAAATTGAAGCTGTTACACTAAAAACTATAAGGCCGGCACAAGCTAAAGTCTTTATCATAAACATTTATGACTATACTAAAATTCTATATGTTCACAAAAATTTTCCTACGATCCAGACCAACCAAAGAGTTATAAATAAGCTCTCCTATATGTGTTATTATTTGGTGGTTACTGGAATAGGATGCTAAATGTTTGCCTGTGACTGTCTTTTCAACAAAGGTTAATTTTCACTGCAAATAATAATGTTCAAAACATGTTAAATATGCCACCTAGCCAACTTTAGACCAAAAATTGCAATGCACATTTTGATAACACTTAATCTGCTACAGATTTTCTTAAATTATATTAACTTTACAGAAACGTGGAACACTGCTCTTCAACACAGTCCATTTTGCGCTTTCTAATAGACAGGTTTGTAGCTTTTGACAGTTGGAGGCAGATGTGTTCCACTTGGCAGTCAAAACTGGAGAGCGTTTTAAGCTTTGTACTTAGCAGTGACAATAACAGCTGCAAAAAGCAATTTTTTTACTGCCGGATGTTTCCAGTTTTCTTTTTTAGTTCGCCTGAAGATGGGAGCAGATGTCAGTTCCCGAAACGTCACTGCAAGCTCGTCTAAGAAATCCTACTGTGTTTTTCTGTGACGCGATTGTTGTGCCTTACAGTCTTGTGCGAAATTTTGTTTTTGTCTCAGTGTTCTACTGTGTTGTCATAGTTGTGTTGTGCTTGTATTTGTTTTCAGTTTGAAACCAACTATTTTATTGTCACCATTGTGTTGCCCTAGAGTTATTCAGTTTTTTTTGTTTGATTATTTATCCTGTAATTTTATTTTTTCTTTTTCTATTTTGATATTTGTCTGACAAAATTCCTTGTAGGATTTATTATAGTTTTTAATAATATATTTTGACTACAACCACTCTTAGCTCATTTTTCCAATTTGTTTCATCCCAGACTTGGTTTTCTGTGACGACATAGTGTAGCAATGGAGTATGTTGGAAATATTTCACTTAATCAGTTCTGCTCTGCTGCATGCAGCATTTTAGATGAGAAACCAAAAAAACATTTCACCCGATTCTGTTATGCGTGACAAAACTGCTCCCACACCTGTCTGAAATAAATTTCATAACACCTAGGGTTTCCTTGGGCCAAAATGAACCAAGAAAATAAGATGAAACAGCCCATTTTTGCTATCATGAAAGAGCCTTTGCAAATCGGAATTCCATCTCCAGATAATGTGTTGCCTTAATAATTCATATTGTTGTGGTTTGCCTTAGGGACTTTACCGAACAGCATCGGGTGCGTAACTCAAGAATGGTAGGCGACACAATATCATTTCACTACGTCATTAGTTTAAAATAATTACTCATGGCATTCACAATATGTTAAATACATCACTTTACAACAAGTTACTTTACGTCAAAACCGAAGGAGTTCAATATACTTATTATTATTATTAAACTACTGAATTACTTTAAGATTAGCCACGCCATTATCTAAAGTCTTTGATCCCTACATGATCCGCTGGAATAATATCACCTTGTCTGTTGCCGAAGGCTGCTTCACATCTCGGCTGCGGCGGTTCACGATACGCCCTGCGTCGTTACATCTCGACGGGCTGGTGGCTGTACAGGAAGACCCAGTTTCGTGGCCCTGGTAGCGCTTAAGTATTCCCGCACGGTTTACTAATTATGATGCTGTTTTCCAAACGTCTCGCTGTGCGTGGCCTCGCACTGAATAGTGTCGTTTGTCGCCTCTGCGTGAGGTGTGTCCCTGGCAAGCGTTAGATTTGCTGCTTGCCTACACCGCAGCAATATGCACTCAGTCTGCTAGCTAACTGCTGCAAAAACTGACCATAGTAATTAAACAGTTCACAATAAGTACATAGCTGTAATGTGTTTGTTGTTTCCAAAGCCTCTCTGTTAACAACTAGATCCCGTGATCTAATGTCGTTGCCCTGAATCATATTCCCAAGTCCAGTTCAGCGCAGCAGGTATCCGGACTCTACCGGGCGCTCATGCGCACCGGAGCAGTTCATGCACCACTCGAACAGAGAGTTGGAACACGGTGCGCTAGTGCAACGAATGCAGCAATAGTGTAAAGTGAAAAGCAGAGTCAGTGTCGAGTGAGCCAGTGTAGAGTGGCCAACCAGCCACGTGAACTATACCGCGCACTTATAAACAGAAATAACACCCGAGTGCAACAATTCTGAAAGTGTTTAAAAAGGCAAAGGTAGTGTCACGTCTGAACACGCGGGCACATTAAATGCTCTAATAAACTGCCTTAATGCCCCCGCGGGCTATTGCAATCATTTTACATGTCTTGTGTTTTCCATTCCCATGTGTTTCATCCCCATGTCATCCCATTCAGAGTTTTACAAGTGTATTACAGTTGTTATCGCGTAGAGTATTTATTCATTTATGTATGTTCTACGCACGTAAGGTGAGTGCAAGTGTTTTTGTGCAAGTTGTGTAGCAGAAAGTAGATCCATATGGCTTGCCTTCCCGCCAACACTGGTGCACATGCCATGTTGCACGCTTAGTTCTCGCTAAGCATGCTGGGAGGTTGGACGTGTCGTCGCCGCATTCGTGGTTTGCACGCGCCCGTGGCCATCATTTGTTTTACCAACCTGTAGTGTATCAATAGTTTAATGTAGTATCGGAACGGTGTTCACTAGCCACATGGTATTCCACCTATCACCTTCCCCAGTGCTTGAATCGCCTGGGGAAGCATAACTTTAACGACTTAATTCATTGTTTGGCTTCATGCAGTTTTGTACAGTGCTACCTTAGTCGGCAGGTTCGAGTCCGACAAATCATGTCAGTTGTTCTCGCGTGGAACAGTGATAATAAACCCAATAATTCAACGTAAAATTAATCGAAAAACCGTGGTTTTTTGCTCCAAAATCAAGGTTTTTAAGGCGAGTTTAACCTCTAAAAATGTTTTGAAAGGATTTCTAAAAACTAAGATTTTTACTCCAAAATCAAATAATTCTACCCCAAAATCAAGCAAATTTAAAAGTTTTTTCAAAAATGGTCGCTTAAGATTTGTATCACTTTTCAAAACAAGCAGTTTTTCCTCAACAACAAGCAGATTTTCATGTTTTCTAGAAATGCCAACTTTGCAAGCAAGTAATCTAAATCAATCAAATTTATGCCAAAAACAAGCAAAATAAGCTAAAAATCAAATTAAATATTATCTTATTATTCTTTACAGTTTATATTCGAAGCTCTACTAATGTTTTAAAAACTTCTATTTGCTCTAGATTTTCGCCAATATCTCGAAGTTAATATTTATCGTCAATGATTTCTAAGAAAGATTATTGTAAGCTTTGTAAATTTGCAAACCATATTTTTAAGTTCTTCGGATGCATGATCTAATATATAGTAAGGTGGTATTGAACCACTACCATCACCTTTTAAAATGTTAGTCAAACTGCATGGAAACACGGGCATTTTTATTTTCTTCATCTTCTTTTTCCATTAGGGTCTTCTAGGGACCACGAACCAGTTTCAATGCTTGGCCCTTTGTTGTTCCTTCTCCTTTCTCCAGTACTTCTTCATCTTCTCGCTACGTATCTTTTTCCTCTCCTCGGACCTCGAGCCTTTTTTCTTTTCCTTCCTGCCTTGGAATCCTTCCATTTTTAACACTTTTTTCTTTAAAATATATATATATATATCTCTCTCTCTCTCTCTCTCTCTCTCTCTCTCTCTCTCTCTCTCTCTCTCTCTCTCTCTCTCTCTCTCTCTCTCTCTCTCTCTCTCTGTGTTGCTTCTTCTTCACATATATTGTTTCTTTCCAAATCTTTCTTAACTTCCTGAATCTAGGTTGTTATTGATATCTTGTTCCAAAGATATTTGAAGATCTGTTTGGTTAACCTGTTGCCATCCATTCTATATAAATGTCCAAAAAATAGCAATCGTCTCTTCCGTATTGTTTCTGTTATGTTTTCTAAGTTGTGATATATTTCATCATTACTTCTTAATTTCCATAGTTCTGTATTTTTAGTGGACCAAGTATTTTACATATAATTCTTCTTTTTAGTACTTCTAATTTATGCAACTTGTAATTCAGTACTAGATATTGACTTGCATAAAGACATTCCGGTTTGACTACTGTGATGTAATGCTGGGATTTTAAGATTTTAAGATAAACATTTTTTGTTGTAGATATTCCTGGTTATGGCATATGCTCTTTCCATCTTGCGTATCCTTTCATTTACCGCGAATTTTTCTATGCTATTTCCCTGAATTATTTCCCCCAATATTTGAACTTATTTACTCTCTTTATTTGACCAATATCTGTTGGTAGGATTTCTGGAGTATTTTTTATATTTGTCATAAATTTTTTTTTTTTCTACAGAAATTCTTAAACCTGTGTTGGCTATCTCTTCTAAGAGATTGACTTGTATTGCTGCGTTTAAGTTTTCAGAAAGTATGGCATAATCGTCTGCAAATGCTAGACAGTTTATTTCAACACCCTTGTTCTTTCACACCAGTGTTATTGGTGATAGTTTGTGTTCTTTTAGTTTTTCATTCCGAATGCTTACTATTTTCTCCAAGATACAGTTGAAGAGTAGTGGAGACAAACCATCACCTTGCCTTACACCTGTATTTATTTTGAATGGTTTAGATATTTCGCTCTGAAATGTTACTTTTGATATGATATATGTGAGGGTTTTACGGATTAGATTTGCTCATTTAGATTTAACTCCAAATTCTCGGATTACTTTATCTAGAGTTCCTCTATCAACGGAATCAAAAGCCTTTTTAAAACCTATAAATGTTACTACTATGTTTTTGGAGTCCGTGAGTCTGTCTCGGACTATGGACTTCAGGGTGAAAATCTGTTCTGAGCCAGATCTGCCCTTTCTATATCCACTCTGATATTCACCCAAATGACTGTCAAGTGTTGCTTCTACCCTGTTTAGTAATATTTTTGAGAATATCTTATAAGCCATTGGCAAAAGGGCGATACCTCTATAGTTATTGACATCTTGCTTGTTACCTTTCTTATGCAAAGGCTGTATAAGAGCTACTTTCCATCCTCCCGAGATCTTTTCCGTTTTCCAGATTTCTTCAAAGATGATTTGAAATTTAGCTATGATTTTTGGTTGAGACCATTTTATAAGTTCAGCTGTAATGGAGTCTTCTACACTGGCTTTGTTGTTTTTTTTGTGTTTTAATTGATTTTTCAATTTCTTCAACAGTAGGTGGTTGATCTGTTTGTAAGTTTTCATGGATCTCTGGGAATTCTAACTTGAAATTCGGTTTTTCACAGTTCAGAAGTTGATCAAAATACTTCCTTAGGATTGTACAATTCTCGGTATTGGTTAAACCCATTTTAACATTTTCATCTCTGAAGCAAATACTTGGTGCTTAATAGCCTTTTAGGTTATTTTTAAACAACTGATAGAAATTCTGGGCGTTATTTTTAACAATGTTATCTTGTATGTCAAGAAGTCGTGACTTTTCAAAGGATCTTTTAACACTATTTATTATGCTTGCTGTTTCTTTTCTTTTGTTGCTTAAATTGATCAAAGTGTTCGTTCTTTCCAGAGCATTTCCATTTTTCCATTGTTTTGTTCTTTCTGCTAGCATTTCTTCACAAGTTTCATTCCACCAGACTTTCTTTTTCATTTTCGCATACCCGAATAACTTATTTGCCCGAATAACTTATTAACTTATTTCGCATACCCGAATAACTGTTTATTTCTTTGGATAATTCCTGCCATTTATCTGATTTAGTTATTTGAATTTCTTCCTGAAAATATTTTATTGTTTCTTGTCTGATGTTCAGTCTGTCTATGTTGTATTTAATTAATTTTTGTTATCTTTTTTATTTTTATGCGGGAGAAGTTTGAGCTTAATTTTAGATAGGTAGTGATCAGAGTCAAATTCTCTACTTCTTATTACTTTTACATTCATAATTTCTTCAATATTCCTTTGAGAAACAGCCACATGATCGAACTGGGATTCCCCTAACATTGGATTTGGAGATATCCATGTTTTAGCTCTTCTTGGTAATTTCCTGAAGAAAGTCGAACTCTAATTTCAATTGAAATATTTTACAGAGATTAATTAACCTCATGCCATTTTTGTTTGTTATTTTATGGGCTGGATTGTCACCTACTGTTTTTCGAAAAGATTTCTCTCTCCCTATTTGTGCATTAAAATCCCCCTATACTATCACAACATTTAATTTTGGGATTTTGGATATTTCCTTTTCCAGAAGTTCCCAGAATTCTTCTACTTTACTCGGTTTTTTCTTGTTGTCTTCGTTTATTGGTGCCTTGCAATTAACAAAGGTATACCGTTTATTTTTACATTTAATTGTGAGGAGAGATATTCTTTCTGAACTAGATTTGGATTCTGTTACATTATCTACTAAATTTTTATGAATATAGAAGGCAGTACCAAGTAGTGGCAGTCCTTTCATAATGTTGATTGCTGGTTTACCATTAAATATTCTATGGTTCTTGGTGTCTGTAGCATTTACGTACAAAAATCGTGTTTCTTTTACTGCTAGGATTTGTAGTTCATGTGTATCTAAGAGAATTTAAAGTTCTTTCGGTTTACCAGTACGTAGTAAGGAATTTACATGCAAAGAGCCTGTAAAGAATTTCTTCTTCAACTTGAGTTTGGAAGGATACCAAGGACGCTCCTACTCATCCTTATTGCAGATGTTGGGACTCCCCAGAACCCTAAGTCCCGATGCATTGCATAATGCAATGGCGGATTCCTCTTCCGAGTTACCACCTGCTTTCTTTTAGCGGACTTTCCATTCCGCAATTGAAATTGTACATTGTACAAGGTAGGAAATAAATTCCAAGATAAGATCGGATTGTTAGTCCGAAATTTTGGTTTTATTCGTGGTTTACTCCACTGGGCTCTTCCGCTCTCTCTGCCGTTGGGAATCTGACATTCCTCTTCCGCCTTTGAGACCGCTGACCGGTTTTCACCTGTAACCCTAGGCAGGGGTTCTTACAGGGTGCTTCCATCCGGAGCCAGATGGACACAGGCTATTTTGCGAGGTGTTACTCCTCCCCCTCCTCCTTCCTAATCACTTGCAAGATGAGGCCCCGGGCTTGGGACCAGCAGTGGTGGAGTTCATTTTAATTTTATTTATAAAGAAAATAAATTTATTAAGGGAAAGAAAAAACTCCTTTAGAATTATGAAAATTATTTTTTATTCTATCAAATAATTCATCTATATTTAAAAAAATCCGTAAAACTTTTAAATGTAACCACTCAAGTATAAGTCTAAAATATTGGATTAAATTATAGAAAAATTTTGATGATTCTTCCATTTATTAATTTCAAAAATGTATATATCTTCAGTAATTCTTTCTTTCAAATAATCATATGTTAGATTTCTTTTACTAATTGAAACATTACAAACTATACCTGATTCTTCAACCTTTTAGTTAAAATCAATCATATATTTGTTTTTTCTTTAATAGCAGTTGTTTTTCTATATGTACAATCTATAACATATAATGGTCTTCGCCCAAAAAAATGAATAACAATTGATATCGCCTTCGAAGTTTACAGTTGGTTTATAATAAAGTTCATTATTTCTACATATAGTATCGAGTTTTGTTTTTGAATTTCTAAAATCGCTATAAGCAAGGAACATTTTATCACAAAGACCATTTTCAATACCTAGATTCCAATTTTCTTTTGGAAAAATTTTATTTTGGAAAAATTTTATTTCTACCATTTTTAAGACAAATATTTTTCACGTTACTATGGTCAAACATAGAAGCGTGGACATACTGTTCAGCACGATTTTTCTTTTATTTTAAAAGCCTACAATTACAAAATCGAGCATGTTAAATTGTAAATTATTAAACTGATATTTTATATCAAAGTTAAAAACAGTTGTTCCAGTAGGAACTTCTTTTTCTAAAATTTGCCAATAATCAAAACTAATAGAAATTTTAGGGTGTTTGTGTATTTTTTCTTTATTTGCAATTGCTGTGTTAGAATCGTATTCAACAATAGGTCAAATAATTTATAATTTTTCAATAACAATTTTGCCTGTATCTGCATAGCTTTTCTGAACCGCACCAACTGCATATTTTGTTTCATAAACAAATAAACAGTTGTTATCAGATGCATTCATAAAAAAAAAAAGTAATTTTATAACCGACTTTCCGATAAATTTCATTGTTGTCATGAATAAAACCAAACAAATATCTAAGAGGATACGTTATTTCATTTATTTTATGACTATGAATAGATTTTACTCGATATTTATTATCAACACCAGAAAATTCTAAATAATTCCGTTCCCTGGGGATCTTAATAAAGCATGCATTATTGTTGATGTTATACCTGGATTATCAACAGCTTCAATAATATTTCCATGTTTTGAAATTTCTACTCTAGAAAACTGAAAAGGAAAAAAGTTCAAACAAACATCAACATTATCGTCTTTTACATATTTTGCCGCATCTCCAACTTTATCTCTCTTTTGTAATTTATATTGCTCATAAACATAAGCATAATTTGGAAAAGAAAACCATCACCTATAGGAATATCAAATTCGATTCTATTATTGTAAACATTTAAATTCCCCCTAGTTTGATCAGTTGGGGGAAAAGTTTGTCTCGCGAAACTCTCAATACTTTTGTAACTCATTTACAAAAAAAAATTATATATAAATGAAAGACTCGGAGAGCAATTTTAGAGTTAAATTACTCATTGACAGATACAAAAATTATTTTAAAACACCAGGAAGTGGAATATGAAAACAAATAAGAAGAAAGATATACCTTTATTTAACTAACTACGCAATACTGGTTTAAAAAAAAACTAAAACATGTTAGTGAAGAAAATAAAAATTTAACAACAACACTAGTTCCTGAAGCAGCAAGAAATTTAGATTAACCACCTACTCCTGAAGGAACGTCATTCGAAAGAGAAATATTTTCAGAACAAAAATATCCTAATTTGGAATAGCGAATGGGCATTGTACAATAAAAAATTTGACGCATGCCGCATCTGATTCAATGCTTATCACAGCTGATTCTACTATAAACCTCGGAACATAAATTTCGAAAAGATTAATGTTGTTAAATCACAATTTGGTTTACGTAATGTTGGGCAACATTTTTTATATAGGTAATACACAAGTAACGATAAACGATGATACACTATGTGTTGAGGATAATGAATATAAATTAACACCAGGACTTTGTAATTTGTCAACAGAAAATTCACCATAAGCTCTTGCGGGTAAATTTGATAAGGATTATAAAAATTACGCATAAATTGTTAAAATAACCAATATTACATTCCAAGAAGGTTGGAAATACAAAAATATAATTAAACCAATTTATGATAATTATAGAAGAGCACCAAAATCAGAGCCAATTAGACCCAAAAGAATGATTTCTCTAAATTCCCATAAATCTGGACAAGTTATAAAAAATACAACTTGCCAAAAGAATATGGTTGGATGGACGATGCTAGAAATTTAATTGATAGATTATTAGTTATTCATGGTGAAGAAACTGCTGGAAATAAAAAATTTTACAATGAAAAGTGAGCATAATGAATATGTTGAACAATAAATTTTCTGATATTATTACTAACAACCAGAAATTAATTCCTTATCTTATAAGAGTTCTAAATATAATGCCACTTTTTTTTTTTGGGGTTCTGAACATCATGGCAAAGGTATAGTAAATGGGGCATTAAACAGTTTAAATTTGCCCGAAATGCATTTGCCTAATCATTGTGGACCATTTACAACATTAAATGAAAGTTTAGGAAGGGGACACACAGGAATAAATAAATTAGATGAACCGTGCAAATATCACGATATTGCTTATAGAGATCACAAAGATCTAGAATCTAGACATGAAGCTGATAAAATTTTATAAAAAGAAGCAAAATAAATTATTTTAGATAAAGATACTCCAATTGGAGAAAAAATTGTTTCTGCTGGTATTGCCTCAACTATGTTAAAAAAAAAAAAAAAAATTAGAATGGGGAATTAAAGTGTTTTTATTAATTATATCTTTTTTTACTTATAAATGAAGATAACAATATATCTTTCGATATTCCCTTTGAGGAATTAAAAGATTTGGGCATAGATAAATTTTTAACAAAAGATCAATTTGAGAGAAAAAAATTCAAATAAATAAAAGAAGGTAAAAGTTTCAAATAAACTTTATCACTACCAACAGTCAAAAAGATGGCCAAAGAAAAATCTGGAAGTAGTTTACACCATGGAGAAATTATTCCTATTATATTCGCTGCTTTAGGTACACTAGGCACCTTAGCTGGAGGAACTAGTGCAATTTACAATTCTGTTGAATAAACTATAAATAAATAAAAAAGAATTAGAACAACAGAGACACAAATTTGGCAATGGAAAATAAAGCAGGAAGTGGATTAGTTGAAGATACAATACTATTGCTTCTGATTATGCCTTAACATCAGATGTAGATTCGGTAGGCAATGCATAAAAAGGATATATATTCACGATACAATAATAAAGAGTTAGATGTTAAATTACAAAATATAAACCAATCAGTTTTGAATTATTGTAATAAACAAGATGATGCTCTAACTGTTATTAAGGATTCCAAAACAATTGATTATAGCAAGCCATTTGATGTTAAAAGAGGTAATAAATAGCTTTTCAAAATAAAATAAAATATCTAAATATTCTGACGGGTTTATGACTATAATAGGAATATTCGTGAAATATAAAGATTTAACTATATATATATATATATATATATATATATATATATATATATATATATATATATATATATATATATATATATATATATATATATATATAGTTAAATCTTTAAACTGAGTGCTATTTAATATAAAAAGTTCATATTCAATGAAATAAGTCAAATCATTAAATATAAACAAAATCCCAACAGAAAGTAAAATAAATCTAATAATAATTTAATAAATTAATAAAATATTACATAATGAATAACGTCAAAGAATAACTTAAAGTAAAAAATACATTTCCAGACCCATAAGCTGGTATTTTAATTAAATTATTTAAGTTAAATAAATATTAATCTAGTTATACAAATAATTAAATTTAATGGAAATCAATGAAGAAATAATAATAAATATTCATGTAAATAACCAACACCAAAAGAAATTACACCAGAATAAATTATACCATGTTGACTGTAAGAATATATATATATATAAAGTATATGTGGCTCTAAAAAAGATATAATTAAAAATACAAATGTACTAATGCTACTTCAAGAAACAATTCTATTAAATTATATAGTTAAATCTTTATATTTCATATACATATAGTTAAATCTTTATATTTCATATATATATAGTTAAATCTTTATATTTCATATATATATAGTTAAATCTTTATATTTCATATATATATATATATATATATAGTTAAATATTTATATTTCACAAATATTCCAATTATGGTTATAAACCCATCAGCATATATATATATATATATATATATATATATATATATATATAATATATATATATATATATAAATTCATATTTTAGAAAACAATAATAATTGTCACAATACACTTGTATCCATTGTTTATATGTGACATGCCTTTTAAATTTCCAGTATTCATCTCAACAAGGTCAATTTGCCATAAATCATCAATTCCATACGAAATTGCTTTTATTAGAATCGCATATTGGGCATTGGCTTTTCTGAACTAATCGCCCATTTTTAGTATTTTAAGTTTTTATATTATTATTTTTAGTAGCTTTCTTAAACAATGAAGAACACAATATGGAATAAATTTGCTTTAAACGGCAATTAAAATGGGTAAATATGATAGATGATTAAGTGAAAGAATACAATAATTCATAGCATGGTACTATTGGAATAAAACCAATTAAAGTCACTAAAAATGAAATAATTTTAGAAAGCAAGATTTTGCGAATGTGTTTACGAAACCGAAATACAAAGTTGGCGATACTGTCCTTATAATCGAGAGTAAACAAATCTTTGATAAGATTTATACAGCTAATTGGACAACATAATTATTTACCATTTTTGAGGTTTTAAATAATGATGTGCCAACTTACAAACTGAAAGATGACAAAGGAGAAGAACTAAAAGGCAGTTTTTATGAATAGGAAATTATGAAAACAAACTATCCTGGTGAATATTTGGTTGAAAATGTCTTAAAAACAAAAGGCGATAAAATTTATGTAAAATGGTTGGGTTTTGATAATTCTCATAACTCTTGGATTGATTAAAGATATGTTTTGTAAATTTAAAAATAAAAACTAGCTTCTTGCTCAATTCGATAAAAATTATTATCATTAATCAATTGTTACTGAGTATTATTATTATTTCTGGCAGTAATAAAATAATTGTGGGAACACTCAATGTGGCCATTCAATGTTTCTTTCATTCTCTGATATAAATTGATAGAATTTGGAATATAATGAAATTTCAACAATTCTTCGCAATTTGGATGTCTCTCTTCAATTCTATACAACTGCCCTTGAACATATTTTCTTTTGAGTTCTAATGACATAATAATCATATTCACAATCGTCGTCAAACAATTTTAAAAGAACGAAAGTTGGATTTAAATTTCGATTTTGTGTTCGTGGTACAACATGAGGAGCCATTACTCTGATTTCGTCATTTCTGCGAATTATTACATCGAAAGCCATATCAACAGTCCCTCTTAAATTTTGAATATGATCATATTTAATTTTATTTGTATCTTTTAAATGATTAACTTTAGTTTAATTCATTTTTATATGCTCTATTTGACCTTTGTATAAATGCACTATGTCTTTTTAGTCTTATATTCGCCATGTTTTCTAATTGATGGAATAACTTCTTCAAATATTCATGTTTTAAAAACTTTAGCAATTTTACAATATGAATTTAAAATAATTTCATACAAACTAGGCTCACTAATATAAACTGCTTTACCACTATGGTAACCAGGTTGGCATGAATTTTTCATCCCAACTATTTCTGATAAAGGTTTCTTATATTTTAATGAAATTTACTTGTGTAATGCATATTTTGGGTTAGAATATTCTAACATTTCAGCATTATCTTTTCCTCTAAACCAAGGATTGTTTTCCTCATCAATAATCATAGAAACTTGTTTACTATTGTGAATAAGTTTGTTATTATTTATGTATAGAAGTGACTCCATTTTTTATATGCGAACTTATGTACAAGCGAAATTGGCGAGTTGTAATAAGTAGTTTTACTGATATTCTTCTTTAATAAGCACATGAAAAACTAAAGAGTATAAAATGATAAAATATAGATCAGATTCATTAAATTATATAGCTCTTAAGGAGTTAAATTTTCTAAATCATTAACAATATTTTTTATTATATTTATAATTTCGTTATAATATTCACACTTTGTCCCAAACAATGAAATGCTATTTTTACCAATCCTAGTCAATTCCTTTGTAAATACGTTATATTCCATGACAGTTTCTTTGCTAAAATAAATATAGTAAACCATTTGTATATCTAAGAGCCCACTCTTATAAAATTTGGTAAATGAAATTTATTGCTAATTGGACCATTCTCTTTTATCTGGAAATTATAATCATCTGTTTCGCCATAATACAACTTTTCATAGAAGATAAGTTTTTCCCGAATATGAATTAAAACAGAATTTATTTTATATTCATCACTTAATCCAAGCAAAGAATTTTTTTTTTTTTGGAAATCCATTAATAGGATGATAACTTGAATATCCATTAATAGGACGATAACTTGGATAATCAGCCATATAAATTTCATTATAAACAAACAGAACTAACTCGCCTGAAGGCCATTGGTATATTTTAAAAATTATTGAAATTGCTTGGTAAAAACTGAAACATTTTCGCTATCAAAATTGGCCTATTGATTATTTTCTTGTCATTCTAACTTTTTGTCCAAACTTTTTATTGTAAAAATTATACAATTCAGCATCAATAATAAAAATGTTTTTGTCTATTTGCTTTTACATAAATCAACTGGCTCGTCTTCATTAAAATTATATTGTGGGGGTGGTCCATAAAATTTTGTATGTTCAGAATGCTGTCTTGTTGCAAATCAAACAAATAAATGTTAAGAAATGGATACAAGATTGCATTTATATCACTTGTATGTTGAAGACATAATGCATGACAAATTTCGTGTATCAAAACAACCAGTAAATTAACTTTAATTTCAGAAGTGTTTTTTTTTCCATCATTATGCCAATATTCCTGCCTATTGATATGAATTTCAACATGACTATTTTGTTGATTTGAAAAAAAAATGCATTTGCTAGTGCACTACCAAATGGAAATAATTTAGTTTAACAAAGCCTATATTATCTCTGATATTTATGTTGACAATGTTTGTGAGAAATAAATATATCTGGATAATTTCTAACATAAACAAATTTCAAATATGTATGCTTTTGCCAAATTGTAAAAGCCTCATTTGCTAACTTTGTAATTGAATTATCTGCATGTGCAAAATGCAATTTTAAAATATTTTTATTCCATTTGTTGGATGATGTATAACTAGCAAATATTTAATCCTTAACAGCACATCTTGGCTTATTGATTAAATTAAGGGTTTCGTCAGTGAGTTTACAATCAAATGAAGAAGTGTTATAATATTATTGAAATTTTCTTAAAGATCTTTCGAACTATTCAGTATCAATTTTTGAAAGTGAATTTGCATCATCTTCTAGATAGCAATAATTATTTTAAAAGTTGATAACACATTCTGTTCGATTCTCAAAGGCAGTGCTAAATTCGTATTTGTGATAGAAAGAATAATTATGTAAGTCTTAATTTGTGAGCAACATATTTTCTTTAAGAAGTTACAAAAAATGTTTTAAGTTTATGTAAAACACATACACTAGGCAAACTGTTATGTTGTAAAATGTTGGATCTGGTTTCTGTACTTACCACTGTTCATTTTTCTACTCAAATCTATTGTGATAAACCTGTAGTCTTCGTTCCAGTATTTTGCAAAAAAGTTATTTGGATTTTTCATTTGACATGTCCCCACCAACAAAATCGCTATAGATGTGACTCAAGTTTGTGTCATCTTGTCTAAATATACATAGAAAGATCGTATTATCTCTCACAAGTTGCTTGGTCACCCTCGAATATGTTTTTGCAAGATAAAATGCATCAATATATTTATGCCTTCCCATAGTACAATATTCACGGGTAATATTTTGATTTTCTAAGATGACATCGTCAAATATGACTAGAGAATTGTTTTCACATTGGTCTAGTGGAATTATTTCATCACTATTATTTAAAAAATAAGCCATCTTTTCATTAAACTTGTCGGATATGACATCAGAGTCATTTTGTAACTGGATATCTTTTGGTTGATTTAAACTTTTTGAACAAATGTTCAATTTATTCAAATTTAACCATCCTGTCTCATAAATAAAATTGATAATTAAATTTTTCTTGCCACAATTACTGGGCCCGACGATAATTTCTCTAATGTCATCAGGCAAAATTTCGCCATTCTTTTTCATTTTTTGTATTTTGTTCGGAAATTAAAAAAACAAAACCCCAATCGACATTTTTCACTTAAGTAGATAATTCCTTGTAATAAATGGAGAATAAAGTATTTAAGTTAACAAACAACTGTTCTATACTAAAGAATATACTTCATTGTGACATCATTTATAAAAATAAATCGATTGCATTGATTAGTTTACATGCGAAATTTTAACACCAAATATAGACAATTACAACATAACAACAATTGAGAAATTGAGTGCTGTTGTTGATAAGAATTAAGTTATTATTATTCCTAGAGGACAATGCTATGTTTAATCTTTAAAAGAAGCTATAAATTCAATTGATCCATTTTCAACAAATAACACTGAATTGACAGCAGACAACGTGAAAAACACATTATCTATTAAATCTAAGTTTGATATTAAATTTGACCATCGACTGTCCGAAATTCTTGAACTTGAGAGAAATATGACTATAGAAAAAGACAACAATGTCATTGGCACTAAGTTACCTAATTTTAATTCATTCAAAACAATAAATGTTCATTGTAATTTGGTTTATGGAATATTGACGAATATAACATTTTAGAAACTGATATAATTGCTAGTTTTCCATCAAAAACAATGTTTAGTTTTAGGGATTATATTAGTTATGAGCCCGCATATCCAATTTTTGATAGAATCAATAATCAGTGGTTTAATCACATTGTTCTAGGAATTAGGGATAACAATGGTAAACTGATTGATTTTGATGGTGCTGATATTGACATTGTTTTAGAGATTAAAGATGTTTAAAATTTGCATTTAAATACAACCATATGATACAATTATCCTTTATATAAATACATGGCTCTTTAATACATTTCTTGAAATCTAGCCTTCTCAATACATTGCCAACACAAATATTCCAATCCTTACCAGAACTGGGAAGACCATAGATGTTTTTCTATAATTTACAGACATAGTTGTGTGCATCAACTCTCCAAACATTTCTGGTTGTTCCGTGTATATGATGCAATTAATATTGCTATTCAATATTCAAGTAGGCATTTGTCACGTCAAGATGTTCCACAATCCAACCCTTTTCTACTGCTATACCCATGAGAAGCCTCATTGACTTTCTTTTTATCACAGAACTGAATGTATTCTCATAACCAAAATTCATCTGTTTCCTGAACCCCTGAGCTACCAACCTAGCCTTATATTTCTGAATTTTACCCTCACTATCATGCTTCAATGAGAACACCAATTTAGAACCAATCACCTTCAATTTTCCGGTCGCTCAACGATTTCCCAAACATCCTTTCTTTTCATCTCATTCATTTCTACTTTCATGGCTTCTATCCATTTATCAGACTCTAAGCTCGACAGAGCTTCACCAACTGTCATGGGTTCTGTCACTTTTTCCTGTCCTATTTCTTTTATATTTACTACCCTACAACATGTACAAACATTTTCTGTCCTATGTCTAGCCGACCTCCTCAGATTAGGTATTGGTTCCTTTACATTTGGCTCAAATTGTCTAACTAGTGATTCAACCCCCAATATCCCCTCATTGACCTCAACTTCTTGTCCTACACCTTGCAGTTCAAACCCTATTTCTACTTCTGGACTATCTACTTGTGTTATGTAAAAATATGTCTCATCTCCTTTGGACTCTAGCACATTTACATTGGGTACTTCTTTAACTTGCCCCTTTCCCTTAAATGGGAATTTATCTTTTTTCCCCTTTTAAGACTCCGCAGCCTATAGACATTTTTGTCCCCGCTTCATACCCAATCATAACACATGATTCTGCCTTGGAATCTAACGTCTTTCTGTTTACTCTTACTGCCCATACTTGGCATCCAAATATTTTCAATTTAGCAACCTCTTCCGCAACTAACTTCCTGTTGAACCACAGCTCATAAGGAATTTGAAAATTTTTCGCAGATGATGGACACCTATTTGTTAAATGAAATGCAGTCATAACTGCTTCTCCCCAAAATTCCTTTGGTAGACCAGATTGAATCAATAGACACCTAACTGTATCAAACATGGTTCTGTTTTGCCTTTCTGCTAATCCATTTTGTTGTGGAGTGTATAGTACAGTCCTGTGTGTAATGCCTGGCCTTTGTAATTACTCTTGAAACTCACTGCAACATTGTCTGACAGTATCGCCCCAATACCTACACCATGTAACTTTTCTGCATTTGCTTGATACCTACAGAATACATCTAGTACCTCATTCTAAGTTTTTACACAAATAGCCACATTATATCTGGAATACTCATCAATCATGGTTAAAACATATTGTGCTTGCTCTAGAGAATGTGGATTGAGTTTTCCCACAACATCTGTATCCACAACATCAAGTGGTTTATCAACCTAACATTCACAATATTTTGTAACCCCTTTGTTACACAATTTAGCCTGAATACACACTGAGCAAGTTTCCATCCCCGGATTTCTCTTTAATTCTAACACAGGTAGTTTAATTAAAGCTTCGGGGTGTGTATGGCCATACCTCTCATGCCACAAATTAACCTCGCCAATGCATAAATATGCCATACTACTGCTATTTACATTACGTTTTTGCTCTGTCACATCATTACATTTATGCCTACTCACATTTGCATACTCATTTCTAACCTCTGTTCGTACTACATACACATCATTTCTCCTGTTTTCAGTAAACAATGTTTCCTTTCTTTTCTTATCCGATACAACAGCCTTTTCACCTGCAAAACTTACCTTGAATCCTTTGTTGGTCAACTTCCCTACTGAAACCAAATTTCTTTCTAGATTAGCTACATAAAACACATCTGTAAAGGTAATCGTCCAGCCAGTTTCCATCCTTACAATTACCTTGCCTATACCTTTAACACCTAGCTTACTGTTGTCTCCAATTTCCACACTCCCTACTACATTCCTTGATATATCCGCAAACATTTATTCTGATGGACACATATGATGTGAAGCACACGAATCTAATACCCAATCTCTATTCTTTCCACTGACACTTTCATACTTATAGCTTTATCTACTACATGTAGCACTTCTGAATTCACAAATTTACCACTCGCATCTACTGATTTTCTCTCTTGATGCATGCCGCTTATACCAGTTACCATAAATGATTACGACTCATCTCACTGCAACCCTAGTGTACACATTAACACTCGTGAGATTTAAACCCCGCACCATTTCGTACACAGAAGAACCAGTCTGCCAAATTCCTGGCGGGCAGCCAGACACGTGGATTCGAGGGGCTGTGAAAGACAGAGGTGCATCAACCCCCCGCCCCTTACTTCCATCCAACGGCTGAGCCCACAAGCCATCAGCCGCCTCGAGCCATACACGAGTGCCACCGAGGATATGCGAAGGCCAAAAGATGACCAGAGGGTGCTACCCCCCCTCCCCGGCCGTGCACATGTGGGATGCCACACGCCCTCCACCGTGGCCACCACGACACACGCTGACTCGCTATATAAGGCAGTGCACTGCGAATCTCGCCAGGTTACCTGCAGTCTTCTCCAAGCACCAGGGTGCTGGAGTCTAGACTACTATGAGCCTTTCAACAGCCCTTACAAGGGCTGTCGCCAACGACTTAACAGTCTTCAGCAGCCACCAGAGGCTGCCACCATTGACGTCGCCATTAGAGCTCTGCAGCCACGCTACCAGACGCTCCAGCGACACCAATAGCGACGCCAATAGCGACCAGAAGCTTTCCGTACATAATACGTTTCACACGTAACTCTTTATTCGTCTCCTACACACACCCCTATATAGAGTTAGGTTTGTATTTAAGTAATCTTTGACAGTTTTTCACGTAACTTCCCCATTTGGCTTAGGACCAGGTCACCTACACCTGGATTCCGTAGGATTACTTCCAACCACCGGTCTGCCTGGCAGGAGAGCATGTGTTACCATGTTTAATACATCTTTAATAAACATGGCTTTGTTTCTCTGACCCTCGAGTCTCATTCATATGGTAATCTGTCACCAATTACTGGAAGAATCTCGAATTGAGCACCGCCGAACGGTGCGGGGAAGTATTCTTATTTCCGCAATTAGTTACAACAGGAGACTCCCCCTCAGGTGGCTCCAAGTTGAAAACACACTCATTAGGCGGCCAACTATTCTATTCCTACCACGCATAAGGTACTGCAGGAATAGAATAGACGAGCGACGACCACTAGCAAAACTTCTCATTCGGGGAGAGACGGTACATCTGAGTTGTATCCCTATCAGGGTACCTGGGCGCTGGCAGGTGTATTTGCTAAGGTGCTACGGCCTGGCCTTGGTTGAGAAACTCACACCCAGTGATATTCTTGGCAACCCACACGGCTCCAACACTTCTGATCAGCCTGCAACAGTGGGGGGTCTTCTGAAGCACCGGAGTTCGCATTGGGAAGACTGTCACCAGGTAAATCTAAGTTAGGGATACCTGCGTCCGTGGCGCTAATCCGGTTTTCCGTAGTCACACCACACTATGCCATTCAAGTTGAGGCATGGCGGCGCCGGGAGAGGGGAGCAAAGAGTTGTGCGTTTTGCTGCCAGACAGCTGGCTGATCTAACCCTGCTTCCAGCTAGCCGACGAACCGAACGAGATTGTGCCGCCCTACTTCGTTCATCGGCACCACCTACGACGACTGCCATGAACCCCGCTCTTTTCCCGTCAGCACCTCTATGCACACACCCGGCCTGTCACTCTGTCGTAAGAGGGTTACTGAGCAAAACCAAGGACCGCCTAGGAGTGTCGAACAGTAACTTCTGGAGCAGGGCATCAGACGACTGGAACAGCGAGTTCTGCATCGTGTCTAGTCGTGCCCTTGCTACCACTCGAGCTGAAGATGAGCGATGTAATCAATCACTCCTCGCCTGCAAACCACTACGGCACCAACCCCTAGCACCTCCCACCCATCACCGACTACAGTTGGTTCCGAAGCAAATCACAAGCTAGACCCCTCCAAGGGGCTAGAGAACTGTAAAGTCGAGAATGTTGTTCCAGCTCGTAAAGCCACATGCCCGACTGCGATATCCAGCCATAATTAAGCCTTAAACGAAACCCACATGCACAACCGACCTAAGTGCAACTAAAGCCACATGACCGTGATCCAGCCTTCACTATCGGACACGCATCACTCTTGTGGCAGTACTTCCTTTCATGGTTCTGTGCATACCTTCGAGTGATGTCAAAGCTTCCCACAGTTGAAGCACCTTGATGTGTTGCAGCAGTATTTGGATACATGTCCTTGTTTCCCATAGCTGTAGCAGTTGTACTGACGCCCTTCTTTCGTACCATGCGTGCGCCATCTATCTTCTTTTTTGACATGATGTTTCGCTGCACAGCCAATAACTGACTTCATCCTGCTCATGTTTGGATATGTTGGCCTTCAATTCACTTAACCAAATTTTCTTCCATCTTTCTTTAGTTAGAAGCCTCATTTTCACCTCGGACAGCGATAGTTTCATCATTTCAGCTTCTAGAGAATGTACACACACTGCCAATTCTTCTGTGAGGTTTCCAAGAATCATTACTGTAAATTGTCACTCAGTAACTCATATCCAGCCTTGGTTGTTTTCTTCCACAATTGGTTAATTTTGGCAAAGTATTCTTGCACACTCATGTCTTTAGGCTTAAAGAAATGAATCAGCTGCTTCAAGTTCATGGCACCATTCACAAGTCCTCCATCACTGCACAGCTCATCTAATTTCTTCCATGCTTTATTCGCCGAATAAATTTCTGCAATATCACCCTCAAAGTTTTCTCCTACATACTTCAAAATAATTGTCAATGCTACCATATTAATTCTTGCACGTCTACTTCTTTCCATCTGGGGAAAAACAAATCCAGGGGTGTTCTTGTATTCAATAACCGCTTCCCAGACGTCTTTCAATAATAACTCTTGTTTTACTTTTAGTGCCCACAAGAAATAGTCTACCGTAAGCTTGGCTACATTTATATTACATGTCTCTTCCCCTGTAAATGATCCGACCATAATTCCTCTTCTACGAGTTGAGTTTTTGTTTTGCAACCATCACTCGTTTCTCTTTCGCATTACTTCCCAATAATCCATTTTTGTTTATTTATTTCTTCTGGGACATCCTGCAAGGCGAGCATGGTTGTAATTTTGGCCCGTCATAGGCGCGACATGTCATTGCTGTGATGCTTCGTGTGAAAAAGTGAGCATAGGTCGATTTTAAGTACGTCATCGGGCGTCATAACTAAGGCGCGCCCGTCATTCGTGTGGCGCCATATATTAGCCGTCATGACTGCAGCCCACTGTGTGACAGACAAGATGGCTGACGCCCGAGTAATAATTTACATTGTATAGGTTCTTTTACGAAAGAATTACGGGCTCTGTAAGACCTTATTTATAACAAATTGAATTTTAATGTAAGCATAAGTAACTGGAAATGTTTTGATTTTCCCTCACGGTCATAATAAAACCATAAACATAACTTTAAATACATGATAACCGTGGATGGACTTGTGTTATTAATATACCTTTTAACGGCAAGCTTCTGAATGTTGTGTGTGTAACTCTGTAGGTTAGTGCACGGGTTGCAATCTGCATATTTTAGATTTTAAGAGTTCAAATCTCGGCGTGACGAAATTTTTTAAAGTAATTTTATGTGATATATTATTGATGTTTATAGTTTATGTTATTGAAAGAAAACGCTTATTTCTAGAATAGCTTTGTCATAAAGCAATAATACAAACCAAAGCTAAATTAAGAAAACACAGGCAGCCGATTGCACTGTGCAGTTACTTGCATATTATTGCTTTTATACTAAGAAATTCTAGAAGTAAATGTTTTCTGACAATAACATAAATTATGAACAACAAAAATGTATCACGTAAAATAACTAAAACAATGGTAATGCTAATTCTTACCCTACTTCAGTAGCGAATTAAATATTGTATTTATCGAATGTAGCCAAATAATTACGTGAAATAAATATATTTATAATTTACTATTTATTTTATATAATTTACCATAATTAAAAAAAGTAAAAAAAAAAAATATGCAAGGGAATGGGATTGAACTCGTGCTCACTTTCACTTTAAGCTGTTGCCTTACCACTTGTACTACCAAGCCAAGTTGAAAGTGGAGGAGGAAAATATATCAGTTACTCTATCGCCCTAAAATCGTGAAGATAAAATTGTATACCCTTATTTTTGGTTTTTGATTTAATGGGTACCGTTAGGATTGTTAAAACGAAGAGTATATGAGTGTACTCTCTTCACCACATTGTATATAGCTTAAACCTTCAAACAGAGGACTCTGATGATTACATGAAAACGAAATGAAAGGCTAAGTGTTCATATTACGTCGTAAAATGGCGTTTTGAAAGAGTAGACACCTTTTACTAAGTATTTTGTATTGATTGTTTAGTTTATTCGTTGTCACTTTACTTGACACACGTTTACCGGCGCCCATTTTATTTTGAAAATCATTACAGAAGGAACAGGTTGCTAGAGATGCAGACTGAAGTGACTATTGTATCAGTTTGATACTTTTGACTGATTGAAACAGTGAAATTCTTACTGAATCAGATTTAAGATTCTTACACAATAGAAAACTTTAGCATTTGACTTTGTTTCCTTTCCTCTGACGGAACCACCAATACACAATACAATATTGTAAAGTCAGAGTTCAGACAGTTGAACATCGGTTCTGGGAGCTTCGTTAAAAATTGTACCTTGTTATGTAAATAATTATATTATCCAGGAGTGAACTTTTTAAAAAATAAGCTTAAAATTTACATTAAAAGTTTATTTCAATACAGAAAACTCATTTGTTTACTTTATTAAATATGTGCATTCATATATATCCTCTTCGCATTGTATTTTTTTGCCATTCATTTAATTTAAGACGAGCTATGCCGAGGATAAAATCGTCCTACGATAAAATAACGCACTTTTCACATAACCTTTGTTAGGTTCTTGGCAAAATGACTGCTTGACTTTGACTTTAAATTCCAACTTTTCGAAATCGTAAAGTCAAGAGTGGTTGACTTTACCTTCGACAGTTCCATTGTGTCAAGCTCCATAAGAAACATGTCGGAAAGCAAACGTAAAGTCAAATGTTAAAGTTTTCGATTGTGTACGGGCATTTACAGTGTAAATTCAATAAATACTTGCACTGTGGGCAGTGTTTCAAATCTGTTGCGCTGGATGAAAAAAACTACACTTGAACACAACAACGTTATCGATTTAATTTGCTTATTTTTGGCGGGTGTTTTCTATTGGCTGACAATTGCCGACGCATTATCCTACTTCAAAAAACAACACGTCTCTTGTGCAGTTTCAACACCAACATCCATATATTTACACTTCCGAGCCGTCATTACCACGACGCCTTAGTTAACGATAGGAGAGTTGTGACAACACGATCCGCGCTCGCATTTCTACGTAGCCTTCACCACATTGCCGTCGTCCGTGCGACAAGTCATACTATTACAGTGTCATGTATACGAACCATACTCTCGCTGCTGGGCCCAAAACCTGTTCGTGGTTTTCGCTGCACTCATCCCATTTTAGGAAGAAAGAACTCATTAACTAATAAAGTTATACGCACATTATTCTAACCGCCTAGAAAAACGAACTCCATTTTTAATTTTTCACAACATATTTAAATCTTCCCTTTTTTTTCTTTCCTCACAACCAACTAAACAAAACAAAACTTCTCAATTTAAATAGAACAGAAATAAAATTTATATGAGAAAAATATGGGAAATACAGCAAATATTCCAGCATGTAATTTGAAATTATTTGGTTCAGAGTAGTCACTGGGATTTCCTAATCACGAGCAATTGCTGTGCGTGTTGTACAGGGATTACTGTCCACAAGCTTGATCATGTTTAACTTTTCAGCTAGTGAAACTGTCTGTATTTTCTTAGAGGCGCTCAAATTAATTTTCCACTAATTTTTTTTCAAGGATGAATTAATTTTCATTACATTAACCGACTATGTAAATATTAACATCTTTCATTCATTTACATTCAAATATAAAAAAAAGTATAATTCCATAGATGAATGCATACAAGTAAAGTGCATCGTATTCGTGTGTGCAAAAGTGACCACTCACATCTGTAGTTAACCAGAATACCAAATTGTGCACAAGGTGTGCATAATTGCCTAGCCAAAGAATCTCAAAGTCTAACCACTTGATGGTGTTACTCTGTGGTGTTTACGAATCAACAAAATACTGTAATAATGTGTTGAGCACGAACGAATAAAACCATTAACTACCGCCATGATAGTTTGCACCGAGTCAAACAAAAACAATGGCCTCAGTATGACCAACCGAACAGCCAGTCTCTCACACACACAGAGTAACTATGCACTATTGACATTGTGAAAATAGCATCCACCGAAAATGATTATTTTCAAGTTCACATGAAAAAGAAAACTATAAAATATAAACATTAAATGGGTAAGTCTACTATCACTGATGTTAATAAACAGGAAGTGGCCAGATCTTGTTGACCGGTCGTACGAACTCCCCTATGGTATTCTTAAGGTTACCACACGAACTACGCCATCTTGGCCTGGATGTACTGCTGACACTCTAGCAGTCTTCCAATTTAGTGGTGGCAACATGGAGTCTCTCAGCAGTACTAACTGGCTGATGCATGTGCCAGAAACTAGTTGTCCACTTTCCCCCTTGCTGGAGGTTGTGTAGGTACTCCACACTACATCTCCTCCATAATTGTTGGTGAAACTGCATGACCATTTGCCAGCGATCAAGATGGTTCAAAGGAATATCACACAGATTGTAGTCAGGTACAGCTACCAATAGCTCACCCACAAGGAAGTGGCCTGGTGTCAGTACTTCGTACTCCCGAGGATCTGTTGAGAGGGCACATATAGGTCTCGAATTTAACATGGCTGAAACCTGTGCCACCAGCGTTGAAAGTTCTTCGAAGGTCAGTATCTGAGTATCTACACCTCTGTATAGATGCTGCTTGGCACTCTTGATTGCTACTACCCAAAGACCTTCTAAGTTTGGACTTGCTGGAGGGTTGAAGTGCCGCTTCGATCCTCCCAGATTCACCTTAGCTGCAATCTCTTCCTCATTATCCTTTGAAAATAATGTTGCATACACCTCCTTGAAATGTTTATGTGCTCCCACAAAGGTGATGCGATTATCGGAGTACAAATCAGTAGGGATTCCTTTTATTGACACAAATCGCTTGATTGCAGCAAGAAAAGCTGCAGTTGACAAGTCTGTGACCAGCTTCAAGTTTACTGCCTTAGTGACCATACAAACGGACACATTTATACCTTGGAGGTTGCCTTCTTCTTTGTTCGTACTGGTGCGGCATGGAATGGTCCTCCAAAATCTACCCCAATGGACCATAATGCTCGAACCTGCGAAAACTGTGCTTTTGGCAGTGTGCCCATTGCTGGATTGTGAGCGACTGATCTGGCCTTAAAACACTGTATGCACTTGTGAATCACATTTCACACCACGTGTGCAGGTATTATCCAGTAATCGCGGCATACTATATACAAGGTTGGGGATGGCCCTGGGTGTAAATTGATGGTATGACATTGGACAATAATGAGTCTGGACAACTGGCTTTGCTTTGGCAGCAAAATGGGGTGTTTTACAGTATCTGGTAGTGAAGATTGGTGTAGCCATCCGCCCACCCTGATAACTCCATTTGGATCGAGAAATGGCATCAGTGTCTGTGTGACCCTGGGGTACCTACTCCCTTTTTGAAGAGCAGACAATTCTTCCCTGAAGCTACATAACTGTACATGTTTGACCAATGTCACGGTAGCATTTCTCAAGTCCTCCAGTGTCAGAAAATTACTCTTTGAATGGCTTGTTTCTTGAATGCTGCTCTTGCCCGCAATACCCATGCTGTGATGCGTGTCAACTTGACCAGCAAAAACGACTTAATTACGACACACAGATCTTCAGGGCCGTTACACTCAATCTGGTTTGCCACCAAGACAACAGATGCACGTGGCTTCAATTCTGGCACGGACTCTTGAGTATAGTGGCCTGTATCTGGCCAGTGTTCCTACGAAAGCTTCAACCATGGTGGGCTTGGGAACCACTACGAATGCCTGAGCTGCTCAGGAAGAGCGCAGCATGATGCCACATCTGCTGGATTCTCCTCAGATGGGACGTGATTCCATGTACTGGAGGGTGCGATGGCCTGAATCTCTGCTACTCTGTTAGCTACAAATGTCTTCAACTGGTGTGGTGACAGATGTAACCATGCCAATAATACACTTGAATCTGTCCAAGTATGAACATAAAACTCTTTGAACTTTTCAAAATACAGCATGTTGATGTGCTGCCACAGTCTACTCAATAACAATGCTGCACACAACTCGTTGGGCCATCTTCGACTTTGAACAGCACTCCAGTCCCTCATCACACAACAGACATAGATGACTGCAGCATAGGCTCTTTCACTGGCATCGCAGAATCCATGAAACTGCACCTCGGCCCCTTAAAGTGGAATAAACCTAGGAATTATAATCTCACTAAGGCTAGTAAGTGACTGCTTAAACTCCTACTGGTTAAGTACGTCCTGTCCAACAGGTTCATCCCAGCCAAGCCTTGGGTCCATAATAGCTGCAACAAGATCATGTTAGTTGCGATCACTAGGGCCAACCATCCACAAGGGTCGTACAAGTGGGCAATGGTTGAAAGAATGTCTCACTTGGTGTTTGGTGCACCATATACCTGTATATGAAGTAGTCATGGCCTGGGTCCCAACACCTTCACAGATTCACTGCAGTCCAAGGTCCTAGACTCAGATGATATACTTACATCATCCATCAACCCCTATTAGAACACCATTTATGTAGTTGAAACCCTCCAGCATTCAATAATCTAATGAGCTGTTCTTTTAAATCTTTAGCTTCAGTGATGGTAGATGTTCCTGTGACAATGTTGTCGAAAAAAAATCCTGCAGTATAACATGTGCTGCTAAGGGGTACTGGGCTCCTTCATCTATTCTGGAGCTTGCGACCACACAAGAGCACATCATTAAGGAATGATCCATTAACTGTTGGTGCCGAGGCATAGAACACAACTCTAACTTTTGAGGACACCCTGTCTTCCTTCATAACTATTTTGGGGGATGATGTAAGCAGGTTTTTCATGCAATAAAGATGTTGGTTCCATCTCACAATATTCATCAAATTTCAGGGTACCTACACATGTCATATGGTCTAATTGATCATATTTCTCCATGATATGTTTGTATTTGGAATGCAAACTTGACAACCTTCTCCACTTTCGCTCCCGACCATGAAGTCGTCTGAGAGCCACCCCACATGAATTCCCCAATATAGTATCACAGTCATCATTTTTATATGGCAGACGTAATACATACCTTCCTGTATCATCTCGAGTGTGCATGCCTACAAAGTGCTCTTCACACTTCTTGTCATCCTTGGAAATGAAATTGCCCCCTGGAACCTCCTCAATGTCCCTGAACCTCTGCAGGGCACTGTCAAGACTGCTAATTGTTTTCACAAGTAATGAAGTTGACTCTGGACTACTGTATTCACACAGGGCTTTTCCAGCCAGCACTCAATCAAACTCTGTTTGAAAGGCACCCATCATTACCTCTGCAGAGAGAAGCATTTTGATTACCCCACATGCCGCAAACCGTGGGTCTGCCAATGGGAGATCCCTTAGATGAGCGAGGAATGACTTATCTACCTGTACTGATGGCATGTCCCTTATTCTGTTAAGGATTTAGTAACAAGGTTAAACTTAGAAGCAACGATGCAATTTTGCACACCACCTCTCCCCTTACTTCAACTGAAGACATCTACCCAATCCCAGATATGCCGACTCTTGAACGGCAATGCTTCAGTCCTAAGTGCTTCACGCATGCATCCGTGATGGATGGTTTCGATGCTCAATCCAGCAAGGATCTCACTGTTTGAAATTTCCCTACACCATCAATGACCTTAACCAATGCTGTGGTTAGCAGCACAGTTGTTGCTTACCTGTCCTGGACACCTTGAGCTGAGCACATCACCACTGGACTATCTTGACAAGCAGCTGCATCGTCATTATCAGTATCTGGTATTGGATCTACTTCCCTTCCATTGTCTATATGAAGCAAAGTGTGGTGTGATTTCCCACATGTTGACATCGAAATCTTGATCACATTGTACTGCTATATGACCACCTCTGAGGCAGTTGAAGCTCAACTGTTTCTCTAGAACATGTCTCCTTTTTTCATCCGGTTTAAACGACAATGACTGGCATTGTGTCAGTGTGTGTTCCATTACACACATCGCACTTTTGTTTTTCAGATGCCTTATCGCTGACTGATACTATTGTGGTCTTTGGAGGGTTGACTTGGCCAGGCTGAATATCTGCACTTAATGACCTTATCTTGTTAGGCCATGTACTTGACATCTTTACTCAGAACAGTCTTAAATGAGTTAAGCCTTGGTTCAGAGGGAGTCACCTACTGTACATGTCCCACAGCAAGTAATATGCAAAAATCGCAACAGGCGAGTGTATGATGGAATTTCATCATCCTGTGACATTTCGAATGCCTGTCTCAAGGGTTCATCATGTTTCTCCAGCAATATATTGAAAGGCAATAAAGCCTTTCGCGCATCATTCTTACTATTTATGGGCGGAAGATGCTGGATTTTTACACATGCATGGTAACTGTAAGCCGTACACTGGTCCCATGGTTCTCCCTTCAAACAGCTCAATAAGTAGTGGAGTTTTTGCACTTTACTTATGCTAGAAATTTGCCCAACCATTCAGTTAAAAAATTCAGAACACCCTGTCCATTTAGCTCGATTTCCAGTAAACACAGGTAATGGTAAAGTTGGCAGTTCTGCTGCCTGTGGAACATACTGTATACTAGTTGCATTGCACTCGCTACCCGACAAGTTTGACGATTGTCATTTGACTCTGGTGTATACATTACGCAAGTCCCAAAACACTAGTTCGTAAGCAACAAATTGCTGTTTCACTTCTTCTATATTGATGCCTTCGCTTGAAAAAAAAAAAAAAAAAAAAAGGGGAGGGGGGGGCACTCACGCACGTGCACATAGCGAGAGAGAGCACAGAAATTGGAGACTTCATTTCACTTGCTTATAACCTCTTCAACCACAATCTCAAAATCCTCGATTTTTGATGCATCTTCTTCTATTGCTTCACATAATTCCCTTGCTCCTTCAGCTTGTGACAAGATGAAATTAAATCGCATGTTTTAATGCTGGTGGTATTGCCCCCATTTTGTGTGACATCATTGACCGTTTTAACTCTGAAAATGGACTCTATAATCAAATTATTTGCGCTTCCGTGGTTTACCAAACCGCATAGATTAAAGCAAGTATTTATACACTGCAGTTATTTCCCGTAAACAAGTCTACTTCGAGCATTCACTGAGAGGCTATCCCGTTAGAAGACTTTAGACGTACGAGTGTCAAAAGACGTCAGGGGGTGTCACATATCATTATGTAAATTGTGTCGTGCACTATTATTACGCACATTACACGTACCAATTACACTAATCCGGGCCGTTAGGACCAAAAAATGTTGCGCACAAACGAATACAAACCATCAACTGCCGCCATAATAATTTGCACAGAGTCAAAACTAAAACAATGGCCCCAGAATGGTCAACCAAACAGCCAGCCACACACACAAAGAGTACTATACACTATTGACATTGTGAACATAATGTAAACAAAATATGTGAATATGTAATTAAATACTTACAGTTGTGAATTGAAGTTATGTGAAACGGTTTGGCGACAAGAAATAAATTACTGAATCAGAAACAGTTTGAATTACACACGGGAACTTGAAAACATTATTTCTGAGAATGTTTGTTTTGTTCTTATGGAGAAACCTTCGAGACCACAAAAATCCTGCATTATCAATGGGAAAACCCTTATTAAAATGAGAACCTTATAAGCGGGTTCTACTAATCTGTGGGAAACAATATAAGGCATTTGCATTACAATTGTATTCATATTGAAAGAAATGTTTCATGGTGTTCTTCAATAAAAATGATTTACACTTACCTAATGTTATAAAATAATAAACAACCAATCAACACATTATGCCAATTATTTATTTCCAGTTTCATTAATTATTATTTTGCAACTTATGCTAACAGCCTGGTACTGTGAGGATGCGTACACAGATATTCACTGAGGTGATCAACAGTCAAAGTAACTTACAAGAAAGAGGTAACAGAATTTATGAGATGACAGCATACAAGTACATAGGAAATAAAATCAAATTCAAGTTTGAACTTTATACAGGAAACAACAGACAGCACATCTTTGAAAAGCAAATATATATATCACTTATAACATCATTTACAAAATCTCCCTATAAAATGAAAATTCCTGTTAAAATAAACACTGTCACCTAAATGCCATTTATTTCATGAATTTACTTTCACATCAAATTTAACACACAATATCCCTCTATCAACAACAACAATGATAATATGTCTTTAAAATATTTCAGATGCATGCAGTAGCCTACAAACAATTTACCTATTACAACTGAAACTATAACACACAGATACCTTATTGGCAAAGATCAAATTAAACGGAAAAAAGGACATTATTAATACACAAATTAGGCATTTATTAATCACTCTGACGAAAAAGTCTCATGTCAACACACACACCTTACACAAGTAAACTGTAAGAACAGTAATTTATTATTTTCCAGTTTAATATGTAGACCAGCTTACACACCAACATATCACATACGACGTCACAAAAACTAAACATTGTGAACTCAGTTACAACATACCTGTACCACTTCCCCAGAGCATTTTAATTACAGAAACTTTGGCAATAACTGCATCCATAGCATATGGTTCAGAATACTCTATTTCCTCCTACCAATCAGCCACCCATAGACAAATACTAAATAACTAAATTAGAGTAACAAAGGCACTAGTTCTATACGGCACAGCCACAAGAATGTGTTGATGAAAATTGCAACTAATTTTTAGTTTTCAGAATAGTGTACAATTTAAACAGGTACAAACTAACCTTTTCCACCAAATTTTATTTAGAAAACATTTTAAAAAAAATACATTACAATATTAGATTTTCTTACTGAATGAACCTTTTAAAATTAGTACTCATATTCCAGTTACTGTACTGATAACCTCAAACAATGGGGTCCACTAAATACAAAACCATATACGGTATTTAAAAAATGGATATCTCATAATGGTTAGAAACGAAAAACTAATTTCCCATTTAATACTAATTTTCTGCATATTGACAACACAGAAATCAATCTGATAGGAGTAACTATATTCTCAGATGCAACAGGATGGTAAAAATAACTGCAAGTACATAATGGCTTTTCTAATAGTTATGCCCCAGTTTTTTTTTGTTTTAATTTCTTTGAAAGTGGACTTCCAGTTTTGAAAAACTAATACATAAATAAAAATGCTTACGTTTATTGAAATAAAGTTCTTTTACATGTAAGTCTTCAAATAATTATTTGTAGAATTTTTATCACAGCTAAAAAGAGACAAAAGATCGAAAATGCAGCCCCCTTCACTAAGGTGCCAGCTACCAGGGGAAAGAAGAAAAAGAAAGAGGAGGGCCCACCAATCTGTCCCATCACTCAGTTTTCAAATAATAACAAGCCGGAAAAGACAGAGAAGGGGCACCAAGGTGACTTTACCCATTTAGGAGTAACTGGAGTGATGAGGCCCACATTCTGCCATGAGAATTGGTATTGGACCTCAGCAGACTTCAAGTACGGAAACATAACCAGAAACACTTTGATAGCATACACACAGCCAATTAAAAAAAATACGGAGATATGTTTCTGATACATTGTATAAACTACACATAATTTTTTAAACAAATTGCACAAGTATAATTTCTAAGAAGAAAGAACATTTACTATATATTTATAGATACTTAAAATTCTATGTAAGGCTTTAATGCAGGCATTTTTTAAATTATACTTTGATACAACAGCCAAATTTTTTTTAAGTATATCGTTGCTCTATCTGGTCCCCTGAAAATTACTATATACAGAATGCACATTTAAGACATGTAAATACATAAAATACATAGAAAACTGACATGTTTTGCAACTACACACTACCACATTTTCATTCTCCAATATATGTTTTTCTTTTCAGTTTGCACGAACATACTTGTGGTACTGAGTGAACTGTGAACACTATTATGCATGTGTTTATAACAATAACACTTTACACACATACTCTTTCACAAGTCATTTACCAAAAACATATACTTGTATTTGAATGAGACCCCTGCCATGTTGGCGAAATGGTGCCGTGGAACAGCGCCCAGCCACACATGGCTGAGACATTATCAGACCTTACACACGAACTGTCTGAGCAACAGTTTAAAACAAAATGTAGAAGAAAAAAGATCTCGGTGAAATTGATCATAGCCAGCTTGATGGGGCCAGTTTTATGGAGCACTCCATTTCCAAAGTTATGCAAGCACTGGGATTTCCACGGGCCACTATGTCAAGAGCGTGTTGCGAGTTCACGGATTCTGGTAAAACCACCACCATCAGGAACAACTGCCATGACGTATAATGTATGAATAACAACGGTTGCCATCAGCTAGCTCAGTTGGTAACAACAAATAGACATGCCACAGTGCAACAGATAACGTGCTAATTCAATGCTGGACCACAACTACCTGTGAACCGTCATCAACTCCAGAACCATCTCATCGCTATGGGGTATAGAAGCCGCCTCCACACTAAGTACTTCTGCTCACGGCACATCACAGGCCTCAATGATTAACATGGGTGTGGGAACACTGCCATTGGACCCTAACATGGAAAAATGTGGCCTGGGTGGAAGCGTCTATGCACGCAAGCATACCAATGGCAGGGTATGAGTGCATCACCAAGGACATGAAGCAATGGATTCCTCATGTCAGCAGCGTACAGTTCAGGTTGGTGGTGGTGGAATCCTCATATGGGGTCTGTTTACGTGGGGTGAAATCAGTCCCCTAATACATGTGCCATCGTCCCTCACTGGTGAACAATACCACGACTTGGTAGATCATGTGCATCATTTCTGCAGCTAGAACACCCTGAAGGAGACCTGTGCATACAACAAGACAATGCACCAGCCCACCACTTCCGAATTGTGACTTAATAGGTTGGATGAACACTCCATGGACTTCAGGTTGCTGACCTGGCCCCCTAGGTTACCCGACCTCAATCCTATTGAGTACATCAGGGATGTTGTCGAGAGTGGTGTACATGCAGTGGGGTCTTGCTCCAACCAATCTCCATGCATTATAGGAGGCTGTATAGCGATCACAGATCAGAATGACACACGACCACTTCTGGTGCCATTTGGAGTCCCTGTCATGCAGCCATTATCCGACGAAAGGTGGCGCTACACACAACTGGACAGGTATCTCTAATTCAACTGCTTAGGAGTGTAGGTACATAAAGCAAAACCATGTCATAACACTTCTGTTTATTACTTTACCTGGTTGATAACTGCTTCACTTGGTCCCTGACCATATTTTCTAATGCCTACATTTTTTTTCTCTCTCTCACATAAAGCCGAAAATAATTGTTCCTTCAGAAATATTACAATAACGTTCTACTGTATTTTGAAGTAGTCTCAGCTCCAACTGTTGCCATAGTCAACTACATGTCTGGTTTAAAAAAAATTACTTCAAGTATATCATTAGTTCTGAATTATTAGAGAACGGTTAGATAATACATCTTCAATATGCTCAAATTAAAAAAGAAGACTTTTAAGAAGACCTAAAATGTACAAACCTATAACAATTGAATACAAATTTTAATTTTGACAATTTTTTTCTGCAAATTATATGGTGTATTGCAGATGACATATGTTTAAAAATTCCATATATCATAATCAACACAGCACCTGGCTTAATGTTTAGTACTTCACACACACAAAACAAAATGCTATCTCGGTTATTATTTCAAATGGATACCTCAAATGTACTATACCACAACATTACACATCGGAAAATATTTTATATTTAACTAAGGTTATTTTTCTCAACCATGTATAAAATCTATAACTTGTAATATTTAAGAAGCGCATAATATTTTACCACAGGGTAACTACCCGGATTAACGTTAAGCTAACAGTAGGTACGTAATTTTCAACTTATTTAACACCACCATTACTACGAATAACTTATGTAACAATACAAAAATTTACTGACCACCATCAGCAGAAAAATGTACCTAACAGACAAAATTATGAGACAGCATAAACATATACTTCAATATTATCAATAAAACTTTATTTTTCAAACATTTGCATTTCCCTAACCAGTATTTAGACTACTGAATTTTTCAAACATTTGCATTTCCCTAACAAGTATTTAGACTACTGAATGCAAGATGATTACTTTCAACCATTAAATAAATTACATTTACTTTACTGTAGAGACTACCCACAAGTGCTGAAAGGCGTAAGTATATCAAAATAAAGTAGTAGTAGTAGTAGGTTTGTTATTATTATTATTGCTGTATTAAGAAATAGGAATACGTTACTTATCTGAAAACGCCATGCAACCTACAATTCAGTAAAACCTGAAAAAGGTATGGCACACGATGAAATAATTAACTATGGCAAAAAAATGATTAACAATAGGAATACATACTTAATAATTCCATCATCATAAATCTAATCCATCCTGAATTAAAATCAGTCTAAGCTAAGGTCTGTTAAAATACAATCATGAAAACAACATCTAACTGGGTCAATTTATGGCTATGTGGAGCATTCGTTCCCGTACCCTACTCTAGAAAACTCAGCCATGCACCTAAACATTGTGTTGAAAGTGCCCAGCCTCACAGTGGTACACATTCCAGCTAGACACCCTGGAAGACACCTGGTGCTCAGGCCACCAGAGGTACCATTGTCTGCACTTGTCATACTTAATTGCCAAATATGTGTGTGCCAATTTTAATGCAACTAACAGTGATCGCAATATGAGAACTGTAATCTCAAACCCTGCAAGACATCACAAGGCTATAGCTTTTGACCCATTGTCATCGTGCTAGTAGATAGTAGTATACATTATTGTTACATGCTTGCTGCACAGCATCACTTCCCTTGTCCCATTCCACTCAACTGGGCGGATCAGTACGTCGCACAAGCAGTAACCTGAGGAGTGCGCAGAGATTTGAAAGGCAGGCCACTACTACAGCAATAAGCCTATCAGGACTTGTGTGCTCCTGTCCTTGCGTGGATTAAATTTCTAGGGTTATCAAAATAATGTTATGGTCATCACCATTGCCTCTCTCACAGACACTCGAAGTGTGGGGTACCTTCTATGTCAGGCCAGCCAGACTACTTAAGATATGACAGGCCTCAGAGCTGACAGTTTACAGTGTTTGGAGGATTGTACAGCCTTGAGCCCAGGTGTGCGAAAACAGCGGAGCAACGAGCCAGCAAAGCGATGAGTGGTGGCAAGAGTGAAGTCTGCAGACTACAAGCAGAGCATCTGTATGTATAGCGAAGAACGAGAGTTACAGGCGGGACTATTAAACTGGATGCATGAGTGACAGATATTTGGAATGGTGGTAATACGTGGATTTAACATGTGTGAATAATGAGTGTGAAATGTATGTACCCAGTATGTAGACAGATAAGGGTTAATTAAAATTGCGATATACATAAAATATTACTCACTGAAAATAACAAGAGTAACAATGGAGATGGACAGTTTAATGCTGTCAATAATAAATATCTTTGGCAGTAAAAAAAATTAAAACTATTATTTTTATTAAGACCTCCATTCCTCACAAACTCTGATATGTCTCTCTGACATCTTGTAACAGTATTGTGGGTTCAAATTTTAGCTTTTTTTTGTTTGTGCAGCATATAATGGTGCAAACAGACCTGTGTGTTTTATTGTTCTCTAAATCTTAGTGTTTCCCATTTTTGCAAATTTTTTTCACCGATGAAAATAATTGAATAACTTACAAAAGTGTTTTATTATAATCTGTTTATGATTTCTTCAGAATAGGCATTTTATGCTTGTATTAAAATTGAAGTATCTTATTTTTGGTTAAATTGAACTTATATTTTAGCTATAAACTATAAAATTTAATTTATAATTAATATGAATAAAAGTAGAGAAAAAATGTGTGTTGGTAATATCTAGTAAGAAATAGTTCTTGTGCAAACTCGTAACAAATTGAGTCCACATGAATGTAGTGTGCTGTCTCTTAGGTGTAATTTTCTAGACTGGGATAAGCTTTGCTTGCATGAGGCAGACGAATAGTCTGAAAATAGAACTTAAGCAGGGCTTCACAAAAGTTGGAAATAACCATGAATGGACTATATGACTTGAATTATCAACATATGTTTTATCAATCTTTATCACACGTTCATAAAATTATCTAGTTTTCATTAAGATCATAAATCAAACAGTATAAAAACTCAAACTGAATACAGAGAGTTACTTTCTGAGTTTCTTCAATGTTTTACAATTACGAATTTACAAGATTAAATAATTTTTCTGCATTACTAAGCAAGTTTTATCAGAGTGTACACTGAAAATCAATTTTGGAATTCTCCGACTTTTCCTTGTTTTTCAGGCTGAACCTTACCATTTTCCCAGAACTATTTTCTGGACTGATTCTGAAACCTTCCAATAACACATTTTTTTCACACCTGACAAACATGCTATCAGTGAAGTTGAATTAAAATACACTGAAACAAACCAAGCAGGCAGGGTGAACATTTTATTCAGCCCATCAATATTTCTCGCGACGCATGCTATCGACTTCACACGAATTCCCATTACTAACACACAAATATTTTACTTTGTACATATATGTCCTATGTCACTAGGCAAAGATGTATTATTGCCACTTCAAAAATTAAAAAAATTACAATTTTTAATGCATATGCTCACAATTACATTATCCTGTATTCACACAACTTACACTTTTGCAGAGTAGTAAATTATTTACATTTTCCCTGATCCAGCCAAAAGTTCACACATTTCTGTGATTTCTCCATTTCCCCTGTGGAAGGAAACCCTGTTAATCGAGGATGATACTTTAAGGTACATAAAACTTTGAAATTTTTTCTTTATAAATACTTATCTTAAGAATTTTAAATACTACACTGACTTTTCATCAGTTAACTGCTGGTTCAGTATGCATTTCTTTCAGTAAACTAATCATATATGTTAGCATTACACTACCAGTTCTTTTGTGTTTCACCCAAAATTAAATCATTTGCAATTTTAATTACCTCTTTTTCTCGAAGAAATAAAATCTCAAGACACCTCACCTTACCACCATTCCTCTATTCAGCATGCACATGCAATGCTCCTCCAACCCACCAGTCTGCAAAGAGGAGATATATCTCAACAATATATGTACAACCTATTCCCTCACAACTTGGCATAAGTATCTGCCATCAAGAGATAAGTGCCTAGGATGTTTCTCTTACCAAGGTGCTGAACAGGTCGGTGTAACCCGCTAATGGAGACCATATAGTCCAGCCAGACTGGACTTCCTTTCCTGGGCACCCCTCCATTTCTGCACTGGCAACCACCGAGTTCACTAACCACCTCACCTCTCAATTTACCCATGGCAGGTGCAACAAAAGATATCTCACATGTTTTGTTTGAAGCAGTGGTGCTAAAGTTAGAGAAGTGAATGGACAGTGCAAGAACTAAGTCCTGAACACTCCCACCACTACCCCTGCCATACCCAAATGCTGTGTAACCAGCATACCTTTCAATACGACTTGAAATACAAACCAAAGAGGAGGTTATTCTTCATGCCAACCAAGGTCACACACTGCACTCATTGAGGTCTATGACAGCATATGAAGGGGGGCACCTGCAAGCCTACATAACCATTTTCGGTTCTGGAGTGCACTCTCCACCCCGTACAGCAGCAACATCTTGGGTGTTCTAGATCTTAGTGGTTTGTACTGAACATCATCCACTTCCAAGAAAAGTCAAACATCCATGCCCATGAAGACCAGGCTGCATAGCCATGATCTTTCCATCTTCCCTCAAGAACAGTGATAGTTTCTCAGGAGCAGAAGGTATAGCACCACTTCACCAACATTCAAAATAGCATTGTTAAAAATTATAAGGTAAATGACATTCCTGCACCTATTGTAAAAGCTCATGCTACTCAGTTCAGAGCATGCGCTCTTCAGTAATGATCTTAAGTGCAGTTATAGATGTACTTCCCCAGAAAGAACTTCCCTTCCTTGCCTGTTAGACCTTTAAGTATAGAAACTTAGAGCAGGAGAGAGGGATGAAGCGTAGGGGGCAGCTATCCTGCTTGCCATAACACCTGTCACCACAATGGCCTGTGAGGTGTTTTAGCCTTGTCAACAGGTTCCCGACGCAGGCATTGTGCTACAGATCATGTTGCTGGGTGGTTAGTAGGACGTGAAGTCTCTTTTTGATCATATGTACTGTTTTGTAAATATGCACTATGACAATTTATTGCAGGTAAAGAGCTTTAAAAATTAACGTTATAAAACGACACCATTTTTGTATTGACGTGATGAAGAGACGAGATTTGTTAATACACCGAATATATGAGAGACAGGCCTACTTTCAAGTCTTTTAACACCGAATATATGAGAGACAGGCCTACTTTCAAGTCTTTTAACACCGAATATATGAGAGACAGGCCTACTTTCAAGTCTTTTAACACCAAATATTTTCAGGACTCTTGACACATAGATTATTCATAGCTATGTGCAATATTTTATTTGCAAAAGCTATTTTGCTGAATTTATCTCTTAATGAAAGTTAGAAAATTTTTTTTTTTAATATGGCAAAGGTTTTGCGAGTTGTTGAATGTTCACCAAATGCTTCACAAATACAAACATTCAGCAGCGCACATTAAATGTGTTGCAACAAAAAAGATGATGCTATGAATGAGAATTTCAGATTTCATTTATCCAAAAGTATAATGAAAATGTTCAATTAAACATACTTTTCTTACACGCCATTGATGCAGTTATGTATAAAAACAGGAGTTAGCATTCCAGGGCCATGATGAAACAGGTTTTTCTAGCAGCCAGGAAATATTAAATAAATTCTTAAACTGCTGACATTAAGAAGCCCAATTGACATTCAGAATCTTTACAATGAAATTCAATCTGTTTTCAGAAGATTTAAACTTAATTTATTCCAGAATGAGCTAATTGTATGTATGTACCCATTTCTGATATTCAAGATTCACTCACTCGCACGCACGCGCGCGCACACACACACACACACACACACAGATATATATAACAGTATGCAAATCAGTTCCCAGTTCCCCCTCCCCCACCCTGCAATTCAGATTCAGACTGATGAGAAATGAGATATTAATCTGACATTACAGTGTTCTACCATAATGAAATATGTTTATTCCCAAAGTAAACTGGAGGATTCTTTGACATAATTTCTGATCAGACAATGCAAACATCATTTAAATTACAAAGTTTTAGAACCACATAATTAGAAATCTAAGCTTGTCATACAGTGCTACAACAGCGAAAGCATAATCGCTGGGCACTTATTCTATAGAAAAAAAAACATTAAAAATAAGGCTTCCAAAGTCATATTTATTCACTGCATAGCCATAAAACGAGACTTAATACCCTTTCAGTACAAAAAGTAATATTCAAGTAACATTAGGATTTTCAGCCTATTCCAAAACTTAATTTTTTAATGCACTCCACATAAAGGAAATTTTTGCAGTATTTTGTGTTTAGATAAAATTTATTCAGTAATATTAAAGAAATTTATTGGAAGAATTTGAATTTCTTCATTAGATAGTTCTACGAGTTATAGTTGTTTTCTGAAAATATAATACACAGCGAAATTCACTTGAAAGAGGTTATACATATTTACAGTACTTTCCTTGTTGATTAACATTTCCACATATCATTGCAATCAGATCAATAAAGAAATGGTTTTTTTTTTAAATACATTCAGTGAATGTATCCATATATTATAATTTAAAACATAATTTTTTCTTGCTTGCTAATAGCAACAGAGTAAATACAACAAAAATTATGAAATGGTCTACAACTACGGTAGTTTATGTATTTTGGGAATGTAACCCACAGTAATATTTCTGAAAATCATTCTCAACTTACTTACAAATGCCAAAGATTCAAAGCAGAGATAATTTTGTTATTCAGTAATATCCATTTTATTTTACTGTATTGTTGAAGTGAAATCCCGTACCTACGAGTACAGTCTATTACGAGAATTCCGTACTTACAGCAGTTTTTTAATACACCGTAATTATATTGACGCTGTAACCATCTGGTTACAATGAGCGAGGGTTTATTTTGCATTTCCGTTTTTTTCACGCAATTCAAATGCATTTCAATTAATTGTACTTGTCTTTTCTAACAATTGTGGTGAATTCAATTTGCTTAAATTGTGCATTTAGTATAATTAATCTTGTAAAACGTGTATAAACCACACTCCATGAGAAGTGGCAATGCCGCACGCTTTGTCCGACCCGTGCTTGCATAATTTGTCTACGCATTTAGTTAGAACAGCGACACAGAATCTATAAGAACACGAACAGATGATTGGTTGAAAGAATGTGGAAGAATCTGTGGTGTGCGATTTAGGTTTCACAAGATGGCCAGTATAATAGGGGCACTGGCATTTAGTTAGAACAGATGCACTGGATCAATACGAGCGCGAGCAGATAATTGGTTGAACAGTCCTGGTACATACTGCGGCGTGCGGTTCAGGTTTCGTTATCGATAAAAGCTTATGAATTGCTGGTTTACATGTGGAGTTAAATTTGCTATTAATGTTTACATAAACACAGACATTTTTATCATCTTTTGGTCTTGCGGAATGTTTTGAAATGTAGGTAGCTTAAATATTTTTTATTCCTACTAAGCCGCCATGTTGAAAACAGTTGCATCGCAATTACAGATGTTTACAGACCTTTTTCTACATTTAGCTGCATGGTAAAATAAAAACAATGTGCAATAATACTAACAATTGCCCTTTATTTCTTTATTTTGTTCCTGAAATTATTTCAACTGACGACGTAGAGGAAGCAGGTAGCAATCTGCCAAAACATGCAAGTACATTAGACCTCATTTTAATGTTTACATGCACGTGTCTTGGCAATTCCTCATGTAATTCATGCACCCTAATTTTTCCCACTAAAAATTATGTAAAAAAGGCACGAGAATAATGCTGGTAAATACGGTATACAGTAGTAACTATTTGCGAATAATTTTTGCTGCTGTAATGACGCCCCCCCACTACCACATCAGAATATAAATTTCATACGTATGTATTTTAACATTGAAATTATGTTTTAACTACGTATCATGAATTCAGACACAGTTATTTATTACTATATAAGTGATGGCGCACATAATCTACCTGTACTTGTAATTCCCGCCACGTTTATATCAGCCGAGTCACCCTACATTTTCCATAAAACACTTAATTTTTTGTGATGAATCTGATGATACAAGTACTCGTAATTAAGTCAGTTTTTCACATTTTTATGAATCTCTTAGGTATGGGATTTTACTGTATTCCAAAACAATGCTAGTAGCAGTTGTATTGCCCACTACCAGTGACATCACATAGAGGTTGTAAGGTCTTTTAGTCTAAGTGGTGCTTGGCACATTATTTTTCCTTGTAGTACTCAACCAAGCTTTAGATTAATTGCCAAGTGCATTTTTTTGCCACTACTGCTAGAATACAATCTTTTATCCATGATGCTGTTAAACGAACTTACGTCATGGATACAGTCATGAGAACTAGGATACTCACAACCGACAGCCACATGTCAGTTATCTAATTCAAAACTGCTGGAAGTAATAGTAAGTGAATTGAAAGGCTAGAAGGAAGTTTTTGAAAAAAATATTGAGAGATACTGAATCAGATCAAACAGCAGTTTACCATGCAGTGGGATTTATGAAAATCATGACACTTTCCACATAACTGGTCTAATTGATATCCTCTGAAAGAAATCACTGGATATACAGCTTTTTTTGGGGAAAAAAATGTAATGCAATTGTGCAATACTGTAATGTGCAGCTGAAGAAATGAGGAGGTTTACAGCACATCGCATGAAACAGCTGGACAAAGAAGTGATTTCCATTTCGACAAATATACTGAAATTTACCAGAGTAAAATCTTGTATTATGATTATTTTTAGTTTTCTTACAGAAATTGATGCAAGATTCTGATACCAATAAACTTGCACATTTCTGGTTAGTTGATACCTCAAAATTATAACAATTTTCAACAGGTAATTTTACAAATGCTTTATATTCTCTGCAAGACTCTTACCCCAATTTTTTCATGGAGACTCAACACTTGAAAACTGAACTTGAACTTCTGTATCACAATCAAAATTACTTAACTCTTCACTTTAGAATATTCTGCAACTTCAAAAATCAAACATCCAACAACATGTTTAAGGAAGAGTACAATTGTTTGTCTAATGCTCACAACTCCTTCAACCAGTGCTTCGGTTCAAAATAATAAAGACTGGGATATAGAAATCAGTGTCACGGCGGAGTGTCACAGCTGGCAACTATTGAACTATTTTTACATAAAATGAACTATTGTGCAACGATATGAAGAAAGAAACCTTCTATAGGCTATAACGGACAAGTTTTCTGCCTTAAAGAACACAATACGTACATGATTTTATTTACAAATAATAGGAAGAGCTCATTGTGATCTCGTTTGTCATGTTGCAATATTTTACTTATAAAATGTGTAGACTACCAGAATCATAACTTGTCACAATTTCTAAATTGTATGCTACAAACCACTACTAAATAAGGTGAATATTTGTCTACAGTTCCGTTACACCTTTACTGAAAAATCTTCTCACTTGCCGTTGCACCCTCAATGTTCATAGAGGTTATGTAAAAATACAAACTTAACTATACATTGTACGAGAATAATCAAATCTAATAAAATTACATCAAGCAAGAATTGGGGCATGAAATATGTTACACAAGAAATGGAATGCGAAATAAATTTACATTGCACAAGAATTCAGGGGCAAAATAAAATTCATTAAACCAGAAACTTTTGTATCAACAGAAAAGTCCCTGTCAGAAAATACATGTTGGTTCATTGGCAGCAGTTGTTAACAAGGTCAAAGTTACTAGAGGGGGAGGGGCACAGGCCTTACATATTGGCCGTACTTACAAAGTATATCCTAGATTCACATGTTTTAAGCAATGAAACTGGGGTGCATCTTAGAATTGATGGCATCTGAAGACTCACAGTACATTCTGGCAGTGCAACAAGGCAATGCTTCACCAAAACCCAAAATCTCTCGTACAAACCAAACCATCCTATATATAGTGCATCACTTTCATATTTCTCATCATCACTCACTTGGAAAATAATTTTCGTTAATCTGTGAAAAAAATACTTGCTTAGGATTTTTTGCAACAGCACATTGATTTGTACCAGGTACATATAACTGCTGCAAAATGAATGCATAATATACGTTATATTTTACTATTTTAAAGTGAGTTTTTAAATCTTAAAAAATTTTTCACAAAAATAACCCACACTCTTTTCACCGGAAAATATGCGATATGTAAGCACTAAACTAAATTTAAACGTTTTCAGATTTTATATAAACAAATGATACATTTCTACAGCATACACATGCATACAAATAAGCATACATGTATGTGCAGCTACCCATGCTCACAAGTATGTAAAGTCAAGAAGGGACAATGATTTTTATTATTTTTTAATACTGATTCCAACGCTGCAAGTTTCTTGGGAAAATTTTGTTTGTAATGTCACTTATCTATGTACATAAAAAAGTTTCCATAGATGTGACATTTTAAAACGCTTACTCACTATATTCATTTACAACCAATCAATAAATGGAATTTTTAAACCTATGTTCATAGTAGTTAATGTTATTTACTGCTTTACTTTTCACACTGTTAGTACATTTTGCATACCCGACAATGTATTTGGCATAACTTTTCTTATGTTGGATGATGCAGATACACAAATTAAAAAAGTACAGCCAATGACTTTTGAAAAAACATTTTTTTCATAAATACATAAATTATAAAATTTATCTTCACTCATATTGTTTAGTGCAATGACACATTGCACACGATTGGTCATATTTTATTTTCTTCTTAAGTATCTTCATACTACACTTAGAACCGCCAATGAATGTCAATCATCAAATGTAAACAATGCAAAATATAGTGTGAAAATATATTCTGCATTATTATTTTATAGTATCCCCAAGATGACAATATCTATATTCAAGATTCCTAGTAGGCATCACACCCCGACAAGAGTGGAGCTAGAGACCAGGATTTTAACTATATATTTTTTGAACTAGTTTTGGATTGAGAGTTCCCCTCAGGGACTCTTACATCGGAGACCACACACACACATTCGACGGCAACCCATTCGGTGCACCCAGTGCATCAAACTAGAACCACAACCACTAATCATACCATACTCCCCTAAGCAGGGGAGACCACTAGACCACCTTGCACTCCATCCACCGCATCACGTGAGTTGCTAGATGGAGTGTTCGGTTGGGTCTGTCAGCCCTAGGATCCACACCCGTCGTCGTTGGAATGACTCCGAGAACACCCGCTCTCCAACCGTCGCACAGTTTGTGTCACTGACTGGAGTAACAGATTCGGCGTCGGACCAGCTGTCGCGGCAGCAGAACACTATTAGCCAGGGAACTGCATGTCACCTGCTTCTATCTGCTGAGGCAAGGTTTTGCACCCTCATGCCTTTTACCAAAAGGGGTGGGAAAGACTTGAAGGAAAGGAAGGCATCCTCTACCTACAAAGCTACCTGGGGCTACACCCAAATTGATAAGGCACCTGGCCAATACAACCCCCAGGGATGGGCTCAGACTGCATGTAAACTGGTGGGGCTTTAACCCCCCGCTCCCTCCCCTGTTATCAGCTCCCCAGAAGGTACCAGGAACGCCACATCTGGTAGTCACAGCCATACGTCAGGGATAGAAGGTTAAGAAAGAGTGGCCTGTCCTTGATTCAGCATCCGCCACTACTCCAGCCCGCGCAGAGAGCCACCAGCAGCAGCAGTTCCAGTTGTAGCAGCAAGTGAAGGCAATCTAGCTCCGCCAGCAGCTGTTCCTCATCCAACAAGCCAACAGGGCTGGTCAGCCGTCCCAGTGTCGGCACAAGCAAGCCACCGATCTCAGGACATAGCGTCCAGCCAATAGCCACGCCAACGACAAACTGTGTGCCCAGCAGGCAATCAACACTGCCAACACTTATGCCGGTCGGGCCCCTGTGCCAAAGCAATTTTACAATGAGCCGCCTTAAACCAGTGCGACCGGCCTGCACTAATAGTCACTACTACTGTTATGCCCTATTAACCTGAGCCTAAGTGTGTCACGCAATATTTTCTGATTTTTAATGCAATTGTATGGATGTAAGAAAGGAGGTTTGTAAACTTGCACTATATTCAATGTATGTTTATTACAAATTTAATCTATGTTCAGATGAAACAATTTTATCTGCTACAAGGTTAGCACAGATACTACTTGCAGTACTCATTTACATTCTGAGCAAAGTTTGAGAGCCAGTTGTTCCTTTGAATGTAAACACTAGCTATGGCAGAGAGACATTGCTATTGCCATTGAAATAGCTGTACACACGACTACAAATTTTCAGAACAGTCAAAGTACACTAGTTCGTGAAACAGACCATAACCCTGACTTCATAAATGAACTAAAATCACCAGCACACCTACTGGATGTTCTGTACCTATACCAAAAGAAATATGCCATCTTCCTAACTCTCCAGCAATGTACACATTAAGGGGATCATCTACCTGTAGCAGTTTTCTGCACTTGAGGCTTGGGAGCTAGCGAGTGATATGGGTGACACTACCATGAACATGAAGTGCCCCACTGACACTACATGCAAGGCTCTGAACTAGCATGCAGGGTTCTTAATGTGATGTATGTACCTATGGGACTTTGGGCAGTGGCCCTATCATTTTATTGGTGAAAAGTCTGTGGCTTTCTTTAACACAAGCTCCTATCACAGTTTTTCTCATGTCTGGGTAGTATGTTTAAAGATAACATAGCATACATGTTACATTCAAAGTAGAGTAAAACCATGTTGCAACACTTCTCAAGGGACCCAAGAAATGTCGGCTTATATAAGGGAAAACTTTATAAGAGGGTAATTTTGTATTGAAAAACATATTGGTGGACCACAAAAAGGCAGTTTATTAAGCAGGAAAATGTTTTAAGAGGGCATGTTACAACAGGGTTCCACTGTACTATTCCATCCTTGTCTCCAATATGTTTTCGTAGTTACAGATAGATGTCTAGGATATGTTTATAGTTTTTTCAAAAACCCTGTAATTCAAACATGCTGCAACGCACTTCAAGTGCACCAGGCAGGCAGGCCCCTTGAGCTGTTGCTAGGACTACTGTTCACTTTGTCATTTAAGTAGTAAGTACTTAAAATGTTATCAATTTGTTTTTGCTTTTTTCTTTAACTTGGGGAAAATTACAAACTCTCATAATGCAATACTTAAAAGAAAACACATGTTCATATGAAATATCTGAAATTTTTAATAATACCGGAGGATAAATTTTGTTTCCCTAGACAGCACAAAAAACACAGCAATGAGTTTATATTGACACACAGTACCTCAGGCATGTACCAAAGTACCCAAGGTATGGTAAAAAAAAGTGTACAAAACTAAAATTTTATGTAAGGCAACATCTTTATAAAGAAAAACAACCACTGTACGGAATTTTCCATCAAATGTCTTAGCTGAAAAAAATAGCTCATTCATTAGTGTAAATTAACATTATGTACAGCTTCATTAAGCTGTGAACACCACAGTGTCATAACACCCAACAATTATAGTAGTACCATACTTTACAATAGTGTTACCATTAATTCCTATGGTAAATAGAACATCACTAGTCACATGCCCACCTTTGTACGTATGTACATTATAATCATAAATTTTGGTTTGTAACAATGTCTCAAATTATGAAAGATGCTCCAGCAGATGTACAAGACCGTAAATCTCTAACATTGACTAACTTTTATTTTGAAGGATTGTAAAAACTAAAATGTGGGATAAAATTTTTTTCCCAAATTTTATTTTCTGAAATAAGGGTGCGGCCTGTAATAGGGGGTGGCTTATAATCGTGTAAATATGGTATAAGTTAATTTGCACAACTTTCAAATATGTACTTCCCTACAGGGACAACTGAATTTACTCTCCAATGCAGTCAAGATTGTATTTGTTGTAAAAGTACCTCATAGTAACTCCAGAAAGCCAAAATTACTACAACAATAATATTTTTGAAATATTGTAGCAATGGTGTACTAGTTGAATTGAACTCTTTAATTTGATGGCATTTTTCATTGGCAGAGCTCCTACAATAGAGAAGCCCATAAAACTCCACGAGTTTAACATTTGAATGTATTATGAAGACAAAAATTACAGAAATTGGCAGTTCCTGCTTCACATTATATACTTATTGCAAATATAAATTCTGGAAACTCTACCATAAAAGGCGAGCACAATACATTAAGCAATAATTATGATTTACTGAACCTTGAGCACATTATTCATTTTTATCTAATGCACGTAAATAAATTTTCTTTGCATGCACAAGATCACATCTACTGGTCATTCAATTCATTAAACCCAATATATACATCACCATCAACCATAAATAATGTTTCCAACTAGTGTCGTTAATTAAATAAAAAAAAAACTGTTACGTGTTAAAACTGGCCAAAACTTAAATATTACTTCAACCCTTTACCTACAGGGAAAACCGTAACTGATGAATATTCCTGCAAAAATTACAATTTTTCTAAAAAGTCTTGCAAAACATATTAAATTTACCGGTATGTTTGTTTCAAACTTGACACATACTTTTACAACACACTTAAAACCTTTCATGTGAAATACAAATTTTCCAAAATAGCAATGTAAGTATTATTTCAATGTCAACTTGAAATGTGTCAGAGTATACTATATATAGTACCAGGTGTAGCAAGCACAGTATCCAATCCTGAATTTTCACACCCCACATGCACTGTCTCAAGACAGAAATCACTAAGAAAATGAATGCTCTTAACAGGGCCTGGTATTATGACATTTAAAGATAACACCTTTGTATCCAAAATTTTCTTAACTTTTTAGTGTTGCTGATAGATACAGTAAATCACTGTCGGAAGCTCCCTGTTTAAACTAATTGTAAAATATTGGCCACTTGCCTCTAAAAGAAAGTACTAAAATCAGGGACTATATCAAAGCTAGGCACACTTGTAGCAATAATGCAAAGAAGGTGTGAGGTACTTTGATGTCACTGCTCTTGTTCAAGAGGCAGCAAGTTTATAAACTGTGATAGAAACATTGGTACTGATACAATACATCAACCATTTTTGTTATTCAGGGTGGCTAACAGTATCCTTATAGCAAATTCCCTGACATTTCCCTAATCAACTTACGCCACAAATATTACAAATATTTCTGTTTTCCTTAAAATAATTACAAATTATTTAACGGGTAACAATTAACAATAACATAGCCTTCATTTATGGATACTTTCTTATGTAGAAACAAATATTTATAGAAACCTATGAAGGTGGAATAAACTAAGTAACAGTACAATTCATAAGATGATATGTAGCAGAAGTTCTAGAAACTAATATTTATTTTCTTATTAAATACACTTTAAAATATTTTATCTAAATTCCCTGACTTCACACAAATTTGCCTGATGTTTCCCTGACCTTTCCAAAAATGTAAAATTCCCTGACTTTTCCACTTTTCCTTGTTTTACCTGATGCTAGCCACCCGGTTATTCGGTGGGCAGGTACAATAGTTTATAAAAGTACTTTAATACTAATATAGTTTCAACAAAAAATTTTGATTCACTTGTACAGTACAATTATAAGCGTACCAGACTTGGGAAACTTCTGCTCGATGCTTTAGCACTGAAATATTATAAATGCTTACAATATGCAAACAGTTTGACATATTATATTACAGCTGCTCAATGGCGAATTTTTGAAAGAAATATAAATAAGATTTAACAGCTTTTATTAAACAATTTAAAACTAAAATAATTACAATACTCAATAAATACTAAGCCTGCTTATATACACACAGATAAGGTACAAAAAACTTTAACTAAAGCTTATTCACCACACAAAATGTACAAATTCGAGATTCAATAAGGTACAAATGTTACAGAAAACTAGATACAAAAACTCTTGCCAATATTTAAAGCAATTGCACATACTTTACAATAAAGTAACTATAGTTGTAACAAGTCAGCATACTGTTCCATTTTATAACATCAAGATGTTACAGCAAAGCTGTGATAAATATTTCTTACAAAAGGTACTTTGCAACAGTTTAACAACAAACAAAAATAATTTTTATATCTTTGATATTAAAGATTGTTCCTTCAAAAATTGTAATACAAAACTTTCCCTGAACAGTCTTTAGAAACTTATCTAAGAATTGCAAAGAAAAAATATTTGTGTTTTACAAGTCTGAGTAAGAATTCATTGAGTATATAAACACTATCATATGCAAACAAAACATTACACGAAACTTCAGTTAAAGGAACAAAATTACAAAGATCAAAATAATACTTTTATTATTGCTGCTGAATCTTAAGGTTTCAATAAAATATTTTTTCTTTGTTTACAGTTATATATATGGTTAATACCTCTGAATGAGAGGTCATGCACACAAAAGCCAGCAAACTAAATGGCAAATACTAGCAAATCTCTCATGTGAGTAAATTAATATACAAATATTGCCAACAGCAGACATGGGGAAGAATGTATCACAATGGGGAATGTAGTGCACTGAAGTGGCAACTCTTCTTTAATATGCTGGAGACGTAACAGTGCTCGTTGATTTCGACACAATTCGCTCACCTTGAGCCAAACTACCGGAGCGAATGCCATTGAACTTCAAGAATGCATCATAGCCATATACAACCATGGCAACAAAACCAAAAAACTGAAAGTGAAAAGTCAAACAGTAAGTACAAAACTTGACACATGCATAATGCCACAAATGATTATACTAATTTAATTCTGACAGTTTATTTTATGGGTTTGGGACAGTTCCATGCCAACATCTAAACTGAAAAGGAATTGGAGAGAACATATTAAGAAACTCTGGTTAACATATTTTCCCGTTACAATAGACTTTATTTCCATCACATCATAGTTTAGCACATGAATAAAACACAGCATGTATTTCAAAGAAAAATTGAACAATTCATCCTCAATCATCAAAATAGTATTTAGTACAGTTCCAATAGTAGGTATATGTAAATCTTGGATCACAGGTAAACAGTGTGCTCAGGCTTACCCAAAATATAAAGCCAAAATTTCCCTGACTTTTCTGGCTTTTCCAGCAGACAATACGGTAATTTTCAGTCTTTTCCTGCATTCAATAGACAAACATCTACCAAAAAAAAAGCACTGTATGTATTATGAAACATGACAAATGAAATTCATTGAACTTGCAGTATCTCATTAATGTACGCAACAAAGAGCACAAATGTTTAATTACAAGTCTATTTCTAAAGCTTTATCTACATTTGGAAACATGTTTCTGGAAACAATGTTTCAAAACAGTTTACAAAATGCTTCCCACGTTTCCAGTGCATATTTCTATTATTCGCAAACAGTTTGCATGATTTGCGAACACTTTGGAAACTGTTGCCAAACAAAAGAGAACCAATTAAGAAACAAGTTTACGTTTATTTGGACAAAAAAACAATGTTTTCTGTTTTCCAATGAATGGAAAACATTCAACAATGTTTGCATCTGGACATGTTTGGGAACTCGGATCGGGGGGGGGGGGGGGGGGGACAAGCCAGTCTTTGGACATCAGTACTCAATTTGGGTTCCTCAAATGTCAACGGTGCTAATATCAGTTTTGTGTGAAAGCTACAGACTGTTGTGTGTAATTGATGATTTCATTAAAGTGACGCATGCCAACATGCTGCGCAGTGCAGATACATGCTCTACGGGTGACTTCGCCCCATCTACGAGTGACCCGAACTAGGGCAAGTCATTAACAGTGGCAAATGTAAATTCACATATCGAGCAAGGAGACTTCACGTGCTGGACAGCCAACTACGTAAAAGTAATTAACGTGCTTAACTATGAAATCTACCGCCCACCCGAAATGCCGCATGCAAGTGCCACCCCTGTGGATAAATTAAATATTTTTTTGATAATCCACTACTCCACTATTAGCTGCGGAAAAAATTCCAGCACAAAGAAGAGATGGCAGCACTCCTATGACCTTGTGACTTCACAGCCCGCCAGCCTCCAGAAGAGGGGTTTAAATTTGTAGTCACCTCAGAGCGGGGAGATAAGAAATGAGCGGCACTCCCGCAATCCCCAATAACCTACCCCTGTGTTGGAAGGCCACGTTACCTTCCGCACCCTGGCAAATTCGCAAATCTGAAGATTTTTCGTATATAAGGAAGTCCGGCACCATGCTCCAGCAGAGACGTCGGGCTTGCCGGCCGAGTAGGTTTACGAGCCATCCCTGGTCTGCAGAAGACTCTCTCCTCTCCTCAGCCTGAGAAATGGCTGCAGCACCCAGAAGCCTGCAAGACTACTTCACTCTGCTCCGCAAACTGTGAAGGCTGCACCACCCCACAGCTTGCATAAGGCTCGTCCACCACTGGGCACCCGCTGACCGTTAGGGAAGCATCCACAACAGAGGTAACCCTACTTCCACACCCTGTACCCTTTACCCCAGTCAACTTCCGTGACTCCGTGGGTAGCAAGTCGTCGTGTCTTAGTTACCTCTTGGAGCAATTCTAGTAACTCAGATCACGCTGTGAATAACGTACTTAAATTCTGAATAAATTATTTTATTTTAATTTCCTGCTCGCCTTCACCTGTGTTAAGTACGTTAACTAATTGACATATCCTTTTAGCTAGTTAGTTATTTTCTTTTGTAATTGATTAGCTGGGGCTTTCCCCTTTTCATATTCACGTAATAAAATTTACGTAAAACTTTCGACTATCATCATTTTTACAGTAGATCCCAATTCTTTAATAATTCTAGTTATGAGTATTTTAGTAAACTTGTATCAGGTACTGTAATTCCCACTGGAGGCTAGCTGCGTGGTACGGCGAACTCTACAGGAGCCAAAGTTTACAGAAAGCCTTAGTCTGCAAACTATACACTGAGCTCCTGGGTTTCCAGTGGATCCGCACTTACTTTTAGTGACGTCCCAATACCTAACAGCTCTTTTACACGTTAGGGCCTTGGGTGTTTCTGCATAAGCCACGCCCCCAGGACTGCACGTATTAGTGGAGGTCACGGGACTGGACCAATGCACAATAAGAAAGGTGGAATCCAGTGTCGGTGTCGGGAACATTGTGCTCTAGAGAGAGCACTCATAGCCAACCTCGTTAAAGAGGACACAGGTACAGTCGAACCTCAGACTCCCGACAACTGAAGCAGTCCGGCGACCAATCTCCCCATTTATTCCCCTAGATCATTGGACCCCCTAGCATAAATACCGAGGTGCCTGCTGGCCGGAGTATGACCCAGAGAGAGACCAGCTTGCTCAGTTGGAATAGTCAGCCCCAGTAGCCAGTGCTGCCACCGCTAACAGTCTCTAATCAGGCCCCTACTACTGCTAGTACAATAAAGTTGGCATCCGGAAACCTTATACAGGTTTGACACCCGCCGGAGGTGGAACTACCCAACTTCTGCGTAATCAAATTAGCATCGGAGAAAACGGTACTGGCACGACTCCCGCCAAAGGAAGTTCCAAAATCACGTGCGGCATCCTCCGACACAAATTACATTCCTGCATGTCAACTCACTCATCCCGTTCGAGTAGTCCCGATTCCTCCAGCCAAGGTATCCACCTCCACCCCCAAGATCACTTAAACTGTATCGCCATCTCATACACCCCAACAACTGGAGTCCCGACTATTGGCAACCATAGTTGTGAGGAAGATAAACTCCCTGGTCGGGAAACTATCTCATTCCTCCTTACTCTGGGGTTTGACTCCCCTCATTTCAGATGGTACCCTGCCATTAAGCAGCCTCCCATGGAATCCAAACCCTCCATGACCTGTCAAACCAATAACATTAGCCAATTACGCCACGGTAGGCTTACCTAAGATCTAGAGAGGGCAGTCAGCATCCTAACCACTTACCCACCGAGGTAGGGCACACGTCAAAAGTTAGAGTAGATATATAATAATTAGGGATAAAATTTTGTGGTGTTATGTAAAGGGAAATTTAATTTTTTTAAATACCATATTTTGGCGCTATCAGTTATATCATGAAAGAATTATAAATTGAAACTTTATAACTAAAACAGTGCATTTTTAAGCCAAAATTGAACTGTGTTATAATAACACAGATTTTAATATGAAAAATTTATGATCACTTAATAACAATCTATCCTTATATGAACAATTGCATTAAAATTGTTTAGTGTATATGCGAATGCATTAACAGGAGAAAGTATTTTATACTAACTAAAATATCACAGAGAATTACCATAGGAAAAAACACTTTTTAGGGTTTTAACTTTTTTACTAACTCATTTTGAGATTCCTAGACAGTATGGAGTTTTTGTTGCAATTTTACAAGAATGTCTTCAATATGGATTTATTGAGAGAAAAAAAAAACTCTCCAACCCAGAAATTGAACTATTTTTATATTTGCTTTTACAATTTTGCTATTCTCATTAAATTATCATTTAAATCTTATTCACGGAGTATATTATATTTACTGCTGTTATTCACTCAACCAAAATAACAACGTAACATTAATTTTTTTCTTCCACTACCTGAAAAAAATTATTCGTATCACTTGGTTTCTGCATATTTTGGTACAAATTGTTGGTCATGGTTTCACAGAAGAATTATATATTTTGGCTCAGCATTAATGTGTAGCAGCAAAAATATTTTCCAAGATCACACAAGATTTCATTGACTATGGTAATTGTAAACAGCCATGTGTTTTATAAAAATGAAACGCTGCCAAAGTATGCACATGCCAACAATTGCAATAAAATAACCACATCCACTATCAGGACGTCAATACTTTGACTAGCAGAGTTTCTTGAATAATGACACTCAGGAACTAAATTACACCAAAACAGACCTTTTAGAAGCAGTTTTAACTTCACACAAGTCTACCACCTTCACCAACTACGGCAAACATTGGCCGCTCTTGTCAGAAGTGAGAGAAATATTATATGCTCTGCAACCATAACAATGGTACACATATTGGCAAGAATTGCACTACAATAGTTTGCAAAACTATGGCAGTCTGCTTATTTTATTTCATGGTACCCAAATTATGTTATACATTTCATATACACAGTATTTATAACCCACATTTCAATACATGTGACTGATGAATGCTGCAAAATTACAAAATGCAGAAACTACAAAAATATGTCAAATAAGAGCAGCGCCGGTAAAATCATAAGACATGCATATTTAATTTACAACACAACTTACAAACAAAACGTAAAAATTGGCAGGTCTGGATAAACTGAGAATTCAAGGATTTTGCAAGCTCCAATGCGCCTTGAAAATTTCCATTTAAAATTCAAGGACTTACAAGGACAGTAAGAAACACGGAAAACGCTACAAGAATTACAACCTGTAAAAACACAGTAAAAAAGTTGAACTCAATTTGATAGGTTGCAAAAAGGCCTACTCAATCAAAACGCATTACAACTGGGTTTATTTGCCCAAACTATTCTTTACTGCTTGCACTAACCTCTCTCGCCGCTACATAAAATCATCATTACAGTACCATTACTGAACATGTCCAACATGAGCTTGATGATTGACGTCCTATCGACTAAGCGTACCTCAACTGTAAGTGGGAGAGTATTTTTGTTCGGGTGCTAAGTCATGCACACACTAATCTGGAGGGTTAGTGTGTACAGTTAATCTCTACGTCAGGCTAGTGCTTTCCCTGTGTAGAGTACTAGCCTGGTAGCTTTCCAGCACGGCACAAAGTCTGGTTCTGCCAGCACAATATTGCGTTTTGGGCTCTGAGCCTTGGGCAGTATACCTGGGCGACAAAGATTGCTAGTGCTACAAAGTGGTTCTGGCTGAATGACTGCATGATGATGATCGTGAGGTTTGAGTTTGCTGGTGGTTGGTGTCAGTGGGGACAGAGCAACAGGTATGAAATATGCTATGGGTGCTGTTGGCAGCTGTTCCGGTTGAATGATGAATTCCATGAGCCACGGGTGAACTTCTTGACTCAGGCAAGTTGGTGGATGAAATAGATCTTGCGTTATTTCTGGTGTCACTGATATGAGTAAGCATCGTAGGACTTGAACTGTCCTAACTCAGCAACCAGGGCAGGAGTCAGCTCTTGCAAATACCAAGAGGAAATTAGTAACACCTGTTTCACTTTCTCCTTAACACCTCTACAACTGGAGAAAGGCATCTAGAGTCACACACTCTCTCATGTCCGTGAGGCTAAAGGCAGGCTTGTGTTACTCTACAGTGTAGATCCACATACACTGCTGCAGACGAGCATATACGCAATCTCAGTGCTCGACGTTAAGGTGCAGTGAGTAGAGAAAATTAGGCCTTGCTGTCTGCAGTCCCTTATGTATGGGTGTAAGTTTCGATAAGTCACCCCAGTCTAGGGAACGTCCCCTCTGGCTCAAAGGTGCAGTGGAAAGAACGAGTACCACACCGACAAGCTGATCCAAAACAGTGTACAGGTGAAGGCTCAGCTGTTCCACCTACCAGAGTATGTGGAAAGGTTATTCGAACTAGTGCTTCTGAGTAATCAGGACGTGCTGTTGGCTCGAATGAGTAGTCTCCGGGATCACTTCCATTTTGATCAGGGGTGAGGTCAACTGAGAAAGATGCAATGTCTACAAGAACGTGGTACTCAAGGATAGGTTTCATCCAATGTTTATTCCGTGTTACGGGAAGTAAACATGCTGTGTTGTACTCCCTCCTGCATTTGTCAAAATGCTTTAAGGGAAGCTAAACTGAAACTATAACTCCATAATGCTTGTTCCCCAGGTTCAGTGGTGTCTAGTGTAGATAGACTGTGAATGGCACAGTGCTAGCATAACTAAGCAGGGCTTAACAGGATAAGTTCCAACAATTGAGCTGGAGGAAAGGTTTCCCTTCTGGCACTAAGGTGCGGTGAAGGAAGGTTTAGAGAGGAATGAAGCAGGCGAGTACTTTGGCTGCTAGCGCAGTGAAGACTGTCAGGCTGGTTTCAGAAAGCCGGTCGGATCCCTGGCACCTATCGCGGTGGGAAAATGAAGACTGGTCGTTTGCAGACTGATATGTTCCATCGACAAATAGGGCGGTGAAAGAATGAAGACAGGTCCTCAGTAGAATTCTGAATGCGTATTTACACTCTGCCGGGCAGCTGTCTCTGTGTCTTTGGCGTCTTGAGAGTGAACAGTTGTCGCAGAGTGGAGGGTCGAAAAGCATAGCTTTCTGGCATGACGTCACTCCCTGGCTGGAAGAATGACATACGAATGACAAAACGTACTATTGACGCCATCTAGCGGTGATTAGTAGTACTAGTAGAATTGAGGAGCATAACTTAGCCAAGCCGGTGAATAAAACAATCTCCGCAGGCTGGAACATCCATTCTGGCAGGGTAGAGAGTACAACCTTCTGACATCATGTGTCCAACAGTAATGCAAACTCTGTAGAGATCAGATACGCTATGGACTATGCTGATGAGCTGAAGTTGTCTAATTACCATTGTTGAAAATGTGTCGTGTGTCAAGCTCATTTCTTATACAAGATTCATGTGACTACTGCTGTGAGTTCAAAAGACTAGCAATGTAGGCCAGCAGGCAGTAGTCTACAGCCAGGCAAATGAAGTGACTTCACAGCTGTTTAGTTCCAACCATATTTCTTGGAAACGGGGCACAGCAAATCAAAATCAATACTGCAGTAGTGCATATTATTAATAGGCTTTTAGCATACATTAAACCACAACTTATTTTCTATATTGTGTACTACTTTAATGCAGGATTGAAATACAGATTCTAGTAGTCTCTCCCATACCCAGACCAAAAAAATCACCCCATATGCGTAAGACCTCAAAGAGAACTTACCGCTGCTGCACCAGATGCTTCGTCAAACGCGCCGTTATCAGCAGCAAGTGACGCAGCTATCAAGTAGAAGAATGTCCACAAAGCACAGAAACAAAATTCCTGCAAAGTGTCAAAAAACTTAAAACACACACCCAACACAACTACTTCAATCAAATTGAAAAATTAGGTATGCTATAACATGTACATTATATATAAGAACAAAATAAATACGTACAATTTTGAGCCAGGGAATCTTGTAGAACTTCTCAATGATGTGGAACAAATATAATGCTAGCATTATCCCAGTAAACCAGAAGCCAGTCATGGCAACTGTATTGAACCAGCTATTACGAGAAGTGTAACGATATGGCGATATTGTGACACAGATAAATCCAAGCAAGTTGAAAACCTACAAAAATAAAATTATAGAGTCTTATAAAATAGATATAAGCAATACACCAAGAAAAAAAAAAACTCAATGAGTAATTTAACAACTACCAACACCAGTACAGGACAGGGCTGTTTTCAGTAAAGTAAAATACTTTTTCTTAGTACCTTTCATGGTATCAGGGAAAAAACTGTGCAAAATGCAATAATGTTTGAAGGTGAAATTCTGTTCCTACAGAGCAATGACTTAACAGAGAATATACGTGTAAAATACAGAAAGGTGTAATAAAAAAATAAAATTTTATGTTAATGTAAAAACATAACTGCAATAATACGGTAATGTTAAGAACACATGTAAAGAATTTATTTACAAGATAGAGTTACAAAAAATCAAATTCACTAAATATCTTAAAATTTTCCTAAAGCAAAATGCAGAGTTGGAATTACGAAATTATTATTCTAAGCATTACCAAACCAAACAAAATATGCACGTGGAAACAAAGACAATGTAAAACTTTTCTAATGTTACATTTCTTCCAATAATTTAACTGCGCAAGACTACTACCGTATTTGCTTACTATTACACAGGTGCGATCAAATGAATTGGAATTACTCTTGCCTGCGTTGAAATCAATTTTGTCCAGTCATTCCACATAAAATGAAAACATTTTAATAATTTTTTTTCCCTCACAATTTATTATTTTCCTGACACTTTGGCAGTGCTTTGTACTACCCGGACAGCGTTATATTTTATTCAAAAATTTCACTCCCAAAAATTACATACTACTATTCTGCACTTCTATTCATCAATGATTTTGGTTCAAGCCATTTCACCATTTTTAAATCTTTTACAGGAAAAAAAATTCATGTCTGAAACATAACATTTTAGTTAGGGACATTAACATATTTTATTTCTATATTGTAGAAGTTAATTATTTATATTAATTTGGTAACTCAATATATCAAAATTGGTTCAAAATAAAACTAATGACAGATGACGCTTGTAACAACTGCATTAGCAGGACATTTGTTTATTATTCAAACATTTCTTTAACATTTTGAATAAGGCCTAATAACATATAGCTTAAGTAGCAAATAAATTTTAAAAGGTAACATTATTAGTTTTCAATTTTGATATGGAAAAAATTAAATACATTTTATAACAAAATGTAAAAACAGGCTCTTAATTGTGTTATAGCATCAACCATTTTATGAGAGTCAGTGAAAGTAAACAGGAATATCTATAACAAAATAATATATACACTTAATGCTGAGATCATCCAACTCAAAACATGAATTATACTTTTGTCTCCTATTGGAGACAGTTTTACAGCTCCTGTGTTCACATACGCTTAGGTACTGGTATTTCATTTTGAATATTTGCAGGTATGTTATATGGAGTACACTGTCTTCGTTCAGCGGATCTATGCACCACTTATAGTGAAAAACAATAATGTGCATTGTGACATCATAGGCACATCATGGCAGTGTCTATTATCCCCACTTAAAACCAAATTATCTTTTAAAATGCAATAGTCTAGAGTTACAGAGGCACATAAAGGGTCACTGCATGAATCTTAAAATATATTACACTGGTAAGCTGGAAATAGCCCTACTAATTTACACATCAGGCAAGGAAAGAACCATAAAAACTGTAATTCACCTGTAAGTGAGAGCTAAGTGGGTAAGTTACATTAGCAATGTGTTAATTTATAGGCAGTGATGGGACGATTTAAGGTTTTTGTTGATTACGATTCTCAATTCATTTCCACAATTTTTGTTTCGATTCTCGATTCTGGACTCAATTCAATTATAAACAAATGTTAAATACATTGCAACATTTTGTATGTATACAGTTGAACAGTTCTACATTTCACACAACTTACAGCGGAGACTACAATATAATGAGAGCGAGAGGAAATAATTTTTTTTGTTGGATTAGCACATCTAGTGACATTAACTATTTCATCCAGTACTCTGTGGAAGAAATTTATAATTTTGTGATGTAGAAATGGCCCGCTAGGTAGAACGAATGTGTCAACATCATGTGATTTCAAGAATAATGCACATTTTCTAAAACAATATAATTTCAATAATATACTGAAGACATTAAGACAAGTCGTACATATGTATATTCATTTTGTAAATTGTTCAGTGTGAAGTTCTTAACTTTTGGTTTTGTTGTAGCTAGCGGCATTTCATAATACTGCTGAATGTAAACAAAATCAATCACAGTGCATTGGAGGTTAAATATGTACATTAGGACGGACAAATGATAAGACATTTTACACCTTTTACATCGGCTGCAGCATTTTCCATAATTTATGAGACTAGATACTTTATAAAAAACAGTCTGTTTAACATACCAATTTAGATATCGCTCTTTGGTTCATGAAATTTTACGCACAACTGTCAACGTAAACAAACACTCGATTACTGCACACATTCTAGTTGCGAGTGTTCACTTTGCACCAATGTAAATAGCGCTTGCAGGAAGTTTGTTGTTGAACTAAAACTACTGTAACTTATTTCGAAGTGAATATTTTACTACTTATAAAATCTTTAGAATATGTTTGTTTACAATTTGTTATGCAAGGAAAAACTTAACATAATTACGTGCATGTGTTGCATGTAGAACTATGATTTCAGAGATTTAAAAATTGTCTCGAGACAAAATCGAGAATTTTTTTATTCCTAGTATTTCTCAATATTGCCTAGAACTCGCACAACTTTAGATTTTTTATTTTTATAGTGCGAAAGTAAATTAGTGTATATAACATGGGAGAAGAGTTCATTTCTTGTGGAGACAGCAAATTTCGTGAGATACAGCACATTTGTCTGTATTTCGTGTTATTTTGCATGTTAACTTGTACTATGGTATTTTTTTGTTTTATCGTGATTTACCACAAAATTGTGCCTTTAATTATGCCTGATTAAACACTACTGCTAACACTCACAGGCTATTTGCAGTGGGTTTACAAGCACCCACAGGTTTGCAGAATATGCTACCCAGTAAGAAAATTTTACAGGATTGAAACAAACTTTTGAATGCAAAAAAATCGGAACTCATCGATTCTTCAATTCTGGCAAGAATCGGTGGAATCAAGGAATTGTTACTCGAATCGTTCCATCACTATTTGTAGGCAAACAAAAAAAATGGCATTCAACTACACATTATGCATAATTAGTCACTAAGGTCCCCCACTTACGGCATGCCAGCAAGCTAACAGATGACTGATCATAATCACTGCGTGCCCTTATTAACTTCTGCCAATGCAAAGTATTTATTAGATAATACACAGCATTACATTTACTTTGATCAATGATTGATCTGCAAAATTACACATTATTTAGTTATTTAAATTTGAAGTGACCTAAACCCACTGTTTGGAGACAAAACATAGGACAAAATCCCTTTTGGCTACATAGTTTACAAAGAACTACGAATCACATTAAGATTATACTTTATTGTGAAACCCATAACTTAGGCTATAAAATAAATATTTTCCTTGTCATAAATCTACTATTCATGCTACAACAAAAAAATACACTCACAATCTGGACAACTTTTAATATTCCTGGTACAGTGCGGATGTACAATGGATCAAATCTGATGTTGGTCTGAACAGTCGTGTTTGAAGATGTGACAGTAGTCGTAACCTGAGGATTCGGGAAACCTTGTTCAGCCATCATCTTTACAGAGTTGTCTGTAAATCACAATGGAATTAAAAATACTTATTGGGGCAATGTACTCAAATCAAGGCAACCTCAATACACTTTAAACACATGCCAATCACACTATCTCCAAACAGTATATCAGCTAACCACTAATCAACAGCTACAAAATAATAGAACATTGTTCCTAATTTTACATAAGTGATTGAACTTACGACCACATCTGTGTGTTAAACTTAGAATACACAAACTGGTAACTATTATTTTTAATGGAGCACTTCAAAATATTTTACAACTTTTTGTGTAGTTGTATACTCTCCTACGAACACTGTAGGCACATAAAAGTAAACTTAAGAACTTACACGTAGTTGAACTTCTTTTTAGTATTTCCTTAGCTTCTATTTATTAACAGTTTCACAGTACATGAGGAAGATGGGCTACAGCCACTTTGAAGGAAACATTGCAGATACATCTGTGCTAGCCTTGGCCACACTGCATGATAAAATCAAGGTGCTGGCTCATGGTGCATTCAAATAAATGGGACCACCTGTTATCATGAAATTGTCAAACGTTGGCCAAAGCTATGTTCACTTTCCTATGTATCTGAACTAACATAACACTAGTTTAGATTTTAAGTTACTTATTATAAAGATAGGTACCATTAAAAAATTTAAAAAGAACTATTCTTATGATGCATGGTTTTACATACATACGTATTAAGCTCATTTCAAATTCATCCGAGAGCTTTTAGCTTTTACCAAGTACTGACTGTTCCTGTGATTTTATTGTAGTCACAAAGTGTGTGTGTATCTGAGACGTAGTTTTGTTATAAGAAGAGAGAAAAAATTCTTTCACAAATTCACACAGAATTAGAAGGAAAATCTAAAAAATACTTGTTCGTGTAAAAAAACACATCTTTTTTCAAGAGTACAGGTTCCCTCAAATGGAGGGAACTATCCCTCTAATATAGGCCAAACTAACTAAAATATATGACTATTACTCATAGAACTTCTTTTATAGCAGAACATAAGACTTTTCTACAATATTGTAGGACTACTAGAAAAATATAACTAAAAAATAAGATGGCCTCAAATACATGACTTGAAAATAATCAGATCACACATCTTTATAGAATGAAAAAAATTAATTTTTCAAAAATTTAATTCTGCACCTATTTTTGCAGGCAATTTTATTTTAGGATACAAACATAAATTTGTGTGTCCATTGATGTCAAAAGCCAAATTTGATCAAATATATTTTCCATATTTAACATTCAGTCAAACACGAGTAAACTCGGCTAGATATGCCAGGCTGTGCTTCTGAGGACGCAATGTAAGAAAAGATACAGCCAGGTGTGACAGTATCCCTGGCTACTTTAGATGTAGTTCACTAAAAATATTTTTAAAAAATATGCATTTCTCGCACTACTTTAAAAGGCAAAGAATTAGACAAACACTTGAATATTCTATACAGAATAATCTAAAAAGAATGGTACAATTAAAAAAAAAAAAACTCAAAACTACTTGAACTTAAATGGTTCTTACACCAAAATCAACAGGGAGGATCAGATTTCTTTATAAGAGATTAACTGCAGTCACAAACTAACCCTGAGGGTTCAGCACGAGTGAGTGCACCACTGAATATCTACACAGACTTCCCATTGAGATTGACTGTGTAGCAGAAAAAACAGTGTCTTCTGTGATTCATGGAGTTTAAGTCTACAGTTACTTTTCAACATAATTTTAGATGACAGCATCCATGTTCCACACAGAAACAAAAACCACCAGGACGGCCAAGAACTTCCAAGGGGATGGTGGAACAGCTTACGTCATCACACTTTGGTACTAGACATTCTAACGACTACCCTGCAGAATGTTCTTCACAAACATTTGAGATTTCATACCTACAAGATTCAATGGAGGCATGAAATAAAGCCAGACAATCAACCCAAACATTTTGCATTGGCTGCTTTCATGTTAAACAAAGTGGACAATGGACATACACAAAAATGATGCAAATTGGGTGTTTTACATCAACGAGGAAACTTTTCTCATCAATGGGTGTGTTGTCATAAGTGCAGAATCTAGGCATTTCAAAAACCTAACAGAACCCATGAGTACATTCGCGACTCTCCTAAATTGAATATCTGGTGTGCGTTGATGCACAATCGAGTTGTAGGCCTTCCATGTCCAATGAAAAAATAGTCACAGGCAACATTTAAATGGACACGCTAGAGTTGTATGTGTTCCCTCAAATGGAAGACATTGAAAGGCAAAATTGAAACTATATAATCTACCAGCAAGATGGAGCATCACCACATTGGAGACTAGCCATGCACAGTGCTCTGCACATTAAGTTTCCAAATGGTTAGATTGGGAGAGGTGGCACTATACCTTGTCCTCCTTGAAACCCTGATCCTAACTCTCTAGATTTTTTCTTCTGGGAATATACGAAAAACATTGTCTATGCTGTGAAGATCCAACAATTGTACTATTTGTATCAAAGAATCGCAGCTGCCATTGAGACAATAATGCCAACAGTGCTTCAGAATATGTGGATAGAGGTTAAATATCGCCTGGACATTCACAGAACTAAAAACAGAGTGCACATAGAAACATTTTAAGATACGCAAAAATGCTGATTCTTGTCATAGATTTTGGTGCAATAACCAACTAAATTGGTCAAATAGCTTTGAAGCAGTGATTTTTTAATTATTAAATTCTTTTTTGATAGCCCTGTATTATTCGGGAAGAGAGTTTGCAGTATGTTTTGTAAACCATTTATACTCTGATGCCCTTGTAAACTTTCACAAGTTACATAACTAGCTTGTACCAACAATTACTCTTTTGTCTATTCTGTTTTATGGCACTCTTCACTTTATTTTGAAATGTGTGACATAATCAACGCCATATTGGTGACATAACTTCTGTGTAAACAGCCAGTATCGGGATATACACTACTCCCTGTAAGAATAGCAGCATGTGGCACTGTGTGTAGAGAAGAGTATTATGGCATGTGTCACAGTGTTGGTGGCAACTGCAGTCCAAGTTCCAGGACTATGGCAGGTCACACAGAATGCATATTACTATGCAGGTTATGCGTAGGGCTGCTGCACTACATGTTGAGCACCCTCCTGCTGTAAGTAAATGTGTAAAACTCCATCTTCTGATTTTCAAGTAACCATAGCTAATTACATAGAATAGAGGGTTTTCCGAAAAGAACACAAATTCTACCGGAAAATGGTATAAATCAATATTACTTATCATACAGAACATGAATTTGCTACGGGCCTTATGATATTCACATTAAAAACGACCAAATGTGATAGTGGTGAGGGCTATATGATTAGGGAAATTGTGGGTAAAACACGAAAAAGTTGTATAAATTAAATGGCATTTAGGTTCCTTTAACCATGTTAAATGCAAAAAGACCTACCTAACTTCACAATATATGAATACAGGGGGAGATGTGGGCGACACAAGATAGTGTGTTTTGAAAAGCATAATAAGTACGCTCGCATTGGGTCATCCTCCCGTGATTCACCTATTGTAAAGTTACGTTTAATTTGGGTAAGTCTGCTGCATTTTACACAACTAGCAGAAAAATTACATAAGCCCTTCAATTACCACACTTACATGCACTACTACACAGTACAATTCACTACATTCTATACACTTTTCATGCTAAAACTCCAAATGTATATTACTCAACCATGGAAGCTGCAATCATAGTTCCTAGGTGATTGCTGATAAAGCACGACACGTTAACATCCACTCAATTTGTCGAAACTCGTAAGACACTATTCACATTTCTGCACAATTATACTTTTTAACACTTTACATGAATATAATGGCACACAACACTTGTATTTTTATGCAATAATTTTATTTAACACATCAAATGGAATTAATCACAATGAAACATGCATAACAGCATTTGTAAATCACAAACCTCAACACAGTCAAATTCAAATGGTAAACTGAATTTGCATACAATCCCGACATACAACTGTGACATAAACCAAAATCGATGCACATTTGTTCCCTGTCTCTGTGCATCAATGGCCAACAAATGTTTTGAAATGTATCATGGCGATACATGTCAAATGTTTATAAACACCATCTGTCAGTGAACATCTTTTTGTATGATATACTATTATATCTATTTTTTCTACCACTAATATGTTACGTAGTACAATCCTCTCATGAATATAAACAAGGCAAGCATTGAAAAATTCCAAAATTGAAGGATATTACGACAAAGCTTGATTACCTGTATAACCTTAATACGTCGGCAAAAATATATTCTGTGAATCAAGTTTTGTGAATTACAGTTTGGTTTTCAAAAGGTATACTCGCAATTAACACGATTTTGCGACCTAATAGAAATATAATGAACATAACATTTAGGCCTATATGATTTACCACATAAAACACCTCAATCTTCGTAGCTCCCCTAACCAACACATTTCATGATAAATATATACTGTAAAAATACGTTAAGCCCCTATAAAATTCCAATTAAGTGTGATTGGTAATGACCATACATAACATTTGCAGGTATTATTTTCCTGATTTTCAGAAAAGCCCCTGTTCTATATAATTACCTTAATTATTTATTTAACATTTTCTGTCTGGGCTTAGTATTTTGTTGGGAATGTAGCAAACAATCATGTCACAGAAATGTAAGCACATTACACAATTGTGTTTCAAACATCTAGGGAAAAGTTGTAATGTTGTAATAAATAAACAGATGTGACTTCTAATACTAACAAATTTTGTCATAAAAAGGTTTACCGTTAAAACATACAAATTTCGCACGTCCAGTATTTGCAATCTCACACACTTTACCAGCATAACGTAGCGGCAACAATACTCTCACATACAGCGCTCGTGGAACACTTTACAATACACTCATTCCTGCTGTGGAAAAACAGATTCATCAAAACAACATAACTTGCATAGGTATGTTTAAAAAACATGTGTACGAACTTGATTAGGTAATTTTTAGTATTTTTCGCTTAGCAGAAAGAAAAATTAACACTTCGTTATGCCACAACCAACATGCCATGTCATGTTGCCAGCCGCCATTTCTGCCAACTTTGGATTTGCAACCATCCCACCATCACTTCTAAATATGTAGTTACAAATTAAAATCTTATTTCAGCTTTAAATTACAAATTCAAAAATCATTATTTGCCATAATAAGTATGAAATATGGTAAAATTTAAAACGTGTATATTTTTCTAACACTGGTAAATTTCCAGAGAGAGCGACAAGCTTCGCTCCGCCTATTAAAGTTTCTTCCTTAGACAAAAAAAAAAAAAAAAACATGTCACTAGGGTCTAAGCACTTTAATTTGTGCTTATAATTTGAACTGTAACAATGAAATATGTTTCCATTAGTGCTACCTGAAAACTTAAATATTTCAATAGGCAATGTTTATTTTACAAAATAGTATACCAAAAAATCTAGATAAACAATATTTAAACTATGAAAATTATTAATAGCCATGGCCAACATTGCACTGCTGCCACTGTTTTTAATTCATATTGAATACAAAATAAACATTACAAGTTATAGACGTTACTATGTTAATGTTTAGTTTGTTCAAAAATATAATACTTTAAAGTTAATTACAATGTTATATATTTGTGGTTTACGAGTTATTTAAAAACCAGGTTGGCATGTTACTCCTAGAGTGATTTTTCAAAATATCCAAAGAAACTGTTGATGGGCTATAATTCACAATAGTGGAATCACAGGGAATGTGTGCGCCGATATACTATCGCATATGTGAAAGTACAATAAGGACTAACAGGAATAAAAAGTATTTAAAAAGTGTCTAAATAAGATTTAATTGTGCGAGTTCTCATTGTCCTTAATCAGACACACGATAACGCGTTAGCACGCCCAGCCTGTCATACACCTTTCATAAAGTTGTACTATATTGTGTTACATCATTTGCATTTGACATGGCTAGGCAACAGTGAGATGTAAGCATTACAATTTTCACCATAGGCAATAAAAAATAGTATACTCTGTCTCATATAACTTGACAAGATCACAACAGTTCTTTAGTGGCAACTTGACGTATACGAAACAAACAATGTGACATTTACAAAATCCTGCATCAGCTGATGCACGAACAAACAAAAGTTAATATTACATTGGCTATTCTGAGTGTACTGTAGATGCACATCAGACAAGCAGAAAACACGCAGATAAGAAAGATTTCCTAGCTTAATTGATTTTATTTTACCTGGTCACAAAACAGCATTTTGTTAGTGTTACAACTAAACTTCTTTTTGAAGTAGTAATTTATAGGTGCACAAAATGAAATGCAACTTAAAATGATCCGTATCCAAATGAAACGTAACCTCAAACCATGGAAGTTCTTTTCACATTGTATCCCCATTCTCCATTCATGCTTTCCATACGTGCTTGATATTAATTCCAAAAGCCTACAGAAATATTGCAGGGTATTTTTGAATTATTTTTTCAAATAATTTAAGGAAATATATTACAAACTCGTGTCGTTTGAGCCAGTAACACTGTCTATCCCATTATAAGAGGGCAAGATTTTGACAGTTCAATGAACGTTTACTTTTAGTTTATGTATCCTTTCGCCATCAGCTGCTGCGTCAATTGGAGGCTACACGAAAACAAGGAAATGGGTTTTTGGAAAAAAAAAAAAACATGGTGTGGTTAGGACATAGGCGGACAATTACTGGCCCAATAGAAATTACACTAGTAATCAAAATTGCTGTACACAAAATATACATTAGGCCTACTTTAAAAATTATGCAGAGCTCCTGGAAAAATAAAACTATTGGTATATGTTAGTAAATTTATTTTACATACAAAATATATTCATTTGAGCTCTGTAGCTGGTTAGGTTCGAGAAAGACCACACAGATGGCGTGCACGACATGGTGAAGCATGTGAACTGTGCACGGTACCAACAGATAGCAGCATGTTCACCGCCTCTAGAGCCTCCTTTTTAAAACTTCACTTTTCTCCGATTACTGTTTCGAAACGACATGAATCTGAAATATATTGTGTCAAATTATTTGAAAAAAGAATTTAATATTACCATGAAATATTTATGTAGGCATTTGGAATGTCAATCACATATGGAAAGCATGGGTAGACAGTGGGAATACAATATGAAAAGATATAAGGTTTGAAGTCGCATTTCATTCGGCTATGAATCGTCTTATTATGCATTTAATTTTTAACAACTATACATTACTACTTTCGCAAGAAGATTAGTTTGTAACACTTACAATCGCTGTTTTGTGACCACGTGAAATAAAATATATTTATTAATCCAAGAACTCTTTGTTATCGCGTATTTTGTACTTGTCTGATGTGCGTCGTCAGTGCACTCAGAATAGCTAACTTAATATTAACTTTTGTTCGTTGGTGCATCAGCTGACACACTATTTTGTAAACAGCACTTTGTTTCGTATACGTCAAGTTGCCACTCACTGACTGTCAAAATCTTGCCATCTCATATAAGATAGACTATGTGAGAAAAGTAAACTTTCAAAAAGATGGGATCAAGAGGCAGGCCAACATGCTGCTACCCGTTGAGTAACGTGCTCGGCTCACAATATTCCCTGCCATGCCATGCACGCCAACTGTCAGCTGTCTTCCGAAGCACTACCAACCAGAAAAAAATTGCTGTCTTGTGTAAAATAACAAATTTACGAACAGATACCAATGGTTTTATTTTTCCACGAGCTCTTCATAATTTTAAAGTAACATGTATTTCTGTGTACAGTGATTTTGGTTACTAGTAATTTCTATTGGCCCGATAATTGTTACGTCTACGTCCAACATGCCATGTGGTTCTCCCACAAACCCATTTCCTTGTTATATTCGTGTAGTTACTATATCATATTAATAAAACAAAGAAAGTGGTATGCGCATGAGTACTTTTTAAGTAATTCTTATGTTATTCCTCACCACATATTTCCAACTCGTACTGTTTGGTATCAGTATAGCAGAATAACTGCTTTGTAATAGTGGTTTGTGAGTTGTTGGCAAATGAGAGTGTTGTAGAACATGTTCCCAGAATCACTTTTATTGCCAGTTATATTAGCTGTAACGTGCAAAGTGTGATAAGAACTAGAATAGCCATCTGGAAAATGTTAACCTAAATTCGTCGCCTTGGATAAATTAAAAAAAGAGTTAGCGAATATTTAATTTTTGCAAGGTGTTATATTTTTACTTTTAAAACCTATGAATATTTTAGACAGATGTCAGTCTAAACATACCTTAAAATTTGTTTAGCATCTCAGTACAATGGCAAGTGGATTAGTTGACAGGATGTTGATAAAATATACACTCTCTACTTGATGCACCAGCTGATGGCAAAAGGATACATGAACGAAAAGTAAACATTTGGTGCTACTTTTGTTGAACTGTCAAAATCTTGCCCAGTTACACGAGACAGAATTCAATCCACTACAATGAATAAAATTTTCACGCAAACTATGACTACGTACAGTCCGTTAAAATGTTTAACCAAACATCAGTGACCGTACTCAGGAATATAGGCAACGTTCTATACATATAGAACTCTGGAGTTTATGGTAATGTGAAACATGAATAAAATATTAGGTGATTGATTGATAAAATGTTTTAAAGAGAGTTAAAAATTAAATCTATGTAGGTTTGTTGGGCGTTATGTGATGCAAAGCAAAATTGTCTAGATGCAGCGTATTTCCTCTCTGCTCTCTGTGGCCAGCTGTCGTGTAGTGATGCCGATCAAAAACGGCAACCCTTTATGTTAAGCAAAGTTAGAAAAAAATTCTTTGACCACTGAAAAATAATAACATGTCGTAGAAATCTATTTTCAAAATCAGGCAAGTATTTATAAGTGGAATTATCGACCACATAAATTATCATATTTAATAAAAATTTTAATGTCATCAAATTGGGCAAACACACAGCACTCCAACATGCAAAAAAATTTCAAAGACAAAACCTTTTGTACAACTATCTACACAAAAGTACCTGACTCTCAGTTGCTGTTAAATGTAAAGTTTTATTACGGGAAGAAATTCATGGATAGTGTGAATGTATATAGAACAAGTAAAATTATATTGAATGGTCCAGAAATTTCAATAGGCCTACGAAATGCTTAAATTAAGAATTACTGTCAAAAGAAAAATTTTTATTGGTGATAGGTCAGAATTTTAAATCATCTCACTAAAATATACAGAATAAAATAGTAATTTACTTCAGCATTTAAGTTCTTTTGACTAGCAGTAAATATCATCCAAATAATTAGTCTTGCTGAAATGTTTATCGCACAAGGCTAAAGAACATGAGAATATTATCCACTGGCTATTTGTTAAAATTCGAAAGCCACACAGTTTATTAAATTCTGAAATTTAGTTGAAATTATGTAGAAGATCAAATTAAATTTCTAAGAAAAATTGCAAAATTAATGTTGCATAGGTGTAAAACAGTTCTCCATCATTGATTTGTCATGCCCATAAGTAAAATATACTTAGCGCTTGTCTTGCAGTGAATGCAGCTCGCTCAGTTCAACAGCACTAAAATGCAATTGCAATGCATTTATGGGCCTTTTCTTAATCATGCCCCACATATTTATCACCTAGAGCACTTAATATCATGCAAGTCAGTGATATGTGTTAACACACATCTCATTTCCTGGGTTCAGTACTGGATCACATGCTGCAGAGTGAGACGAACACTGTACCACTGCACTACCCAGTATAATTTGTTGCACCACAGCTTCTACACAACAGAAGTGTAATTCATTACTTACATATACACCTCTCTAACACCTCCCTAGATTACGATGGACAGTGTGCAACAAAATTATGATGAAAATCACTACAGCAAAATAATGAAAAACTTATCTACATGGCATCTGGGGAGAGAGTCCTCCAGGGTTCACAATTCAACGCTGTCAGAAACTGTAAAATCCCCAGATTAAAGTCACTTCTTTAGACATACCACATCGTTATCAGTCCCTAATTAAATTTATTTCTCCGTGGTAAAACTATAGTGATAACACCTACGTAATGTGTCAAGAGAAGACTTAATAAAGTTTAACACTTCCAAAGACATATAAGACCAGTCGACTTAAAAATAAAATGAAATAACCGAACTGTCAAACTGTGTGATTCTATAAACAAATAATGTAAATAAATTCCAATTTTGAGGTGATTTTCTAAAATACAATGCTAGCTTCTTCATAGGGTAGGGGGCTTTAAAATTACTGCCAAAATAAATATTATTCCCGCTTGAAAGTAAATAAACATAAACAAGTAAGCTTTACGGTAAATACTGACATTGTTTTAGCGGCTACACCTCCTAGGTGATATATTGCTGGTTAACGCACATATAGGACATGTTCACTTTCCATTGTACGTAATGATTCTACTCTTCACACACACATTTATTTCTGCACAATAATTATATTTAACACTAGACACAGTAAAAATTGCAGAGAACCACGAATGTGATCAGTAGGCCTAATAATGGCAATCCACATATAGTCCATTCACGACTGGAACTATGAAAATCAACCTTTGAAAAAACACCCTAGCCATTAGCTGCATGCATAGCTAGTTAAAAGTGGTGGATGTGGGTACTGTACCTGCACCCGCCACTTTTAACTAGCTATACATGCAGCTAATGGCTGGGGTGTTTTTTCAAAGGTTGGTTTTCATAAGTCTGTTCCAATCATGAATGGACTATAGATACACACATTCTCAAATAATGATTAAATTTGATTTATATTTCATTCAGTTTACTGTACAAAAAAATACAGTGTATATATCAGTAAATATAAATACAACAGTAATTAATTCTTAAGAATAGACTACACATGACTATAATTTATGGGGAAACTCCCAAGCTTCACGGATGCGTAACGCTTCGAGTCACCACCTAAAAAAAATTGCAGGCGTTCCTTGAATCACTGTTTTGCAGATTTACTCCCCTGCTGGTGCTGGGACTCTGGCTCGGTGCATAATGTTTCACTACACTTGTACAGTAATTTTGCAATTTAACATATGTTCGTGAAGAAATATTACATTATGTAGGTACATATGTCTCACTGGTTTTACCCCACAATTTCCCTGATCTTCATAACCATCCCCACTATCGTTTTTGGGATTTCTATTGGTCAAATATTGATGTACCTAGTAAATTTGTGTTCTATGTAATTAGTGGAGTGGAATTATACCACTTCCAGAGATTTTTTTCCTGAGAAATTAACTTAATCTTGTTAATACTCATCCATCACTCACCATTCATACAGCGTACATAAATATGCACACCGCAGGATCTATCCATTTTACCACACTACACAGACACACTAATCACCGCATATATATATATTATAATTTAACTTTTACCTTGTTGTAATAGCTTAGAAACACTTGTAATTTCACAGTTATCAGATCTAACACTTCAAACAACATAAATTGCAATAAAACACGCATTTAAGCATTTGTAAATATGAAACCTCCACAACACGATGCAAATCAAACCTCAAGTCACGTCCACTGTACGTCCTGCAATTTCCCACAGCCAACGTGGACGCGCAATATAAAAAAAAAAAAATTACATGGCGTTATACACTGCCTCTTACATAAACACAGTCTCTGAATGGAGTTCTGTATCATGTACAATATCTATATTTACTGTACTAGTAATAAGTTTTATCATCTCGTCAATATAGACCAGGTAAGTCTTGAATAATTCACCAGAATTACATAATATCCCGACACTGCTCCATACCTGTGTTGTTTACCGATATAAGCTCAGCGCCGTGCTATAAATATACCCCGTACATGACGTTATACACATTAAATATTCCTTGGAAACTGTATTCTTATATGTAATGCAATTTAGCAACCCGATATAAATATATTCCACATAAATTATACTTATTTAATAGTATGCATACAGCAATCTTGGTAACCCTCCTCCGTATCACATTTGATTTTTTTTACAGAAAACTAATTGAAGCCCCTCCAAAATTCCTAGTAATTATGATTACTAATAATCATATCTAACATATCCAGTTATTATTTTTCCCATTTTCGAAAAAGCCTCTATTCATAAGAATTACCATAATTAAATAGACGAAGTAAATCTAAGTGCCAATGCAACTACATACATACATACATACACTCGCAATTAGGCTACAGTCCGGTGGCAAGCTCTCTTACCTCTCCTTCACCCAACCAACTCCTTTTCCACTCCCTTCCTGAACTTACCAACCCCTCTCACAGATACCAATTCCTCCCTCAACACAATCCACTCCCTCACAGATCTCACAAGTATGGACTGCCTATCCCACTCCGTTCTCCTCTACACCCTCTGAAGCTGCTCACTGTTGTTTCCTCTTCCTCTAAACACCCCCTTACTTAGCTTGCAGTGTAGCCCTCCCCATCATCCCTCTTCATTCACCATCCTGTACATCCTGACTAACCGTTCAACTTTCCTCCTGTCCTTCAATGAGCTCCACCCCATTTCTTTCATCATCACTGATGGCCTATAGTTCCCTTCTTCCTCACCATCTTGCCCCTGCCTTCTCCACCTACCCTTCACCCATCTTGCTGTCTTTCTCTGCACCTTTTCCAGTTGTCGCACCTCCACCTCCACATACGGGTCCCATACTGCTGCATCATATTCTAACATTAGCCGTACCATTGTGCCATACGCCTTCTCCTTCACCTCACAGCCGACTCCATTCAGCACCCTTCCCAGCATACCCAGAGCCCTTCTTCCCTTTGCAACCACCCTCTCTGTTTTTTTCCACCTGAGGTCTCCCTGCAGTACAATCCCTAGATACTCATATTCTGCTGCTTCTTCTATCTCTTGTCCCTACCATCTGTACATGTCCCTGCTTATCATCTTCTTCCTTGTGAACCTCACTGTCTTAGTTTATCTTACATTTATCTTCATTTTATTTTTCCTGGTTCACAACCATATCTTATCAACGTCCGCCTGCAAATTTCCGCCCACCTCAGCATATACAACACAATCTGCAAACAATCTGATTTTTCCCCTAATCCATGTCATTTACCATTATGGTAAATAACAAAGGACCCAGCACGCTTCCTTGTGGTACCCCTGATGTAACCTCCTCTTCCTCCGATACTGCCTCCCCCACTTTCACCCTCTGCCTTCGCCCCCTGAGAAAGTCCCCTATCCATTCCACTACCCTCCTGTCCGGTATCAGCGCTTCCACTTTCCTCATCAATGTCCCATGGGGCAACTTATCAAATGCCTTCTCAAAATCTATGAAGCAGGCATCCACATGCTTCCCTTTATCAACTACCTGCATCAGATCCTCTAATAACCCAGCAAGCTGAGTCTCACATGAGTATCCCCTCCTGAAACCATGCTGGGACTCCTCCAACCAATTCCTATTGCTCATAACCCTCACCACATATTTCATATAAATATAAGCGATATGAAATTAATTTACCGCTGAAATTAAAGGGTTACGATTTGTTTGGTACTATAAGTATTCATTAAAATAATTAAATAATTGTAGAATTGTATCACTTTACCAATAAAATGAAAAATACTGGAGAAATAAACACTACGAAAGTATTTACATCCTCTGCGCCTCGAATACACGAAGTACTTCACCCACACGAATTAAGTTAATAAACAATTAGACAACTGAGATACAATAAAGATTGTTTATTTATACATAACGATATTCTAATTTTTAAAGAATTGCTGTACAAGATTTCATTTTTGACAGTTCCAACTATATAACTTTATTCACATCAGAACAAGTCAAAACGATTAGTCATGAGCTAACTCATTACTGTAAATAGAAATACCACAGGATCGAAAGTCGTTATAACTAAAACCACCAATAATTTTACAAAAAAAAAGTAACGTTCGATACCCAGAATAATGAGAAAATTACAGCAATAAATAACGTACGTGCACGCTAGAACTTTCCACTTACAAATATACTGTATACAGCACACACCCCTTTTTTTTTTTTAATTAAAATCAAACTAGGTCAAAAAAAACATAGAAGGTAGACATATACAGTAAGACATGACACATAATTTACAAAGCACTGAAGTCACTAGCGCATTCTAACGATATATTGAGGTTAAACAATGTCACCTCGAAAATAAGCAGATGTCAATAGAAGACATATAAAACAAATTTTTAATTTACCTAATATGGTGTTATTAACTTGAAAATATTTTAAAAAGTAAATATAATTATGCTATAACATTAACGCTACCTTTCATTAATTTCTAAACTATGTTTATTTAATACAATGATAAAAAGATTAACATTTACATTCTCATATCTCATTATAAATACGTACATTGAACAATTCTGTACATTTACATCTATACACGTCGATTATACAAGACGTTAGTAGCATAATATATGTAAACCAGTTGACTTCTGAGAAATATCGTCGAAGTCTGCTATTTCCGCGAGCAGAAAATAACGCATGAGCTCTAATTTTCCGCGCGACTTGCACGGAAACCGAGGACGGCTTATGATTGGTTGTTCTAGTCTTCCGTTCTACCTATTCTGTGTGATTGGCGTACATGTGAATCTGGCTTAACACTTTTTTGGCTAACGTGGACAGCAACAAATTAATATGGGCTACGTTCCACTTGGTACTAAAAGCATTGACCAATAGCATGCGAAAGGAACGCCATAAGTAATAATTCTCAGTCCAGTAGCACTCAGTACTGGAACCGGGTGAAATACTTGTCAGCAGTTTTCAGCAGGAATAATAGCGTCTGCAAAACGCGTTGAAGCAATGATAGGCTAATTATGCCCAGTTGCACCATCGTGGTTCGAAACTGATCCTAGATCGGATTTAAGATTTTCACAGAGAACTGTTGCATCCTCTTCTAACATCTTTGGTTGGAAGTTTGAACTCGAATGATGCAACCAAAGATGCTAAAAGAACGTGCAACAGTTTCTGTGAAAATCTTACATCCGATTTAGGATAAGTTTCGAATCATGATGGTGAAACGGGGCATTAAACATATTGTAAACAAGGGTGGATATTTTTTCTTTTCATTTTCGTCTGCTTCAGGCTCATTAATTGATGATGCAATCAAAGAATGTGAAAATATATTTTCCACTTGCAAATTCAGCATATAACGACATAACTTGCACGTTATACATCTCTGCCATGTTGGGTCGTCTGCTGTTACTGAGACTGTGAGACTGTCTGACCTTTTGTACGTCAGTAGTTTCAGCTGAAAGTATAGTCTCCAACCCACACACCACAATACTATTCCTCTGGTACTGATCAGCACAATCAGTAACTAATTGAACGCCCATAAGTACTGGTCAGTTCTTTCAGTGCCAAGTGGAAAGCGGCCATAATCGTTAACAGGATGTTGATGGTTTTTACTCATAATTTTGTATTTCGGTTTTCTCTACTTGCATTTACAATTGGGTTTTTTTTCTTCTATTAATTTAAACCTGTCCTATAGAGCAGAAATAATAACATACATAATAATATATCTTCTAGCAGTCTTCTGTGATCACATAATATAGCATATAAAAACATAAACTAAATAATTCTCTTTTAGAACAGTCATCTGCAAATACCTCAAATAATATTTATAGACAATTAGTAATTTAATTAATTATTGTCTAGCACAGTCATATGACAGCACATAGTATACATCTGAACAATTGAGTAGCTCATTTGCTAAACCTGCTATGTGCAAGCTAAACGAATTCTGGAAAATAAAAAAAAACTTATAAAAAATTATGCAAATGTAATGGAAGATTAAACTTTTAATGTTAGTTTACAAAAAAAGATTAAATCATTTTTACCAAATGTCTAAAATCTCCAATTAGTGGTAAGTTTGTTATTGTAAAAAATAAAATACAGACTGTTTTGTTCACAAAGCAGATACGCAGATCTTGTGGTGGCCATTAATATTCGGTCTTATTTTGAAATACCAGATATCTGCATAGAAAATATTATCTACACACACAGGCAGATACATAATAATGTTGGTAATTTAATGTCACACACATAACTAAACTAAAGACAACATATTGTTACTGAAATGAAACTAAAATGGTCGTTCATCTTTCTTCTCACTGTCCAAGTTATAAAATGTTTATAACATTTCACTTTCTTTCCATTCTAATGATATGAAATATAAAACCTTAAAGCCTACAAATTAAAAATTTCTATAGTTTAGACTAGTGCATGTTCATTATCTTGTAGTAAATCGAAGTCCAGAGGTTTTTCACTCTCTTCGTCCTCATTCAGACCTTTACTGGGGAAACACTCCTCTTCAAAGGCATTTTTTAAGAATTCTAATTTCGGATTATTGCCCCCTTCTTCTCCGAAGTGAAGTACAAGAAGTCGTTTGACATCACAGAGCTTCGCTGGCTTTACAGGCCCTCCCTTTGGAACATCAGTAATTCGAGTATGCCTGAATGTTTTCCCCTCTTGCACAAACTTTTTGGTTCCCCACTCTCGAAATTGTAAAACGGCTCTCCCCGGATTAAAGCAGATGTATTTGTCTTGCTTTTTGTGACAATTTTCTTTGCTTTCTGGAATTGAAAATGCCAATTTGCAGGGTTTCTTAGAATTTCATCTGCCTAAGTTTTCCAGTATTTGACAACAGGACAGTCTTCACCTAGATGCATAACAGTCCTACGCTTTTTGATAACTTTCACGTACTCATCTGGGGTTTCAATAACACTGCAAGAGTGAAATTCTCTTTCTAGATGGCCAAATATCCTGTGTGGTGGTATAAAAGAATGACCTACAATAGGGAACCAGATTTCAATCTTTTCAATATAAAGAGGTGCTTCAAGAAGGAACCAATATAAAATCATTGCTATCACAGTTTTATTTTTGTTCTGTCCACCACATCCAACGGATAACAATCGGACTATGGTGTCCGTATCCATGTTCGTATTGATTAAGCTGTGGTGAACAGCAGATGCTATTTGATTGGAACCTTTGCTGAACTCCTTTTCAGTCCATACATAACAGAGAGTTTGTCTTTGGTTTGTGAAGATTTTTGAAGTTCCTTGGAATATGGTAAAATTGAACAGATATAGTTGCCTTGCGTAGTATGTGGCCTCGTCAGGAATCTTTGGCAGAGCTAGGTTTTTTCACAGTCGTAACTAAAAGTCACATAATTTCTGATAAAACAACTCTACTTGTATCTTGTGAACTTACTTCTCTCAGTTGAAATCTTGCTTTCAAGTTGGCAACATGTGGAGCACTTGTACACACAAGGACTTTCGAAACCTATATTGAATTCGTCATTTAATATGGTTCTGTAATAGTCATATTGCACATGCAGATCTTCTGGGTTGTGTTCTGTATACATGCACCACATTTTTTGAACACTTAAATGACTAGGTAAGTATTGGCGCTTTGCATGCTTTCCGTGGCAGTAATGGCTTTGTAGAGGCTTAGAGGTTTTAATAGGATTTTTCACAGCCTCTAAGGTTATATTCAAATTCGTAAGGGTCCTAGCTTGAGTTCATATTTATGAGATATTCAGTCACCGCCTCGATTTTCACCTGTTGGTGTTGAGCCTGTTGTAAGGAATATTTGGCACAATCTGTTTACTCGATCACGACCTACTTGTAGAATCTCAAGGAAAGCTGCCCTGCACACTCTTACAGTTTTTATAACAACTCTTCCTGTTGGTAAAAATAAGTTTGTACTTACTTTACATCTGCTTTATATACCTGCAGATGTACAACATCTCTTTGGAGTTACAACAGAAACATGCCGAAGAAGAAAATTATTCTGCCACTCGTGATCCAGCAGCTGATAGAATTTCTGGTGAATCTTGATATCTTGCACAGATAGGTCTTTGTACCGAAAATGTCCCTCATTCCCATGTTCGCATGTAGGCTTTTTAGGCAAACCTTTAGGCCAGTGTCTGAAACAGTAGGAGAAACAAAATAGTCAGGGGAATCAGAACTATCTATTGATAATTAAAGTGAAACCAGCTTCGGAACATCTTTTCCGCTTCTGAGATCTCCCAGGTTCAACTTCATCAATGCATTCTATCTCACTGCCACATTTTTCTTTATTATCACTCATTGAAACCAAAATAAATCATCAGACGTCAGTAACTACTCGGCACAGTCAGGCAATTACACACATGCAAAACAATTGTAATAAATTGAGCGTAAATATCACACTCAGCTGTTTTATAAGCAGGACACCCAACTTTAAGGACCTCAATATAAATATTTAATTTTGTAGACTTAAAGATCGTGGAGGGCTAAATTTTTTTGTTTTATAAGAACCTTTAGTCATGGCTAACAAACAAACTTTTACACTGACCTGAGTATTGGAAATGTTCAAAAATATCTACAACGTCCCAGATCTGCAAATGTTGGATGAATTTAAACAGTTTTACACGTATTTTGGCAACTGTTTCTTAGAATGCATTTACACTCGCGAAAATTACGATGATAAAGACCCTGACGAAGATTTCGAAGAGGAATGTGATACTGATCTTAATAACAATACTTACATTCAGTTAAAGTTTAAAGATTTTAGGACCAAGTTCCCAAACACCACACTCGAAGACTATCTATACATCAAACAACTGTCGTCCTCTCGCACATTTGAAATTAATTCGAAAGATCAACTAATCTTGCTACAACAACTGCTACTTTCACAATAAGACCGTCGAGGGAACAACAACTCTTTATATACCTAGTTGTAAATAAAAAAAGGAAATAAGGAATCGTGTTTCCTTTGCAGAAAAACAACCGAAATTGACAACCAACATTGGCTTTTCGCTCACGTGCAAGTACAAAAATGCTATTCATGAGTCATCGCACAACTGCTCCCTGATTTATGATTCCAATCAAAACATGATGGAACACACATATCATTCGATGGGAATGACGAGGAACAAGGACAGCACTCCTCTATTCACGAAATTGAAATTACATAATATGTTTGTATACCAATGTAATCGCAACTCTATCCGAGGATCGTTCAAAGTCTCAATACCGCCTAATGCCCTGTCTTTAAACGAATACTTGACATCACCATTGAGATTTATCCATTTAGTTGATAGCCAACTCCAATCGGGAGACTACATATACAACCAGTTTAAAGAGTGGATTACTGCAAAAAATTTAGCCGATGTATACTTTGTACCTAAATTGGAAAACTTTGATACTATATTTTTCAGACCGACTTTTTTCACTCTCGCTATAGAAGAATATGCCGCTAGCTGGAGAAGTGTATTCTTTCACTTGCTCAATATTTATGCGGGAAATATGAAAACTGTGTTTACAACTTATGTAAAAACCAAAACTGCTACATCGTGCGGCATAAGACATTTTGTCAAACGACCAACTCAATATTTGACATGTTCAATCAAGAGTAATCGTGCACACACTTTACCAAATGCGAGTGACTTTCAATGTGTTCACGTTACCATAAATTCACATACAACGAGACAAATAATCACTTCTCCAAATTGACTAATCATGAAAGCGATTTGCAATCACCTTTTACAAGCTCAGATATAAATGATTGGAGAAACGGATATGGCCAAAATATACGAACATTCCGGTTATTTCGAACCTCATTCCATATGAGCTTTTTAAAATGTGTGTGGCAGTTCCAACAAAATGCACACTTTATTTTGCTTGCCAAACATTTTCTTAAATTCAGTTAGGTTGAATGAATTTAAACGCTTTGTTCAAATTCAAAGAGACAGATGATTCCTAAAGGAATTAAAAAAAATTTTTTTTTAATAAATAAAATTTATTTTACAACATATAAATAAATACAAACAATGATATAAATGATTATAAATATTAAAAAAACATTAAATATATATAAAATTAATAAACTCCAGACTTTTCAAATTTCCAATCATAAAGATCCACACCACCTGCCCCCTGATGCCTAATTATTGTGTATGGCCTGATATAAAAAAAAGTCAACCATACTCTCTCCATAAATACAATCCAAAAACTAGTTTTCAAAAACCACTTCCCCCCCCCCCCCCCGCCTCCAATCCTTACACGACTCAAATTTGGTTAAGAGCTGTGGTTGGGGTTGTGGTAGTGAATGGGGGTGTGGGGGGAACTGCCACTGTTGAATTGATATTAGAGAAGTCTGGATACATACGAAACATTTGTCTGCCCATGAGCTCACCCTTATATTGCATATGATGCATTTTGGGACTTCAGGCTGCTGGGGCTGTGGTGGTTAGAGTTGGCACTGGTACTCCAGCGGCTGCCGCTTGAGCCACTGCCGTTTCGGATTTTGGAACTACGGTGGTGGCTGTTGTTGCTGGGTGAGAGGCTGGAGCTGCTAGTGGGTAAGAATTTTGGGCCGCTGGGCGAGAGACTCTTGTGGCTGGACGAGGGACATCTGCTGAAGTTGTAAGAGGAGACACAGTATAGTTGATAAAGTTGCTTTCTGGCTCCTCTTTCTCGCCCTTTCCCCCAACATTAGCTGGTGAACATGCTATGAAAGAAAAAAAGAAACATGTTACAATCTGTTTTACCCTAAAATCAAACAAAAAACACTCTGAAAAAATAATAACTTTACCCTTAAGCCTTTCTTTCTTTTGCTTCTAAAGAAAGCAGACTTTTTACTTTTTCACAAAACCTGCATCTCTGTGTAATGTTACATTGACAATGCTTTTGTGATTTTCCACTATTTCTTCTTCATGAAGTGTTATATTTGTGCCATTCTTCCCGAAACTATTTATACTCCTTAACCAACTCCTTCCCTATTTCATTTTGAACCTCTAGCAATTTTTCCAATTATTCTTTGCTTCTGTATATTTTGCTAATAGTAATTGAATTTCCTTTTTTGCACTACGGTGCATAAAAAAACCAATCATAAATATTTCTACATTTATCCCCCATTCTTTCAAATAACCCGTCTAACTCTACCTTTTTTGTGCCAACCTTATACATTTCTGCCAAACTTGACTAATGGTCACTTCTACTAATAGTGTTTAAAAAAACACTGTTACTAAACAGTGTTATATCTGCTATCTCTAGAACACTGACACTAGATCAAAGTGTGTGGTGTTTATATATGCACTGAGTAATTTTTTTATTTTGTATTTCAGAGTAGTGGGGAGCGATTATTCTACGAGTGAATTTTTATTTTATACTTCATGCACTCTAAGTCATGACTAGTGTTCGTACATGGGCTGGTGAGGCGACTGGCATACATTACTCAACTTGGCCTCATTATTATGTGAGAATTATCTCAGGGCAGAAATATTTTTTTACGATGCAAAAAGGAGGTTCCCCTCATGTTTCCCCCAACCCCTCTACCATCTAACTTTTATTTTTTCTCCTAGTGTCCTGGATAGGAGCCAGAGTATTTTTTTCTCCTAGTGTCTTGGGTAGGGGCCAGAATATGTTTTTCTCCTAGTATCCTGTTAAGAGCTAGAGTATTTTTTTTCTCCAAGTGTTCCAGTCGAAGCCAGAGTATATAAGCAGTGAACTTTGCGACAAATAACATCAACCATCAGCCGATGGCCAACTGACGGTGCATTGTATCTAGTGGTTGCCAGTGGCCGAGATACCAATCTTTGGCATCAATGATGTCATCTCCTTCGACGCCGAACAGGCCATCAACATCGGTGACAAAGTGGCCATCGAGGGGGTGAAAACCTTCGACGTTGAAGAGGCAAACACCTTCAACTTTGAAGAATTTGGCATCTTCAACTTCGAAACCTCGTCGCCTTTGATGCCGAAGATGCCAACTTCTTCAATGCCGAGGATTTCATGCTCTTCGACACCGAAGAGGCCATCTCCTTCAACGCCGAAGAAGTCATCCCTTTGACATGGAAGAAATCATCCACTTTTAAGCCGAAGAGACCACCCCATTCAAAACCGAAGAGGTCATCTTTCATACCGAAGATTTCATCACCTTCGACGTCAAGGATGCCGTCTCCTTCTATGCTTCCTTCAACATCAAGGATATCATCTACTTCTCAGAGGAGGAGGATGAGGCCTGTTAAAAGAAGGAATCCACCTTCGGTACCTTCAGAACCATCGGCACCGTCGGAACTATCGGCACATTCGGAACCGTCGGTACCTATGGTATCATCGGCACCACCACCTTCTGCTGGTGCACATGTAATGGGAATGGCACCTCTCGCACCAACTATGATGTTGCCTGGAGGGTTTATGCAGATACCATTACAGGTATCTTTACACCCTCCAGGCATTTCATTTTGTTTTAAGACTGTTTATTTTAATAATAGGACTGTTAATACAGTAACAATTACTAATAAAAATATAAATAAATAATTATTTTTTCAATAGTGTTTCATTTCTATATTCCATAATAAGATGTATTTATTTATATTTTACAGCTAATATTGTTGATTATTATAGTCGTGTTGTTGGTTTTAATAACTGAGAAGTTTTTAAATGCACCAAAATATGAATATTTTGTAAAACCTCTAGAGATATCTAATCTGTCTCCAACACTATTGTCAAATCCATCACTTCAGTCGTGGCTGACAACCGAATTTATTTCCAGCCATAAAATATCTATTTATTTTGGTTTCAGAAATAACTTTATAACCCATCACTCTGTCAATTTTCGTTTCGATTGTAATGCAAAGTCTGTTGACAAATTTAAATGGAAAAAGCTTTCTCGAAACTTGTATGTAAATTTAAATTTCACCAGTACGATACACGACACGCTGTCTTTTGCATTTGATATTTCGGTTAAGCTATACCATTTATACAAAAATGACTATGTAATGTATTCGGCCCTAAAAAATATCGTCGACGAGTCGAAATGGACTTTTAATTCTGCCTTTACGATAGTTCAAAATATTGCCAAAGAACTCGCGATGGATGTGGCTCGAGACTCAGCGAGTCCTCTCTTCAAGACCGTCGTATTTTTCGCAATGGAAAAACGAAACAATATGGATCCTGTGATGGAAATTTTACGTGTGATTAGCATGTTTACACATTTCGACTGTAAGAAATGGTGTGTTATTTCAGTTTTGCGACGGCGGCCGATTCTTGCTGGAAACAGTAATCATAAAACCTCTGGCTACCCCTACGACGAAAGTGGTGAGAGTGGCGATGTGGAGGATGGTACACTTATTTTATTCAATAATGATTCCGAGATTGGCATACAAGACAAAAAACAAACAATGTAATTATTTCTAAGAAGTAAAACCCTCTGAGAAAAATCTTTAATTTATAACTAAGGTAAAAAACATATATATGGATAAAATAAAAACAGACAGTGTCAAAAAACTCGCAAAGATGGTAGGCCACGGTCGAAATAATGATATTTCGTCAATTATTTTGGAAATTGAATATTACAAACAGGTGATGAAAAGACTGGACGGTATCAACGAGTCTATAGATTTCGCCTTAAAAAACTTGTTCTCTCACCAATTTACGACAGAATATTTAATTAAAGACGAGTTTACAGATTTGGAAATTGATAACTTTCTAGATCAAGTCCAGCGAAACAAACAAACTTTGCACGAACTCGTCAAACTAAAATCAAAAGTGGGAAACAAATCATTTCAACTGGCATTTCTTCAGAAATAGTACGAATTAGCTCAAATAGATGCAAGCATTAATCCCGAAGTGTTTTACTCGAAATAGCTTAACATTATTCATGTAAACAATATGCACACGGGCATTTCGTCAAAAGTCGTACTCTACAAGGTATTTTGCAATAGTTACCTACATGTCTACGAAAATTCCCAATAGACCTACTTATACGCTGGCAGACATTATGCGAGTCGTCCAGGGTATTGCACTGAATGGTTGAAACAGTCCACTACTGTGGGGAAAAAAAAGACGGTCATATAAGATAGTACCTACCAAAAATTCACGAAATTATGCGCTCCAACTATGTACTAAACAACATCAACGTGGTCAATTGTCAAAAAAACGAATTGAGATGATGCAACATTGAATATGTACCCAAATATGATTTCATAAAATTACTGAATTCGGATTACAAAGACTTCGTAATTGGAAAATTAAAAGTTTGGTAGAAAATGACAATAAACTATCATTGCGTGAGATGTAAAAATATACATTGTATAAGAGACGGGGATTGAATCACCTTACAAATTGACCGATTTTTTTAGGGGGGGGGGGGGACCGAAAGTCTCCCCTTTAAAATTCGGTTTATTTGAAAGGTGATTCAGTCGCCCTTTTTAAAAATTGACTTGGTTTTATAGCATCACATATATGAAGCATTATGTAGTAAATGGTTAAAATAAAATATAGACATTTTTCCCCACCTTCCACGATTACAAAAAAAATATTTTTTGCAACGATTCCTACTTATACACTTACAGACATTATGCGAATCGTCAACGGCATTGCACTGAATGATTGAAACAGACCAACTAAACTCGTGTTTACAGATCACTTTATGAATATTGATCATAACAAACAAAAACAAAAAATTCATATATTACATTCTTTATAACAAAAGGGGGATTAAATCACCTTCCAAATATAATTTTTACTTAGGCGATTCAGTCCAACGGGGGATTTCCGGTCACTTAAAAAAATTCCATTTATTTGGAAGGTGATTTATCCCCCCCCCCCCTTTTTTATCCCTAAAAATAAAATATAAACCCCACCGCTTTCTCACACCGATAGTTACAAAAAAAAACATTTTTTGGAACGATTCCTATATATTGAATGTCAGACATTATGCGAATCGTCAGTAATACGGTAACCATAACGTTTGCAATGTGTTATTACGACGAAGCCCAGAACTTGATTAGCATTTCAACCAAACATTTCGATCGAAACATTGTAATGTACGGTGAAAATCAGAAACATCGAGAATTGGCTTCGGAATTACTTGAGATGTTCCGAATTATTATCGGTGTTGCATAAACTCATACTATACTCACGAGTCGGAGAATGATGTACAACACTGCAATGGATCTGAACAGTTTACATATTGTAAACGTCCGGCGATGACGCATCTTCAGCGTTTTAGCGTTTCCTGCAACACCAAATGCGAAATGTATTTGAAAACTGTCAACTGGGAAAAATTACATTATTATAATTTTGATTGGCAAATTATCTAAACCACGTACATTAAAATTGACCGAAAGAAAGAATTACCATATGGATATACGTATATGAATTGCGCAAGTCCTCGGGATTCGGAAATTGCGTTGCAGTGATTGAAACCATGGAACGACACGAAAGAGAAGAGCACGTTACATATTGTGATCAACTTAGGCACATTATGGTATGTAAGGATCCAGTACGTCCCATCAGATGTTTGTGGAGTGAACATGCAAATTGCCAAGACTAATTCAAACAACAATGTAATTTATCGAGTAATAAACACGACTTGATGAAAATGATAAAATATCATCAATTTAAATTTTAAAAAAGTGTGTATTTTTTACCGAAGTAAATTGCTACTTTGTAATGTGTGTTTTTCTCATTTATCCAATTCTCATTCAGTTTGTTCAGTTTTGGCGACTATTTACCAGTGTGTTTCAAGATCGACACGACCCCCCCCCCCCCCCCACAAATTTATTCAACAACCAGAGTACACTATTTTACTAACAAAATTTTTTCCAGCTGGTGAATATTGGTATCGAGATTCGAACCCAAATTGCCGCAAAAATATCCAATAGTTTATCACTTGTTAAAAAAAGTTAAAACTTCTTATTATATATATTTTGTTTTAAGTTGCCCGGTAGTCTAACTTACTGTTAGACTTTAAATTATTTCGAAATTGTTTCCATAAACTGTTCGTTTCCCTTTAATTGTTCTATGATTACCTCCGCTATAGAGTAGTGATCGCGAATTATCGTAAAAAAGACTTGTATAAAAAATCTCATTAGATATTTGCACTCTGATGTTTTAATTTTTTTGTGCTCCTTGTTCGAAGATCAAAGGCGAGAAAATAACCATAGACGATCGCAAGGTTCTGGCACCAGTCGTTTTTCCCACAGAAAATTAACGGGAACTTTCGTTGATCGAAATCGTCAAATGATAGTTTTTCGTTGACTGCTTCGACTAGGAGCGGTAAATAATTTCTGTTTCTGTCAAACAGATTTGTGCACAACCCATGTGCTTGGTCTGCCGTAATTGACTCTTTGGCCCGAGGTCCGAATAGTTTCTGGTATACGCCATTGCAGCGTCGGTAAAATAATTTGTCTACGTTTAGCATCGACACTTCGCTGTCGTCGTGTCCGAGCAGAAGTGAAATGTAATGCTCAAAGACGGCGTCGGGTTAGAAAAGGTTTTTTTCAAATACTTGAACAATAAATTGCCCAAAACATCGTCCTGTCCCAGTGCATTTTGTGCTTCGGGACTCGTGGGTAAATCGTTTTGCTTTTGCACTTCTACACGTGTGTGGTCGGCAAGCGCGAACGCTAGGCAGAAACTCATCACTGGTACAAACAATATATGCAATTGCGAGCTTACCTGATAAAACTCAATCACATAGAATCAGAACATTTATTTGACCAGGGAAACCATGTTTACTTGATTGGGTTTTTCCACGAGCCTGAATACATCTCGAATAAAGTCTTCGATATTTTTCGGTGTTTATTCGTCAGGTAACTCACAAAAATTTGGTTTTGTTGGTTGATTATCGCCAAATGTCCCCCCTTCCATTTTGGAAGAATTTTAAACTTGTAAAAACAACTTTTCGTAGACTAGTATAGATATTGAACTACGGATAAAAAGGAATCGATTTTGAGTTTCGAGTTGAGTTTCAACTAAGCTTCGTAGTTGGTAATACCATCGAGTAGAAACAAGTTGATTTTAACATTTTTTATAAACGTTCTTACATTGTACGTGAAAATGATATTGATGTTTGAAAGTTTATATTCTCGAATATCCAACAGTTTAATGTATTCGTCACTCAATTTATTGTGTTTCATACTTGCTGTGTTTAAATCGACTGGTTCCTTCAAAGTATAAAATTTATTAAAAAGTCATTCAAAGCAAAGTCGATAGTAGGAGCCATTTGGGTTGTTGTGTCCAATTACTTAATTGATTTTATATACACACATCTCGCGTGATTAAATTTGAAATATTCTTTTTATAAACTTGCTGTTTATTAAAAAAAAGTGTGGCCGAGAGGAGAGTGGTCGTTTATTTGAAGAGTGTTTTTAGTTTTTAGAGAGATAATCAAACACGAATCTCATACGGTGACCACCCCATCGCCATAGCTGTGAAAATTAAATTGGCGAATAGCGGGCCATCTCGCATCTAGTGGCAGGGAATTGTTTGCCACATAATTCAATTCGAGATTGGTGATTGTAGCATAATATGAATTTGTAAAGACTACACACCGACCGAATATTCCCCATTTAGCACAATTGAACAATCTTTCAACCATCCAGTGATATTTGTTTACGGTCATCGACAACTCGTGATTTACTAGAGTAGTTTAAAAAAATTCGTACGGTAACAACAACACGATATTCTTTATAAATTGCCCTTAGAACACCAGTAATTGATCCTTGGAAAATAAATTGTATTTGGACTTGGCTGTAACTTCTACTAGCAAGTGTAAAAGTGAATTGTCGAAAATATTTTTGAAAATTTTCAAACCGAATAAAGGAGTGCCTATGAAAAATTCGCATTTCACATATTATTCGCACCAGTAAAAAGCCCAAAGAATGGCCCACTATGAAAATTTCCCAAGGAAATGAGTATTTCGACAAGTGCTTTTCCATCGAAAGTTTTACCGAATATGCAGACTGTAATAAATCTTTATGACAATCGTACGCGATTCCTTTAATTTTAACTTTCGGAACATTTCGATATAAATGAGAAATGAAACTCGAGAATACAGATTTTCCACACACAGAACATAGTACTTTATTGGGTAGTAATGATTCGTCATTTAATAGTCGCTGAAAATCTTTATCCAATATTTTTCTGAAAGGAAACAATTTGTAGTTTTAAATTTATTATCTGCAACTATCCAAGATCCGTATAATCTCGGCACTAGAAATATAATTTTACTAGACATTGTTTTACACAACCACTCACAATCACGAGCAATGAGTTTTTTTAAATTATATATAAATACTTACGTGTATGTACTGATGAAATAATGCATGGATACTTACATGTAGTCGCCATATCATGATCTGCAGAGAAAACATAATTTTTTTTCTGCCTTATAGATCGATGACAATTATAATAAATTCTTCGCGCGTAACAGTGCAGAAAGTAATCTTGTTTTCACCACAATGAGAATAAATAAAGTGAGCGAGTTAAAATGTCGGAACTGGGAACAGGGGTGGGCGCGACGATAATGTGATATCACGTGTGACGATGATGGAAGGAGGAAATCGGAAATGGTGATTGGGAAGATGAGACAAGCATGCCACTTGGGTGAGGGATTAGATTTTTGTGTTTTAAAGAAAGAGGGATGGAGGTCACAATCCAAATAAAGTAATGAAAGAAACCAAGAAAGCTAATTGCGTGAGGAAGTAGTTTTTTTATAAGAGTGGAGGAAAGGGAAGGAGCTCACTCTTCAAATATGACAATGAAATAAAACAAGCACTTGATGTTAATGATAGGAGAAGTAGGAGAATGAACCCAGTGATCCAGGCAGTCTTCCTCTGTGTTACATAAGACCACCACATAACCTGTTAGCTAATTACTCCGTATTGCACATCGTAATGAGAAAACCATACAAACATTCAGTGTGTACTATAAAGTAACCATCCCAATTGTTTACTTTGCAGTCTAGTGCCATATCGCGTATCCGGCCAAATTCGGCAAAAATTGTTCCGTATCGCATATCCAAGCAATTTTTTCTGCAAATTTTCTCTCGCGAATTGCAAGATGGTGTGTGCTGGATGTAAACTCACAATGTTGAACGCCAGGCAGGTTATTAATTCCTCACCAGACATAAACATGTTTCTCATCGAGCACAACATTCTCAAATCGACAATATGGTGCGAAAAGTGCGGGGAAGGCGAAGCGAAATTGGTCGAAAACCGGGGCTTGTCTCACTGATGCCGATGGCGAATGGAGGACGGTACTAAAGGCAAATTTAAAGTGTCGGCGAGACAGGGCAATTTCGTGGGAGATTCAAACTTGTCTCCAGGCAAGATAGTCGAGTTGTGATTACTCTGGTGCCTGATCAAATACCCTCAACAGCAGACTATAGTGAACGAACTTTTGTGCTCGGGAAGGACGGTCGTCGCCTGGTCGAGTTTCTGCTGCCAAGCGTACATAGACTGGGTGTTGATGTACAGGAAATGCATCGGCGGGCTGGGCAAAGTGGTCGAGATCTACGAGTCGAAATTGGGCAAACGCACGAACCACAATGGATGAAAAGTTCACCGCCAGTGGATTATCGATGGAGTGCAGCAGGACGATCCGACGAAATTCTTCCTGGTGCTGGTGGACAAAAGGAACACGGCGACCCTGACCAAAATCATTTGCGAGTAGATCGCTCTGGGTACGGCGATAATTTCAGACTGCTGGCGCAGTTACAGCAACTTGGACATTCACGGCTCCATCACATGCAGTTGAATCACAGGAGGGAATTTGTGTGCAGCGAAAAGAGCAGAACAGTAAACATTCGAAACACGCTAAATATAAAGAGGGACTAGACGTTGAGGGTGCACACTCAACACATCGAGCGAAGTTATTGTTCTGTGCGATACAGCATTCCCTGCTTTGGCCGACGGAAAATCTTGGGTCGGCTACCAGGCCAAGTACGTCTGGAAAAAGAATCATCGAAACTGCTTTGCTGATTCACCCCGATGACATGCACCATCGTAATCGGCGCAGAAGAGATGGGGGCGAAGGCTATGCCAATTTCGACAGGTATCTGTTTGTTATGGTTGAATTTTTAATTTGCAGACACAAGCAAGATTAAGTTGCTGTTGCAGTTTTAAAAAGGTTGATTGAGTTTCTGTTGTCATTGCAGTATAAAATTAAAGTGTGAATTAAAGAATGAATGGCTTGCTGAATGTTTTAATTTACAGGTGCGAGTGAGACAATGTAGTTGTTTGATTCAGATTTAAAAAAGTTTGATTGACATGCTGTTTGTTTTGGTTTAAAAAAAAAGTGTGATAGATATACTGTTTGTGTAAACATTCATTCGCGATCTCGAAAAAAGCCTAAAATAGTCGAGTGGGTCAATATGGGTCCGCCCGGCGACGACGGATGTACTTGCATCTGTTGCATCCACAAAACTTGGATCTGCCCGTTTTAAATATAGAGGTAAATTGATTAAAAAAAATTACATTCTTCACAATACCTAAAAGGCATAGCGCAGTCGTGTCTGTCATGACCGGTTAGGCAAGCAGCGGATGCAATTGCATACGCTGTTACTTTCGTGGACTTCGGAGCTGCCAGTTTCGAGTGTTGAGGTAATTTACAAAAAAAGTGATAGTGTATATATAGAACATTAAAATATATATGGTTAAATTAATGAAAAGTTGAATTTTCAACTGTACATTGTCATACTGTGCCCTTTGGTGATTGCTTACATGTGAAAAAAATTGTGTATTAACTTGTTACATTAAAAAAAATTGAATTTTTTACTTTACGTTGTTTTACCATATCCTTTGGTGTTTGCGTACACGTGAATCTTAATATAATAAATGGTTAACAAAATGTTTAAAAATATTAATAATTGTCAAATATTCTCTTTAAAATAAATAAATAAATAATGCATCGCGAATCGCGTGTATTTAAACAGGGAGGAGAAAAGGGCGAAAAATATATTATTGGATACGCGATAGGAAACTTTTAGCAATACTTACTTTTGGCACCTAGATATGCCACATAAACAAATGGTTTTATTTTACCATATATTCCGTTTTTGGTTTGAATACACTATAGGAAATAATTGGGTGTAGGTCAAAATTTCCCCCATCTCGGTTGGATACGCAATTCGAAACAAGTGGGGGACGGCACCAATTTACCCCCTTCCCGTTTGGATATGCAATGTTGTCCTTATCGGTCCTGCATGTTTTGGTTAAAGCAGCCTTTTCAAAGTGCGCTGAATACACAGGGGGAATCTTAGTATTTTATTTGGGCTTTTTCCAGGTTGTGGTTGGATACGTGATACAGTTGTTTTGAGCGATTTAGATATGTAATACGAAAAAATCACCAATTTTTCCATGTATTTTCATAATTTGGGATGTTAATGTTTACATTTGGGAAACTATGCATTTGAATATTAATCTGTGTGTAATTTGGTTTGTGTTTGCACTAACTACCAACTATTTTCTAAGAATTACTAAACAACTGAATGAGAACTGTAATAATTTACTTTCTAAGTAGTCTCTTACCTTTTTCACTCCCAAGGTCTTCATATCATTATTGATTTACTGTGCTAATATTTTAATTTCTCTACATACTTTGTTTGCGAGTTATTTACATCAGAATGAGTGGAGAGTTGCCGAGTACAGCTTCTAGTGGCGCGAATAATTCTTCTCCAGCCAGTGTATCAAAGTTTATTCTGTGAGCTAATCACCACGTACTGACACCACACACCAGACACCACTTTAAATGCAGCAGTTGAGGCGTCGTCTTCCGGGTGGGCGCCAGCACTCTCAGTGGAGAGCATGAGTAAAGTTGATGAGGTCGTGTGGCCGGTAGCCTTAAGTGCACCCTCGATGCCCACATCTTAAATTGGAGCAGTTGTAGAAATCCATCTCGTTGATATCCAAGTACCTGGGTTAGTGAGGGTTATCGGAGCTAACCCCATACACTCGTATTCATTCCTATGGCTGTTGTAGGACGCCTTACTCCATAAAGGATATGTCGGTATACTTGTGCTTATGCGACCGTGAAGCGGCGGAGTAAATAAAAGAGTAATTTTACATACATCATTTATTCACACTTCCTCTCCGAAGAGGCAGACACATGATTTTTTCACCATTGAAGTGGGTGAACACTAGTGCAGAATAAACCAGCACGAGGCCTACATGACTTTATGTTGCATTAAGTCCCAGTCATGTATAAATGACTGGGTACAAAGTGGTTCACTCCCCGGGCAGCAAAAGAAAAAGGTTCTTATTAATTTGAATTGAAAATACTATTGAAAATTACATGGATGGAAAAAAAAGTTGTAAGTCTGGGAAGGACGATACATGTGCGATCACTTTGCTAGATCATTACTGCACTACTGATAACAACTTAGCATGGAGCCGACTGATTGGCCAGGTCTCCTGCAACATGTCATGTGATTTGTTGTAGACAACAGTGACTTTTAATTTATATAAATGAGATGTGTATAACGAAACAGACGGAAACATGATACGTAAAAACATTTGCATTAATTCCCTTTTGAACAATTAAACATAAAATACATATTTAAAAAAAAACAAATATCGGCTGGTGGCAGTGTTGCCACAATCTCTCTAACCTCCTTTTCGTCTGCCACTACTTTCGGAGTCTTCCCGCATCAAACACGATATTAACATAGCAATTAAAACCCTAATAAAACATAATACAATTACAACAAAGCATTAAAACACACTTATTTTCTAGGTACTCATTTTGGAGGTTATCTGGTCACATGTTAGCCATGTTGCCGAATGCGGGGGCTGATCGCCGATGAATCCGATCACTGTATTGGCATGGGCAGTAGTTAATGCAGTGACTATTTATATACTGATATCTAATAACTGGTTTTGATATGGTGTGTGCCAATAAGCTTGGAATAATATTTATGCAGCTAGAAATATTCTCACATGTTATACGTGTCACTACTATTTACAATATGTTACACCCCTAGCAGGCAAACACAACACTTCACATATTTTACTCTAATCTCAACAAAAACACTAACCTAAATATCTGTGGTAGACTTTGGCATACCTATGCAAGGCTGGGATAACCAAAAGGGAACAGAACACATGTGACATTTGCCTCAAAAATATTACATGGCAAAACGTCAACACAAAAGGTAAACAAGACCACGTGGTCAGTTCTCGCCCATGTAACATAATGAAAACACTCCTTTATTTACAAATGCCATGTGATCTCAAAATATGGCATCCTGACTGACAATCAAACATATAAATACACTCATACCACAAATAACCCTTGATTAATATTAAGACAAACCTACATTGTTGTGGTACTTTAGTGCCCAAGGGGAACACTTGTGGTTCTAATGTAAACAAACATATTTGATACTTTACACTTTAAAAACAATAACATACAATGGAAAACCTTCAAAGAATAAATATGTAAAACGTAAACAAATCCACGTGGGTGTGTCCTATGCTTGTTACGTTGCACTAGTGATTGGGATACATACAGGTGACTTGCACACATGGTATTCTGCCGGTTGCACGAGTGCTCAGAGTGCACGACGTGGAACACTACTTTGAATTACCTTATTAGCACTTTGAAAAATACACAAAACAAACACTGAACTATAAGAATTAAAATGGCCATGGGAAACAAATACACATTTACACTTTACACACTGAGCATGTGTTAACACTCGTAACATGGGGCACTGCGTGGCGCAAATTCTCTCCGATACTGCTATGTTGACTAGTGCTGACAGGAGGTGTGGCGAATGGGCTAGCACTGAACTGTACACCTCAAGTTTTGTTTGCAGTGATCGCAGTATTGGAGAAAGTACTTGCATATCGCATTGCAACAACGATTGCCATGAATTTGAACAGAAAGTATTTAAAATCATGACCAAGGTAAGTTATTTTCAGTCTAGCTGCTTTTGAATTCTGCAACATATTTTCGAGTCTTTCGCCATAAAGCATATGAAAAGCTGTAGTAAAATCTATTGTAAAACACACATATTCAGGTTGGTTTATTATAAGTGACTGATTCATGATGGAAATAAGCTTTGGTATTGAAATTTAATTACCAACTTAAATGTACTTGATGCATGCAAAACTTCAGAAGTGGAGTAAATTGGCTTAATGGCATGACTACATAACTGTTAGTATGCACTACCAAGTATTTTGACTAGTTGTATTTTATTTGGCGCCATCTATACGGCATAAATGGCATTAGTAAAAGTTTTTAATGTTACAGTAGCATATTGCCCGCGACTTGAGGACCAGCGAAAGCGAGGTGCAACTACGAGTGCAATTGGGACCATGGCAGCTTGGATGCGGTAACTGTCCACAACTCATCGCATCCCCAGGTGGTGGATAGGTGATCCCCAGGCTCTGGGATGACTGGAAATAATCAAATACCAGCCCGCGAACCAACTGGTAAGTGCGGGAGCGCCGTCGTCATGGACGTCGGGAACCTGGGCAGCTCTGTACGAGATGGCGAAGGCATCTGCTGGTGGTGGCCCAACGATCAAGGAGGGGAGAGGGATCTCGAGGTGCTGAAAAATGCGAAGTGTAGTGATCCTCACTGCTAGATTCTACGGGTTGCCGACTGCGAGTGCGTGATGAATGGATTGGAATGCATCGGACCTTGGAAGCATCCTGATGTCAGATTTCATTCCTGGGCCAGCGGATTCACCCCCACCACTGGTAGGACCCGGATGTCTCGCGTTTCCCAGACCGACGGGTTATTTTGTAGGAAGGGGAGGGGGTGGCTCCCCGAAAGAACTCTCCCTACCTTCACCCATGTGTTGGAGATCTTGGCATCGCTGCAGAAGGGCGAAAATGGAGTCGGTGTCATGACTGAGCTGTCCAGTTTTCCGACACACTCAATGAGAAGCAGGGGGGCCCCTACTGTCGGTACTGCAGAGCTGGTTCGCCTACACGGCGGTATTAACAGTGGCTCAACTTCAAGGGTGCCTGCGCCGACACGATGACTGGCATCGGCACGGGGGCTGTTCTGTCCCCCGCAAAACACACCAGCTGCGATCTCACTTCATTTCACCCTGCATCAAACCAACAGAAGTCTTTCTTCCTGAACTAACAGATACGCTACATTATCTAACCCTAATCCAGTTAAAAGGAGTTATTTTATCCTCCGTGACTGTCGCATAGGTTTTCCACGGCTCTTTCCACTTTGCCTGGTTTGCTATGATCTTCCATATAGACCTTTCTTCTTTCGGGGTGTGCACATGCTACAATTGTGGCTATGGCACTATAACCCTGCTTAGCCGCGATGCATGCGCCCATTATAATAACTAAACCCGACATAAGGCGTAAAGGGCTTGCCCTGAAACGCATCCCATTCTCCAACCGACTTAGCTACTAACATGTATGCCGGAGGGTACACAGAGCTGTGAAGGTGCTCATGCTGGCATAGCAGTATTTGGGGGCTCGCCAGAAAAAAATAATTGTGTGCGGGAGTGCGCCAGCGAGAACACAATTTCATGCTCTCTCTGTGCTCTCGCTCTTTCGCATTCTCTCTGACAAATTGAGACAACCAAAGAGCATTCTCTCTGACGTCACAAGAGCGAGAGCACGAGAGAGCGCTCTCTGGGTTAATAGAGGCCGTGTCCCAATTCTCAATTTAAAGAACACTCCTTCAAGAGAGCACTCTTTCACACAACCTGCCAAGATTACTGCTTCGCACTCTTTCATGTTCTTGCTCTGTGGAATTGAGTAAACAACTCTATCGTTTCTTTCCGACGTCACACAGACAGCTGATGCCGAAAAGCTGGAAATCATGTTAAGCTAAAATCGTAATTGTAGCTATTGTAAATAACATGATATATGCGTTCAAAATAATTCACAAATAATTATATCACTGCGAGATTAATTATTACCACATTAAATACTATTATTTTTGTTGTACATATCACCATCATGTTTCAGCAAAGTGATAAAAAACGAGACTTAGACAAATATCCTAATTTATATTTTTATAAATATGTGTTATGTGTGTTATTTTGTTTTTTAAAACATTTGAAATAATTCACTTAAAGGTAAAACGCGATGTGGTTTCGACTCAGAAATCTGCTATAACCATATTCAAATAGGGAAATAATGTAAACAAATATGGCGCATGGTCAGAGAGTGCAAGAAAGCACCAGCGAGTACACAACTTTGTGTTCTCTCTATGCTATTGCGCTTTCGCACTGTTTCCAACAAATTGAGACGACCAGAGAGCGTTCTCTCTGATGTCATAATGATGTGGTCACAAGAGCGAGCTCTCTCTAGGCTAATTGAGACATAGTTTGAATTGTTCTGCCCATCACTATACTGACAGCGAATGTTAATGATACTAAATGTATCTGATACTTTGGCAGTGTACTCATTTACAGTGCTTGATACAAGTGTGTATCAGATACAAAGTAGCAGGTTGATAATTTGTGACCCCCCTTTCTACCTTAGATTTAACACAGTTGATAAGATAAGCTATAGGAATGTCCGAGGTGTTCACAATAAAAAAAATAGGAGCTGGCAGACTACCTATTGCGTAATAAATGACCCATATTTGTAATTAACGAAACTCACTTGCAGTCAAATAATAGATTTTCCATCCCTGGCTATCAATGCTTTCACAAAGACAGGGAACATAACATCAAGGGTGGAGTTTTAATTATAATACATAATTCTATAAAGTGCCACACTGCCAGACCTCCCTCTCTCACCACTGGTGAAGCAGTGGGTGTAGAAATAAAATAAAATAATCAGCAGGTTTCAGTTTATTCCATGTATTGCCCACTAGGTCGCTTTTGCGTGCAAATGCATTAATGAATATTTCCCCAGTTATATTGGCTGTTGGCGACTTAAATGTAAAACATCCCACCTGAGCATGCACCTCGCGAACACCCAAGGGTAACACACAATTTCGTCATCAGAAGCACATAATTATTATGTTCACGCGCTCTTGGAAACTACCTTCGAGCCTTCTAATATTAATTATCACTTATTTAGATTTCATGCTCAGCAAGGGATTAAATTATTATTTTAATTTCCAAGTGCTCCACGAACATGCCCTTGTATCATTACCCAGTCCATATACTCTTTAATCCCCTGGATATAGTCAGTATGCTAAAGCGAAAAATTAAAATTATAAGCATACGAATTGGCATGGTTTTTGCAAATTTCTATATGAACAGGTGAATTTGCCAGCTCCTTTAGACTCCCCTGAAAAATTAGACACTATGATTAAACATATCACAGAGGAAATTCAGTCAAGGATTAGTAATTATGTCCCGAAGAGAACTCCAAAATATCGTGATGATTCCCTCCCTGACGGTATCAGAGAGCTAATCACAAATAAAAATGGACTGCGCAGATGCTATTCACGAGTTCCTACAAGGCAACCTAGGACTCAAATAAATCGTAGTACAGAGCAAATTGATAGAGAATTGGCCAACAGGCAGACCAACTTCTGACAAGAAATTATCCCAATTAAATACTGTTGATAACAGCCTGTTACACCAAATCCGGTATAGAACAGTATAGAAAGGCATCAAAATAACTTTTCAATTAGTTAAAAGCACAATATCTATTCTAAATACCTAACTCTGATCGCCACAAATACTCTCAGTAAATTAGTATGATATTTCAAAATACAGTAGAATCCCATTGTATCGAGCACGGCAACTGCAATAACACAGGTATAACGAGATTTTTTTTGAGGAACCATCAAAAAATCGCAAAAATTCTCCATGAAAAATTTTTATTTTACAAGTTGAAACATCTGTAGCGAGATAGTGTGAAGCAGGTTTGTGGCAGGACTCGTGACCTTATGAAGCGCGCATTTGATATCTGTCTGCCATAACTCCACTCCCTCGCCCCACCTCCTCGTTTCCTTAAGTACATTGTGCCGCTTTCATGTGTCACATTCTTTCACCTTGCCACCTTAACGCCCCTCTATAGCAAACCAAGCACATTGTTCTATAAATTGAATCCCGCCCTTTCTACCGTGACACAGTTTTCATGAACCAGTTCTGCTTTTCCGTAGTCGTTCATGGTCATTGTGCTGTCAACTGTGTTTGGTTTCGAACAACTTGGCATATGTGGGTCGAAAGTTATTGTTAAATGAAAACAAATTTTGTTTAAACATAACAGTCCAAGCGATAGCTGCAATCGAATACAGCTACATATTAACAGATTTTAGCCATTTTTTTCCATACTGTGGCATACCAATTAAAGATAGGGACACAAAAACTACCACATTTGATCACTGTGCTATAATGAACTTAATTTTAATCCATTTTTATAAAGTTTTCTTGAATTTTTGCTGGTTTTGAGTAAGTTTCGCACTATGCAGGTTTTGTTAGTTGAAAACGTATAATTTTCTAGTGACTGTCATATTTACTGGCATAATTTTCGCATTGGCACAATTAATGCCCCCGTTTTTATGGTGCCGAATTATGGGAAAAAACTTTTCCTTTCATATTTTAGGCAGCACGTTTCTCTCAATGAGGTATGTAATGCTAACAGGCCTGCATGGCACATGCTTAATTCGATTGTGCCAAGTCGCTAACACTTCAAGGTCACTGGTCTTGTTATTGATTTCTGGCAGCCGCGCCCGTGCTGTAAACATGTAAACAAAATCAGTCACTGAGTTTATTTGTATGCGGGTGGTTTTTTTTAATGTGAAGGGAATAGTTTATATTTATATTAATTTCTGTTTAGTATGAATGCACAATGGGTAAATATGCCAGTCAAACTGCTGCATTTAAACTTAGGTAATTGTGTATCAGAGGAACACTGCAATAGAGAAGCAGGCCGAAAATTCATTGTTTCTTAGTTTAACGTTCATGTCATGTTTTCCCAATATCTGGCTGCTGTTACAAAGTGAACCGAACCTGCAACGTCAGTGATGGGTGCTGCCACCCGCCAGTGCCACAGTAATCTTGTAGCGAGTAGCGATCGATCGACCGACTGACAGCTTCCCCGCCGAGGATCTAGGGCCCAGCAAGGCTGCAAAGGATCTAGGCGCTCGTCTGGTTGCACTACAGAGGATCTAGGTGTTTGCCCAGCTACGTGCCCACTGCAATGCTTTCGCTTCTTGCCCCAGCACACGAGTGATTTAATTTTGAATATGTATTTTCATATATATTAGCAATAAATAAAGTGCTGTGTATTAAAAAAAAATATCCCTGCAGTTTGCGAGGGATTACTTACAGTAGACCCCAATTTAATGTATACATGCAAGTGTCTTGGCAATTCCTTGTATAATTCAAGCACCATTATTTTTGCACTAAAATATGGGTATTCGGTTTGAGGCGGTCGTGTGGAGCTGTGACTGGCGAGTTATCGCTTGCAGGGCAGTGCTTCAGCGGCCGAGTAAGCGATAGCGGGAAATGCTGCATAGGCCAGGCAACTGATTGCGGGACAATGTTTCATTGGCCGAGCAACTGATTACAGGCTGAGCGGCTATACTTACATGGCGTGGTCAGATTTTCCGCTCATTTTCATGCAATCAGTTATCATATAACAGGATATTTTTCCATTATTGTGGTTTGAACACAATTTAAAAGCAATTTTTTAAATTAGGCCCTACTGGGGTTCAAAATTCGTCTAATCCGGGAACAGCGAGGACACACTTATAGCAAGGATCGAACCTGGAACAGTGATATCTCGCTACAATGGGAATCTACTGTAAATTTCTCTCTCTTTTGTACAGTTCAGGTAACAGATTTAAAAATACTATTTGGATGAACCAAGGAGCGATGCAAATGCCATCTCAAAATTCAAGTCCGTCGCCGTAAGATCCGACGATGACCTGTCCACCTCGACCTCTGGCTCACTCTCCGACGAGAGCCCCTCAATTGTCTCAGTAGATATCTCCTGCTTACGTACCTTGAGATGTAACAAGCTCCAAAATGAACAATCGGCTTCCAGCACCTGCACACGAGCGGTAAATACAGCATTTGCAGGTGGAAAATACATACTGATAATCCAAACATGCTTATGCCACATCAAAACTAGGTTACTTGAATTTGCTACCCGTTTGATCATTGTATGTTGTTACTTATTATGTATATGAGTAATTGGGAAGTTAATAATTATTTTATAAAACATAAAACTACAGCTAAGGAATATAAAGATCCTGTAATTGTAAAAGAGAAAATTAAACAAAGGACTATGTCAATAAAAAAAGTAATATTTGATAATGGTGAGTATAATAAGTGATGGCTATGATACAAAGCTCATCTATGCTGACAAAATAACACAGGATAACTATTCTAAATTCAAATTTTTATGAAAAATATTTTAAACAGAATCACATTTCTTACACAGATGGTACAATGTCCCCGAATAATGAATTGTGTTCTAGAAAAAGTATTTATCCTGGAAAAGTACTTAAATTTGTGTGGTATCCAAGATCTGGTCAATATTCTAGTGAAATGTGTAAAATAATGCAGAGTAAAGCCCTAGCATATGATCAGTTGGTGCAGTATTCCGGGCCTGGTATTAACACTCAAAGTGGTGATATTTTTCATAAAGATGAATTTTTTCCCGATTACAGTTCATATGATTACCATATATGGAGAAAATTAATATTAGTTGTAATGCTTATTGTGTTTGCCTTTGCAAACCCGAAGTAATGGCTGCAAATCATGGGAACATTTAGAATTAATTTATAAGTGATATTGGTGGATATTAGCGTATTCCGTATCATATTAGATTAACAATATTTTGTAGCTTTATATGTTATTGTGACAAAGTGTTAGTTACCCTAAAATAAAATCCAATGAACCAATTTCAATGAAACCAAATTTATTAACGTTTATGCATCATTAACAAGCTGTACATGACCTATACATGCATATCTCCATTGGTACCAACCAATTTACGAAACAACCATATTTCATCCCCTAATTCAAATTTAACTCTTTTACGAGAATGCAAAACAGAGGCTTGAACAATTGACATAATAGCAGTCTGATTTCTAACACCTTCATGAACTGCAAAAATCTGCCAACGTATTTATCCCGAACATCCATTTGATTAACATAAGCATATGAAGGGGTCCGACTATTATATATAAAAAAAAAAAAAAACCACATTTCCTTCCAAGGGGCCACCATCAGAATTACTTGTCGTACCCTACATAGCAAATATATACAATAAAGAAACCGAAACATAACTTTTGACATACATTATGAAGGAGGATATTTCACCATTGTAAAAGGTCATCGCCACAATCGCTCATCTGCATCACACATATCATTTGTGAAGCCTGGGACAGAGTTTTTTTTTACATTCTCACATTTTTTGCAGATTTTAGAGGAAGACCTTGAAATTTAACGTTGTTATTTCCATTATCCTTGTATTGTGTAAGCAGGGAGCATCATGCAGATGATTTGCCTAATTTGTACACGTTCGTTGAGTTGGAGGAGGGGATGTTGTTCAAGGATATAACCGAAAATCTCCAGGCTCATTTTCATTCCAGTGTCAACTCTCGGCAAGTAAGTAGCAGATGGAATGTCCTGTAATACATTACGAAGGAGGATAATTCAGAGTTGTATAATGTGAGTTTCATTGAATTACATTTTAATGGTCAGTTGCTTCATTGGTTGAGGACTTCAGGTAATAGGAAATTCAATTTTTTTAGATCCTTTTGTAGTTTGTTATTTGCTAAATATATATATTAAGAATTTCGAGTCTTGCACACATGAGAAAAACAGTAATGTTACACCACAGCAGGGGCTGACAATCGGCAAGGAGCAGGTGTTCATTCAGACCTAAAACTCTGATGCAGTACATAATCATATCCAGAAAATGGATGCAGTGAGGGAAGACAATGTGGAGTCAACTCTCAATGTAGGCACAGGGATTATAGATTATGGTACAAGCACTTTAGCAGCTGAAATCCAAGTTTTAAACAAACGCATTGATTTCCATGAAAATGTTTTTTTAACAATTCTAATTCTGATAAAGACTGGACTCCAGGACCTTACGATTGTGATAGCGAAAAGGACAACATAGTTATAGAAAAAAGAAGAAATGTCTTGAACCCAAAGCCACATACAATTGGGCCAGATTCAGAACAAACACAAAACACAGAGACTGACACACACTAAAAAAAAAAAAAAAAAAACACTGGCGAAGCATGAATCACTGCTAGAGGAAATCAAGTCCAAGTGAAGAAATTATAGCCAACAAGTGTACCCAAATGTAAGTAACGTTACTCTAGATATATCAGAAGAACGCAAGGCAGCCCTACATAGCTACTGGAATAGGGGTGACCTATCTCTGCAGCGTGCTTTTATAATAAATGGCACTACTGCTATCACACCCCAGTATAAATATGTTCATGAAGGATCATCTCAAAAGACAATTATGCATATTACCTCATAATTTGCAGGGCTAGGAAGAGAGTATGAAAAGATTCATGGCAACATTAAACATTGATGACAGGACCATCAGAACTGCTTTATTAAAAGAAAACACTGATCTCCCATATGTTGAGGGCGATCTTAGGGAAAAACATGGAAATCAGAAATGTTTCAATACACATTTAGTTCAGCAAGTGTGCTATCACATTAACTTATTGCCAAGGGTAGTGTCCCACTACTCGAGAAACAACACCCAAAAGGAATTCTTATCAGGGGAACTCATCATTGTAGAGAGGTACAGAATGTTTCAGACATGTTCAGAAAACAATACTAAACCATGTAAACTATACACGTACACAAACATTTTTAATAAAAAGTTGAATGTTAGCTTCTTTGTTCCGAAAAAGGATCAGTGCTTATTGTGCGAAAAATATAAAAACTGCAATGAGGATAAGGAATTGGCCATGCAAAATGAGTTGCATTCTCATAAAATGTAAAACTGAGCTTTCCAGACAAGATAAACAGCATGATAAAGACACTGCTGTGAAGAACAAAGATTCCGCATGTACTGCCACATATGGCCTACAGGCTGTATTGACTACAGCTTCTACACAGATTTCTAACTTTTACTAGAGTCGCAAATTTGCAACATACAATTGAACAGTTTAGAATATAGGACTTCTGAAGGACATTGCTATTTGTGGAATGAATATCAAGCAGATGACTTAACTAAATTGATACTTGTGTTTACTTATTCTTAAAGTCAAATTGCATAACAAAAGAAACTATTTTCTACTCTTGATATTTGTAGTAGACAACAGAAGAATAAGTACATGGCTTGCCTGTATTGTTATGTCGTTGCAAATCTAGATATACATTCTGCTACACATTGTTGAAATAAATAAAACAAGCCCATAACAACATAACTGCACACAGCTCTTTTATTTGTCCATCATAACTGTTCTCTACACTCCAATATAGCCAACCTTAAAATACACTAAAATTTTATTGTCTCCAAGAACCCCCTCAATAAAATTATACATCAATAAATTGCACCAAATATTTACTCATAACAGACTACGCAAACAAAAACAAGACAAGAAATACAGAGGTTACAATTCAGTGTTTGGTTCACAACCTGCCAATCCAAGACCTTTTATAAACTTGAGAAATAGGGGCCTGTTAAGTGATTTTGTGAGTCCATCAGCAACGATTATTACCTCAAGGATTTTTTTCCCTTATGAAGTGGTGGTGAATGTCCACATGCTCCAGTCTTTTGTGGTTTTCAGGATTCTTCGACACTCTGATGGCTGCCTGGTTGTCCTCGTGGATAAGCAGTAGATAAGCACACATTTACCTGACTGAATAACACCAAGGTCACCAAGAACTCCTCTTAACCAACAAGCATAGTATGCTGCTGAGTTGAGGGCCATATACTCAGCCTCTGTTGATGAGAGTGCTACTGTGGGTTGTTTCTTTGATGCCCATGTTATTGTACAACCGTGAACTTGAAACACAACCCTGATGTTGATTTCCTGTCATTTGGGTCGCCTCCCAAGTCAGCGTCGACATATCCCTGTACCCTTGGAGTTGTCTCCTGACGTTTGTACACTAATGACAGTTCTAGAGTTCCTCTGATGTAACGCAAGGCATGTTTCAAGGCTCTCCACAACTGATCACTTGCACTGTTCTGGTGCCTGCTCAAAAAACTAATTGTAGTACTCAAGTCAGGTCTTAACCCCTCCGCTGCATATATAAGGCTCCCAATCAGCTGGCGACATCTTGTTTTCAGTTCCTTGTCTTCAGACATTTGGTCAGTTTTCAACATATTGAAGGAAGGGTCCATCGGGGTCGCTACAGATCTACAATTTTCCATTCCATACCTTGCTAAGACTGATTTCAAGAAATGGGTTTGGTTTAGCTTTAAAATGCCTGATTTTCTGTCTTGAGATATGCATATTCCCAAGTAATTTGAAGCTTCCTCGAGAGCTTTCCTTTTGAAGTTTTCCTTTAGTTTTGCCTTCAGCTTCTCAATTTCCTTCTCACTATCTCCTACTATCAGTAGATCATCTACATAAAAACAGCACGTATATTTTTTAATTTGAGAATGTTTACAAATACAAACAATAGTCGTGTTTAGATCTCTGGAAACCTTCTTGTTCCCTCACCTGATTGAATTTGTTATTCCCATGTTTTGGAGATTTTTTTAAAACCATAGATGGATTTGTTTAGTCGATACACAGATTTTCCATCACATTTTACTCCTTCAGGTTTGGCCAAGAAAACTTCCTCTTCAATGTTTCCATAAAGGAAGACACTCTTGAACGTACATCTGGTAAACTGGTAGGTCTAGTTGATTTGCAACAGATAGCAAAATTCTCATTGTTCCCAATTTTGCGACTGGTGCATAGATTTCCCCCAAATCCGAGACATTCTTTTGCTCAACACCCTTAGCAACCAACCTCGCTTTGTACGGCGTTGGTTTTCCATTCTGATCATGTTTGATTTTAAACACCCACTTAGATCATATTATTGACAATTATTCATTCCATGTATTATTTTCTTCTATAGATTTCAGTTCAGTGTTGATAGCAAGTTTCCACATTGCACTGTTCTCACTCTCCATGGCATTCTGGTAACTAATGGGTTCTGCTAATGCACAAAATTCAGTTTCGTATGCACAGAGCCTCTGAGGTTTCTTTAAACGTGTGTGGTCCCTCAGGCAATCTCTCTTCTGATTGTTTTCTGTGACTTAGTTCTTCTTCCCCTGTAATATGACGTGTGATGGTAGTGTGTGATGGTAGTTCACTACATCCACTCGCCACAACGGTTTGTCCCCTTGGCTCAAAACCTTTAAAGTCTTCCTCTACTGACAGAGCGAGGTCTTCTTGAGTTTCTGCATTTCCTCTCTCTTCAGTGTCACAAATATTTCTACCACTTTCACAAACATATGGTACCACTTCTGTTATGTTGCTTGGTTCCTGCCTGAAGATAATATTTCTCGAGATCTACATTTTCCTTTGGCCCTGAAGGCTTTCAAGTTTTCTTGGTAGCCCACAGAGATTCCCTTTACGCCCTTAGGATCCCACTTCTTCCTTTTCTCCTTGGGCACGAGTATAGATTTCTGAATCAAATACATGAAGCTCTTTTGTGTCTGCCTCTGAGTCAAACCACAATTCATACAGACTCTTACCTTTTACAGAGCTCCTGCCTGTCCCGTTAATTACGTACACTGCAGTGTTTACTGCTGCAGCCCACAAGTGTTTTTCCAGATTTTTGGCCTGTAGAATTGTTCTAGCCGCTTCAACTATGGTTTGCATTTCACACACTACATTACCAATTTGTTCTGCGCAATATGGAGCAGCCTTTTGGTGCAGAATGCCCAAGGTTTCAGTCACCCTTATAATTTCCTGACTCACCAACTGTGTCATTGCTTGTTCTTAGAACTCTTACTTCATTCCATGTATCTACTTTGGCTAATTATAGAAACACTTTAAATTTCTCTACAGCTTCTGATCTGTTTTTTAGGAAATATACGAACCTGTATTTACTAAAGTCATCAACTATCAGCAGGAAGTACCTTGCCCCTCCTAAGGACATAGATTCCATTGGCCCACAAATGTCCGCATGGATGATTTCGCAGGTATCTGTAGTCTTGGTTCTGCTTGAGGGAAAATGCTGTTTGTGTTGCTTCTCTTTAATGCAAGGTTCACAGAAAAAATTGTCTGGGATTGCAACCGCAGTGTGATGCTTTTCAACAAATTTCACTTGTTGCACATTTTGGTGTGCTAACTTCTCATGCCAGGTATGCAGAGCACATTTCTCCTCAGAACCTAAACATGGTACAGCAGACTCTAACGCATGCTTAAATTCCATTTTGTACAATTTCCCTTGCTGCAGTCCAATGGCACAAATATTATGATTTCTAACTAACTTACATTTTTCTTCATTCCACGTCATTTCATAGCCCTTTCTCAGAGCAGCACCAACAGAAAACAGATTGAACTTAATGTCTGGGACGAACAATAACAATACATCTTGTAGCTCTGAACTAGCCCAAGAATTGCCATTAAATGCCTCTACCTTCACAGTTCCAATCCCTTCAGCTACTAACCTCGAACCATTGTCTACCACAATATTTCTTGTTTCCTCTAAGCACTTAAGTTCTGAAAACAAATTTCTTTGTGAGCACATATGCTTGGGAGGCTCCACTATCGACATACCAGTCCTCTGAATTCAAACTTTCCCCACACAACACTGCACTTATAAATGCATTTGTGCAGGTCTTGTTCTGAGTGCCACTACTGTTCCTTTTTCCATCTTTTGCAATCCTTAATCTGCAGTCTTTTATGAAGTGGCCCGCCTTTTTACATTAGAAGCACATTAATTTGCCTTTATCCCTATCTTCTCTATCTTTATTTTGGAAACAGTTTGCTTTAACGTGACCTAGCTTGCCACAACTGTGGCACTTAAGGGAATTAGGCCTATCACATCTTCTAGACATCAAAGTCCCTTCCACTGAGGATCTATCTCCTTTCTTCAATTAATAACCTATATGTCAGTTCTGGTAGCTTCTGATTAATAACAGAGACTGACTCCCACGTTGACACAAAATGCTTATACTTATCTGGCAAAGACACAATAATTTTAGTCATAAGCATCTTCTCTGAAATCTTTTCCCCATGCTGTTTAAGGCGAACTGCTAACTCTTGTAACTTTGAAATAAAGATTACTATTCCTGCACCCTCATATCTTGTGTTGAAAAACTTTTGCTGTAACTGATGCAGACTCACCTCAGATTGTTGCTGATGAATAGACAACAATTTCACCCACATTTCATTGGCTGGATCACATGTTAACAGGTGCGTCATCGGGCCTTCTTCCAAGTTTACTATCATGGCCATTCCACAACTTCAAGCGTGCTTGAAACTTGGCATCAGAAATATTGTCTGTCTTGCATGGTTTAACCTCACTAGCCGACACAACTCCGTATAAATCTCTTGATTTCAAGATAACGACCAACTGAAATTTCTACACACTCCAGTAGTTTTCATTCACCAGTTTTACTACTCTAACTGAATTTTCCGACTCTATATTTGATGTTAAACAAAGGTGTGGCAGTACCGAACTTCCACGTGACTTCAGACAGTTTATACACTTAAACTATCACTACTCTGTCACTTATTCAATAACCGCACAACTCGGTTACTGTTCAATAATCCAAGCATTAGTACTGGGTCCATAACCTGTTGAAAGAAATAAAATAAGCCCATAACAACATAACCGCACACAGCTCTTTTATTTGTTCATTATAACTGTTCTCTACACTCCAGTAAAGTCAACCTTAAAAAAACACACTTAAATTTTATTGTCTGCAACACACATAAATTCCTAATTGTAGGTCCCACACAGAATGAAGGCGATGCCATGCATTCACTAATAGAAAAACAGGGAAATTTTTTTTTTAAAGACAATTCTATTTACTGTCATCAACAATGGGTGACAGTAATTTAGAATGTGAAAACGAGTGGCAAATCTTTTGTAGTTAATGAGCTTGTATCAGATTATTTCACTGATTTCAAAAAGCTTGCCCAAAAAGTGGGAGACAAATTTACACTAAACAGTGATGGTTATAAAGTTATGTGGCATGACATTAAGGTAATTAAAGTGACAAAAGACTTTCCCAATAGGCTACAGTACAAAACTTCCTACGATAAACAAAAAAAAAAACTATCTGGTAAACTGTACACATCAAATCTCCAAATCTCATTTAAAAGAGTTACCATGCACTTTACTAAATTTACGAATATCAACAGTTACTTGTTTATGAGGAGTTTTCTTAAATTGTTTCATTATTTCATTGTTATTTTACATTGTGTTTGGCAGTGTAAACTAAATAACATGATGGTATACCACAAATCAAAGGATTCCATACTTTCAAGCATTTGATATGCATTTACAATAACAAAAAAAAGACCTTAATACTCAAGATGTGCATTAATAATGTAAATTTGTCTCCATCATTCTGTTTTTATGATGTACAAATGTCTTTGTTTAATTCATTTGATTTGCTGCTAATTGTTTTTACTTCCAATTACTGTATACATCACTACTAGAAAAATGTAAATGTGTCATTTCTTTTGTTCAAACTAATTTTAAGAGTAAAGCAATACAGAGATATTTATAATTGTAGCGCTGATACATTTCACCTTGATATTATGATACAATACACATATATTGCAAAATTTGAGCTTTTTTTCATCAAAAGTCCATGTGTACTGCTAAAGCAATAGAGCCATATATCGAACTCTGGCACTATTTCTTTCATTCTAACTTGATGTGTGATCCGAGTTTCAGGTTTTTTTTTTAAAAACCTTTTGCTATTATTCTTCTGATTACATTGTAATTTTCTTGTGGTCGTGGACAAATTTATGTATTTATTGCTACAAGGTAAATACAATACTGTCAATACTAATGTGATGGGAATAAATATCCAACAAGCTGTCATGTTTGTGTCATAAAGAAATGTTACTATTCACACCATCACTCTCCCTAAATTATAAATAGACTTACAGTTAACAATTAACACTCTTCGCCAAATAACTCGGCCTCCAACTTATAACATTGCAGCCGTAACAGTTATTTGCTTTGTTTTTTATGGACATGTGACAGATACAACCATACCTGCCGCAGTTGTGCTCATCAATGGGAAAAGGAAGTGCTTGTAAACATTAATGAGCTGTGTATTTGAGAATTCATCAGTGCATCTACCAATGAACAATGAACATTTGGAAACTACTGTTTTGGTTGAGTCTAGTTCAACTGATTGATCCACCAATTCAACCAATATGAAAATTTGGTGGCTCTGGCGGGTATGCACTGAAACATCAACCAATGAATTTTTCAGCACTTCCCCAGAAAAAAAGAGTAAACACACCTTGTTCCCATAATAGGCATTCCAAAATATGAATAGGTGCATTTAAACTATAAGTTTTACAAACAGGGGATGGTAAGTGTAGAATTTGTGTGTATTATGTTTCATTTACATCTGGAAGCAGGTGTAATTACCGGATGCAGGTGTAATTACCACCTGAAATATTAGATATTGCTATTGTTTGAACATGTTCAAAATTCAATTCATGAAAGGAAGGAGTAGAATTTTTGGTGTTTAAAAATTATTTTTATTGGGTGCTAAATCATAAAGTTAAGTGAGTCATAAAGTTTCAAGGCCTAATCCTGCACCAATGTTTTGTTGTTTTTAAACAACACAACACTCCACCTGATGTTTGTAAATTTATCAAGTGGTGTAAACTGGTGCATTCGCCAATGAATTTCTGGATTCACAGCAAGAAAAGGTAGGTACCGATAGAAACTAGTCCTAAATTTTTTTCTGTGGGTAACCATGTCAAAAAAGGAGGAGATAGTTATACAGGGGCAGGCACTGCATGTGTAAAAATGCTTCGTTAAAATGTATTACATTTCAATATTCTATTAGAAGATCTATTAAGAATATACAGTGTAAGTAAAGTAAAGTAAAGCATGATTGTTGAGATACAGTAGATATAGAAATCCAATTTTGCAAAAATAAAATATTATAGCGAATATTTTTTGCAAAAAACAGGTAGTAGGTATTTTTATTTAGGCACAATTTCATAGAGTTAAAAAAAAATGTTTGACGTAATTAGGATGTAGAATATATTGAATTTAACATTGCAATAATCACTTTGGGTTATAATGGGTAACTAACAGAACATTCTGATAGCATTATTGTAAATAGTCCTTTATTTGTGTCTAAGCAATCTGTACTAAATTAAATTTTTGCTTTAAAGTATGTTTTGCCAGTGTATTGACATTGCCTTTTGAAAGATAAATCACTGGAAATATTTTCAATTAGCAATATAACGAAGACTAATTTCACTTCTTTACGCCTGAAAGGTATGAAAAAAATTTTAAGTTAAAAGTTCATGCAGATATGTGTACTTCATATATTTTTCACTTACATGTATAATTTTGTATTTTATAACAAGGGAAATATTTAGGATCACTTATAATTCACAGGAAAACTAATTTGATACCAAAGCCCCAGCTGGAGAAATGAACATTATGAAAGTTCACATGCACAAACTGGCTGGATGAATGTCAATCACCCTTTTAATTGTGCTCAAAATAATTACAGTAAAATAATCATTTCAGTTATGGTTGGCCTGAAACACATTTTCCGTAAATTTGAATCCCAAAATGTTTGTTGATTAAGCCCTATGAAACATGATTACGCCCTATGAAACATAACATGTTAGATATTTTTTGACAAAATACAGTATTGTGGTGAAATGAGTAATACTTGGCACAGGTTTGAGTTGAATTGTAATTTTATGTAGGACCTGCAAAAACATTTGGTGTACCTACACCACTGATTGCAAAGCAAATTGTTAATGGTGTTATGTAAGAACCAAATCAGATAATGTACAATACAGTTGCTATTTTTACAGTAGGAGACTAGTGTATTAAATACAACTGCCTCTGAGAAAAGTAATTGATGATAATTGAAAATAGGTCTGGGAATCAGTCCATTAAGAGATGCATACACACAATTTCCTGACTTGAAGTCTCAAGTACGAATCCTACTACAAATTGCAACCAATATCACAAATAGTGTAGTGCTACTGTGTACGGTTCCTCGAAATAATTTTGCTAACAAATGACAGGCCTAAAACATTACTAAAAAAATTAAGTACGAATATACCACACAGTCTCAAATATTGAATATCTGAATATCCCTCTTTTTTAATTTGTATAAAAAAATAAGCTGCAGAATATTTCTACAAAACCACGGTACTTAATTGTCAAACACGCAGATAAATGATTTAGTATTAAAAAATATGGTCGAACAAAATTACGACTTAGTACAAATTCAATATGCTTTGCATAATTAACAAAATTGCATATTTAAATGCATTCACATAAAATTTATAATTTGTTGCTTTGAAAGAATTATGTAATCAAGAGTAAAAATTTTAATCACAATAAACTAACAAAGTCATGATCATATTTTAAGTAATTATTCAACTATTTTCTGCTACGAATATAGAACTTTGTAGACAGTGTTTTATTACCCTTTCGTCAGTTCTTACAGAAATAATCTGAATATAATTTGTTACCAGAAATGATTAATGTTTCACTGATAAAATAAAGTTTTATTTTGTGTCAACCTCGATTTCAATGTTATTCTCTGTTATAACATACATTTTGATGTTGTTTCATGTCAGTTAAGATTGCAAGCAGGCTAGACTACCAAAAATATAGAAAAGGACAGGAATTCAAGTATTCACAGTTTAGTACCTTTTGAGGAATCCTCTGGCTATTTGTTCACACTGTTTGTTGAGATCACTGTTGGTAGTCAGATACGGTTTGGTTCTTGTGGAAAGAGGGTAGATATTTTTTTTGGCATGGTAAGGATGGTAGTTGTCGAAATGTAAGAACTGGAGGTTGTTGATGGGTTTGGTGTGTACAGCAGTTTGAATTGTGCCAGGAATATGGTATGTATTTTGGAGTATGACCAGGTGAACTAGAGTCAACTGTGTGCATTTAAATTGTTCAGAAAGTGGATTAAGCTGTCTTCAGTGGAAGTCCATGTCATGAAGATGTCGTTGATTATCTTAAAAACGTTGTATTGAAAAAAAAGTTTGGGATGAAAATTGTCAGTAAATAAACTATAGACAATTAAGGTCTCTACAAAATCTTCTGAATCTTAGACCATTCTGAATATGTTCACTAACGACTATTTTGCGTCAAATTTTCCCACGTTAAATTGTCTTAAAATAAAAAAATTTCATAGCTTACATTTTGTGTTATTTTCACTTTTCCAAACCCTAGCAAGTCTTTTGGGCCATTTCCCATCAACCAATGAACAGGTGTTTTTTAAATGTTACAGGCAGTATTGTAAACAGATAACATGCTGGGTCAACACAGATTATTAGTCAGATAATTTGTTATTAGAACAAAGAGTGTTTATGCAGAACAAGTTATGGACTGCAAGAGCGCTTCAACCCAGGAGAAAAAACATTTACAGTAGTTTACAGCATCGTTCCCATCAAAAACCATCTAGCTTATATTTCCATGTTTTTCATTCCATGTCAAAAGCACTATTCTCTGTGTGGCTCAATCCATCAGTGAAAGACAACCATAAGAAACACTTTTGTCTTGAAATTTATAGTTTGGTGAAAAAATTAACCATGCAGAACATGTTCCATTACAGTATAAATCCATTCTGTTTTTAAACCTTAGATGAAGCAATGCGTCAAATGCATATCAATCAGACACCACTACTTAGAAGTAACGACTGTTCGATTATAAAATTTTACTGATACCATTCTTTATATTAATAGCTACAGCTTTTCAGTGTAATTTGTGTATACTTAAATCAATAGCAATTCTGTAAATTGTATTTGCAGTTGGTTGGTGAGGTTTGCAGTTTGTGAATTAACGAGTGGAATGAAATTATTTTGATGAATATGGAATCTGTCCCTTCAAAAAGCTGTACTAACTATAAGGACACCATTAAACAGGTAAAATGTTGCCAATTGTTCAGCATGTTATTAGACCACTAATACACATTAAATTTTGTATATCAAACCTTACTATGGTACCATGTTCATTTTTGGAGTAATTATTTCATCACACAAGTACAGTATATAAAATATGAAAGAAAATGCTTATATTTGAATTTTTAACACCATGCAGAAACTCTTTCATTAATAATGTACCATCATATGAGGTGTAGGGCACATTACAAAAATTTTTGTTTGCAAACATAGCAGCAGTGGTGAAATGGAGAGGAACACTGTCCTCATAGCAAAAAAAGTGAAACATTGCATTTATTTCTCCCCTCCCTAAATACAGCCATCATTATGCTAGTTTATCGACTTTGAAAGCAAGTAAACAACAAATTCATTACTGAACTAAAAGTTCCGACAAAATTTCGAGGTCAAACTACAGTGGTTTCAACACACAAAAGCAGAGTTCTTCAGTACCAATAAGGGTGAGACGAAGAAGCAACAGCGGAATGCAATGGTGAGAACCAGGGATACCCTGAGAAAAGCCAACAGCAATGTCTACATTTTCCCCCACATTTGAAAATCCAGGGTCTATAATTTTGGATGCCATAGGCATACCTCAGATCAAGTAAACTTTTAAATTGATCTTTCAAAACACATTTTGTTTTGTATGTAATTTTATACATTTTTAAAAGTGTAACCAATCCTCAAGTTATTGATTAACCAAAATATCAATATAAAGAGTTTCTTATTATCAAATTTACAGTTATTAGCATACTGCTTCAGTCTTAGAATTTTTTTGTGATATAAATGTTTTTCAGTTTTGGACTCAAAAATGATGAATTTTTAGCAGTTATATTTGATACCTAAACAAAACATAGTGACTAGATAGGTAGGTAGGTAATTGGGCCCGTTGGCAGCGAGGTCAATAGAGACAGTGCAATTTGCACACGGAAGAGGGATTTGGGAAGGATTGTGAAGGAATCGGATATGGCATTTTGCAGTGACAAAGTACTCATGGTCATTTATTGTATTTGTTAATTGTAATTTTAATTTAATTTACTAGTCGTTTTAAAAATGGTAATATTATCAGTGCTGCCAAAAAAAAAAAAAAATCTGCAGTAGTTTATATTAATCCTCTTCACATTTCAAGTTTTGAATTAGGGCTGGTTTGACCAACAAAGACTGTGTTTGTCTCTACGCAAGATTAGCAAAACTCAATTTGTTTTAAACTTAAGTTTAAATTTGTTTTGTGTTTCACTACTGTATTCTTGAGTTTAAGATAATCAAGATTAGTTAAACTTGGCTTTGCTACATTTCATTGCTACATAGCAGAAGACTACCAAATGCACTTTTTCTATCGTTTAACTGCTTTTTCGCAGTGATTGAGAATATTGCTGATATTGCCATTATGATGGAAATAGTGAAAACTGTGAAAATTGGATAGAAAGCACAGCCATTTTAGGTTAGATTAATATATAGAACCCTTATTTATCTGATTCTTGCAAATTGAGCATAACTGCCTATATTAGCTTCGGCGATTCGTATATTAATTTAAGTGATGGATTCTTTAGTTTAGGTTATAACATAATTGAAGGAAATATTTCGGCTTTTGTATTATTAAAGTTAGGTTTAGTAGGTGTAATGGATACTCGAATGTGGGCAGTAGACCAGGGTAATGTCTGTTAGAAGGTTGGCGCGGGCACTAGCAAGGTGCCGGAGGAAGAGGTGAACTCTGGTGTTGTGATGGTCTGTAGTACTGAATGTGATTTGTAATAAACAATAGAGGATGGGACTACCAACAATAAAAAAAGACAATTACGTCAGCAGATAAAACAAGCCTGCTAGTTATGGGGAACCTGGTTACTGTTACAAGTATCAGAAGTCAACATCCTTCAAGATGAGCTTAATCGGCCATATTGGTGAATATGTACAAGACAAAGAAGATTTTACGTCATACGTGAAAAGACTGAACCAGTTTTTTTGTGATAAATGATACCAAAGAAACTGCAAAGGTGACTATGTTTATTAAGCTAATGGGCACCACCACATATGGAATTATAAAGAATGTTTTGGTTCCTGAGATACTAACAGCTGAACATTTATGCACCGAAACCAGCAGCAGAACGAGTCAGTGTCCAAGTATGTTACTGTGTTGAAAACCTTGGTGAAGACCTGCGAGTTTGGAGATTTCCTGGACGATGCCATGCAAGACTGTCTAGTATGCGGCTGTTGTCGGAAGGGATACAGCAACAGCTCTTCATTAAGTCAGACTTAAATTTCAACAAGGCTTGTTCTATAGCTACCAGTATGAAGTTACCAGTGTCACAGACAAAGCTTTTCAACTGGCTGAAATAAAAAGCATGGTAACTAGGAACTAACAACGCAACAGCTGTAAGAACATAGGGAGGATGCTTCTCCGTCGGCAAGTAAACAGCCATTATGGAAAACGGCACCTGGGTACTTGCAAGTGTTCGTGGTTTGGAAGAAAACATGCTCCTAATAAGTGTCTGGCAAAGCTGTGGACCTGTTATGTATGTGGAAGGAAGGGTAATGCAGCTCGGGTGTGTTGTAGCCGAGCAAAATTAAATGAAGTAGAAGCAGAAAAGTCTAGTGATGAGGCAGTATCACTCAATTCTATTTTGGCATCTTTACATCAAGCTAATGTAAGAAGTGATCAGTTACTGCATATTGATAGTATCAATGAGCCCCTCGCAGTTGTTGTAGCAGTTGAAGGGCAGAGGCTAAAATGGAAATGGAACTGGACAGTGGTGCCAGTGTAACTGTAATGTCAGTAAAAACATTCAAAGAATTTTTCTCTACCAGAAAATTGCAGAAGTGTGTATTGAAACTAACCTCAGTAACAGGAAATCACTTGAAAGTAATAGGTCCAGTACAGGTTGTAGTCACAGGAGTCAGATGGGGTTTACTGATTGTTATTACAGGCAGGTCTAACATAATGCCTTTGATGGCTAGGGATTGGCTTGATGTAATTATACCCGATTGGCAGAAGAAGTTGAACATAGGTTCAGATAATAAAATTGGTACTATAATAAGGGAAGCAGAACAAGAGGCACATGAAGGGGGAATAAGCGATAGAAAGGGAGTAACTTTAGAATGGGAACAAAACTTAGCTAGTAAGTATCCCAAAGTTTTTGGTAAAGATGGTAAAAGCAGTATCCGTAAATTTAAAGTTCATCTTGTTGTCAAGGAGGATGCAAGACCTGTTTTTCACAAGGCTTATTCTGTGCCCTATGCTATAGTTGAGATTCAGGTTTTAAAGAGCCCACCTTATCACCCACATTCAATGGGCTAGCCGATAGGCAGGCCTTATGAAAACACATAATCGAAGGACAAAAAAATTGTCATTGCAATATCGGTTGGATAATTTCTTGTTTGTATATAGGAATATCCCATGTACTATCACAAAGTTAACCCCAGCTGAAAAAAATATTTAAAACTAAACAGAGAACAAAAATGGCAATGTTGCAGCCAGGCCAACGTATAAAAAAAACTTGGCAATCAGAACAAGGAAAGGCAAACAGTTAACGTAGGGGAAAAAGTCCTGATGCCAGTGGTGGGGAGTAAAATTTGGAAATGGATTCCAAGTAGTCGTAAAGGTATTAAGTCAGATGACATACATGGTATTGTATCGCGGGGGACAAAAAAAAAAGAGAGAATGGTGCACTTACAACAATGGAGGAAATCCTATTTGAATGAAAGTAAACATCCTTCAATTCCTAATGAAAGTAAACATCCTTCAATTCCTCAGGAAAAGGAAACACTCAATAATCCTAGATCACATCTAGGCAATGGAGGACAGTACAAACAACAGATAACCCCACAAAATAAATCAGGTGACCAGTTAAGTAAGAAGGGGCCTGACAACAGTGGGGACAAGATTCAGGAAAGGGGTTTTGAAATTAGATTAGATGAAGGTCATGTAGAAGATACTCAAGAGAGGTTACCTTCAAAAGATGCTGTTGTTAGTCAGTTTAGTGATAATGGTGGGAATAGCCCTCCTTTTAAAGAATTTGCACCAACATGGGTTGGAGATCCAGCACAAGGGGTGTGCTTGGGCCAGGTATAAAAGAGGGATCCTGTAAGAAATCAAAGAGTGTAATAAAGCAACCAGTTAAGTTAAACTTATAGGAAATCAAACTTCTAGTAAGGATGATAGGTAAGAAAATTAAAATGTATTATTTGGCCAGGCATGGTTGTTTCGTTGTTTTTCAAAATGTACCTAAGAGCAGTTTTGTTATATGCAAATTTAGGAAAGATGGAGTGTAGTATATGCTCAAATGTTGACAGTAGGTCAGGGTAATGTATGTTGGAAGGTTGGCGGGGGCAGTAGTAAAATGGTGGAGGAAGAGGTGAACTTTTGTGTTGTCATGGTATGTAGTATTGAACGTGATTTGTAATAAAAAACACAATAGTAGGAAGAAATTGTGCACCACTATGGTGTCAACCATTTTATTTACGACTAGCTCTTACTGTTGAAAATTTATATTATATCAACCTACTATACCAGGAAAATCACAGTTTGTAGGGTTACATTTATTGCTTTGAAACATAAGATAATCACTAAACTTAAAATATGCCAGTGTAAAGCTCAAAAGCTTCTTGAGTTTTAGATAATACCCTCATGTAGGCGTACAAAATCTGTAAACTGTCAATAGTGAAGAATATGTAAGTACTGAATTAATACAAGAATATCTAAATCACCACACTCAAATAAATCAACACATATTACTGAACGTAATTGAACTCTTAATAGATTAATACGAGACACTTTAAATTAAGACAAATCATAGACAAGACACTTCGGCATTTAAGATGTAGAAAAGATTAACACCTAAGGTAAACTGTAGTATTAGTGCAGGCACCAATTAAAAAAAAGTCTTGTAGCCAATTTTTAAAGCAACATTTTAATGTCCCAAATGAGAGAAAGGAAAAACTGAAATTCAGGTGTCAAATAGCAAGATTCGCTGATCAAATAAAATAATTTTAAATTTAAAGTTAAAAAGTTACAATTTGTAACACCCAAAAGTCACAAAAACCTTCAATTTGATAGTAGTAAGTCACTTGAATTAGGGTTAAGGCAAAGTTACATTTATGCTTGTTAAAAAGAATAATTTAAAATCTGTTAAAAAAGTTAATATTTGCCTGTCTCAAAACATAGTTAAAAAGTAAAATTACTTCTGAAAGTTCATAAAACATTATCTATTTTTAAATTTTCAGTAATTATTTCCATTGTAACATTTACCATTTGTTTATAAGTAATTGTTCATTAATTTTTGCAAAGGTCAGGATTAAATGTTTGTACAAAGTTTCCGACTTTATTCTCTGTCATAAATTGTTGAGCACTTACATATGTCTCCAATTTTTAACAAGTTCTAACTTCTCAATAAACGAGCATAATTCGAAAGTTATTAAATACACTTAAAACAATGTCACTTTTACAGACATCATCAATCTTGTGAAACTACTGTTTAAAATACTAGCAGTAAAATACACAACTCATCAGTCGCTAAAAATTAAGAAAAGATATGTAAATCACTCATTAGCATGCTGAATGCAATGTTTGCGCCGCAATGCAATGCAATGCACCGCACGCTCCACCATCAGCACCTTGCCACAATGTTTCGAGTAACTACATATTAAGAAAAAAGAGGTGTGCATTCCAGTCCCATGTAGTGAGGAAACAAAAATGTATTTTTATTTAAAAGAAAAATGGGAAGGTATATATATGCAGTAAGGAAATATGTACACATTTGAATTTTATTAAGCATACACTGCATGCATTGCATTCATGGAGAATACGCCCCTGGAAGATAAATGTTTTCCACTTGAGATTGTTGTATTATATAAATTAATTGCATTTTTATATGTAACATAACCTGCATAAAACATTTTACGAACATTGACGCTAATATATCCAGATGTTATGCAGTACACATCTACTCCAATTTATTTTCACATTTAAGCGAGATTAGAGGTGCTACACTGGTCAAAATTGGGCAGTTAATACTTAACTTGAAAAAATTGGGTTTAATTGCATGATGGAACACATTTTATGCATTATCAAGATTATGTAGTGACTAATTGAGATGAAATTGTATGAACTTTGCCGGTGAAATCGGCCCTTGGTATGTAACTCATAGAAGCATTTAATTCTGTTGGCTAAGTTATTACAAATGAGTGGCAAGATAACTACATATGTAAAATAGTTACTGTGGGATTTTACACAAAATTTAACATTTCAAGTAAAATTTTTCGTGTTAAATTATTCTGCTAGTTTGGTTTTAAACAATGAACACATGCACAAGTGTAATGTACATTTTATTTTACTTAGGATTGCTGAATGCGCAAACAAAAATGTATGAGAAATGTATCAAGTTACTCCTTTTTGTTACTAACCCCACTAAATGGTATGAAAGTACACATTATTTAAACTATAGAGTTTCTTCTACAATGATTTTGTTTAATGAATACTGATACTACTTGATACGTGTACAGACAACTCCTATAATCCATTAATAGTTCCTTCCAAAGATTTAATTAAAAAAGTGTGAAGATACTGTAAACAGATTTACAATTATTGTCAAGGGATCTTAAAGAAATGCAGAAAATCTACATCTACAGGTAATGAAAATATAAATTGTGACTCAGCAAAAAATTGAGAAAAATAGTCAAAATTGTAGGCCTGATGAAATGAGAGAATTCTGCTCTATATAATAAAATATTGTTTTAGAGAAGCACGGGTGTAAACAAAAGTCTCTCAGCCCCTGCACAAAAGGTAGCTGCAAGTACAGCCAATGAACAAGTGGCTCATGAAAGACGGAGACGAAGATCTGTGATGAACAAAAAAGAAAAACGACAGTTGGTAGCTAGCAAAATAGAAGAAATATCCAACCGGTAAGTACGTAGGCCTACTGAAAACTTAAAATTGCTAAATGCACTGTTATACTGGTTGGTATAAAAGGGGAATGTTATGAATTACAGCAATTGCAGTTTTCGTAACTTGAAACACACTTCCCTAGATTATAATGGTTGCGTGCTCTGCTTTTACTTAAACTCTGGTGTAGTGAAATCCAAATGAGAAAATTGTGCGTAGTTGTCCAAAACGTGACAAACAAGTCAGGAGAGTCCATTGTCGTTGCATGAAGGGATGGAGTTGTACAGATCAGTAGTGACAGCAGCCACATGCGGTTGGGTGAAAGCTACTCTGGGTGTGCATATTACCTGTCGAAAAAATGTCAGTTGCACAGAACAGCATGGTAGTAAAAAGCAATGTTACCAGTTTGGCGTGTAAAGCACCAGCAGTGTCACATGGTTTCCTTTCCTCCAGCGATGAGAGCTTGGGACAGCCCTCCCCTACACTGCCACCTCTATGTTACCTCCCTCAAAGCTGCATGAAGATTATTTTCTCATTTGAACTTTACTGTACTGTTTTAGTATATTTTCTTTTTCAAAGAGCATGTTCTGACTCTTCTTGTTTCTTATTCTTGGTGATGGTGTGCCTCACCTAGAAAAATGTGACTTAAGTTGTGATTATTGCCTTTGGATACAAATACTAAATGTTTGGATGATATTTTTCTGTAATGAAATTCATGGTTTTTTAAATTCTGCAGACAAAAAAACAACATTATTTTAACAAATTATAACTTATACACATAAAGAGATTACTATCTTAATATTTCTAACATGACTTCTCCGTGATTTAATATTCTATTTATTTAGCTAACTACCAGTTTTTAAAAATGGATCCAATGCTATACAACAAAAGAATTGGTTCATAGGATTCTGAATTCTGATTTAACTTCCTTGTTTATTGCTTTGGGTAAACATTGCATCATTATCGAAAAATGTTTGTAAAGATTGCACCTTTGTAAAATTTTAAATACTGTTTTATTTTTACTGTATTTACTTTATTAAAAATTCTACTTCATGTCCAAACCTTTTTACACACATAAAAAAAAAGCATTTTTACAAATTATTATTACTATTATTTATTTACGAAAATAAGTTTTTTACTCTCAGAAATTTTTATACATTGTGATATTCCTTCCAGTCATGGCATTCACCTCACATACCAGCACCAGCGATAATATTTATTAACTGTTGCACTGTCTATTGTTTGGAAGCATTATGCTTTGGGTAGCTTGTTAACCACTCCAACTGTCAATAATTAGGTAGTACATAGTATTATTTGTTTTCTCGTAGTAATGAAACCACGCAAAATGACTGAGTATACCCATTGCTAGAATGTTAAATGAGAATTTGCTAATTGCCTATGGCTGCGGTCAGCAGTAACCACTCACTTCTCTGTGATGTGCTGTGTCACCATCCATCATATTGATGTCACAAATATTTAATTGACATAACATGTAACACCGGTCATGGTTACAGGACCTCCCTTGGGCCTTGGGGGGTCTGGACCACCATTTTCCGAGCCTTTAATGAAAGTGCCCATATGCTACCGACCTAAACCTCTGACCCCTCGCTTTGGAGCAGAAAATTTGCCTTTCTTCCTCCAGAGCAAGACATTGTTCCACTCCATATGTCACCTGCTTGTTCCTTGCCCCGGGAATGTTGTGTGGGCCTGCCAATACTCAATATGCATTTATTACCATCCAGTTACATTAAAATAATAATGCTATAGATTCCATTAAACCATACTATCTAATTGTCTGCACTTAGAATGAATTACTCCATTATTTATTCTGAGATCCAATTTGTAAAATCCCTCCCTCTGTGGCAGAAGGGCAGGACTTAAAGGAGAAGCAGAGGGGTGAAACTTCCTTAGCTGCCTGAAACCTATGTGTTTGAAGTAGCCAGTTGCCCCCTTCAGAGTTACAAGTTGCTCTATTCATGACAAAATGTTATAATGAACACCCTTAATACAATGTGATAAATACTGCAACATTCCAACAGATAACAAGATTACAGTAAAAATTATACCATGCCTGCCATACATTAAACATATCTAATACTATGTAGGAATATCACAACATAATACAAATTTTAATAGGAAGAGAATCACAGCTGAAGATGCAGTTTCTCTGCATTACCAAAACATTAATTCAAATTTTCATCTTGCGTACTCTCTAATAAAACATTTTTCGTCTATGGCATGTGTGTGGTTGCACCCCCTTGCCATCACCTATGCTCCCATGGCAAGGAGGCTAAATTAGTGATGGTTCACATTCAACCAACGGCACGACACAATATATCAATGTAGCTTGTGTCCCCAAGAGGTTCGGAGCATGCCATAATTATGGTGGCCACATTGTCTTAAACATGACCAAGCAAAATGAAACCAAGATATTATGGTTTGTTCATGCTACCTTTAACCAACTCTCTTGAACCCCTATCACAGCCATTCATTTCAAACTCATCCTTGCATTCATTTTCGGCTTGTGCTGACATGCTTTTCTTGAATGTTGGCTACTAATTTTGGCATTTTATTTACCATGATGTGTTCAAATTCACTAACTTACAGTACATATAATTAACATTTGTGACTTTGTTAAAAAAAAAAAAATTCTTTCTACATCAACCATTTCAGTCAGCTGTAAGAAACACTCAAAAACTTGTCTATGCAAAGGAAATTCATAACTCTGTCCTGACAAATTTTCTCTTTTATCTAGGCCAGTGAAGTGCTTGTTTCAGAATTGCAATAAGTATGTTGCCATACCAGACATTACATCACATTTCTGGTGTAACCACGATGATGTTTCCAAAATAGCAGGAGATGACGAAAACTTTCATATCTGGGTAAATCCTGACACAATACCCATCAACTCTAGCACGTGCATTGCATTTATTCTACTCGTCGATAACCAAAGTTTGAGGTATGTATGTTATAGTCTATTGTGCACTTTTATACACGTAGTAGTAGTCAATAAGTTCATGGACTGGTACCCTAAGTGTAGGCAGCGATGCACCACTGTGAAAGTCAATAAGTTTGTGAACCGGCCGCATAGCATCGCTATGGAGCACTACAGCAAATAGGTTACACCACGGGAAGTTGCATGCATATGGTACAATTTAAACAGAATGATGGCCTCAGTTGTAAAGGGCAGTTGAATACAAGTGGTGGAATATGAGAATGTCACAGTTTGTGCAATGGGAAAATGTTAAGTTCTGTCAAAAGCGAGGCAAATTAACTATCAAAACATTTTAGATGATGAAACACTTGTATGGCGACAACGCTATGGGCCGCAGTGCTGTGTTTAAGGAGCACCAAGGCTTTGTACAAGAAAGAGAGTCTGGATGGTAGTGTACTGGTTGGTCGCGAATAAACCAAACTGACTGCATAATTAAAAAATTGGCAATGTTGGTGTATGGTAACCACACCCCAATGGTATGTGAACTCACAGCCACAGTAGGGATTGGCTATGGAACATCCCATAAAATGCTGTTGGATAACCTTAACATTTTGCATGATACATAGCACGGTGTGCCACACATTCTGACACAAGACCAACATGATGATCGCATGACTATTTGCTGCGACATGGTTGGTAGTTCCAACAACACTGGGACATTTCTCAACAAGATCATAACAGGAGCAAAATATGGTGTTTTCTGTATGATCCACAACTGAAGCGACATCTGTTATTGGAAATCATTGCCACCATTAAAAAAAAAACTGCAACAAGACAGATCAGAAGGCAGGGTGATGCTTGAACTGTCCTTTGACTCATTGGGCATTGTTAACATTTTCCACAAGGAGCAGCTGTAAACATAGTCCATTATTTCGACATATGCATTTATATTCATTGAAGTTTCCCAAGCTGTAGCATAGAAATAATTGGCTGTTGCTACACGACAATATCCCTGCTCATTGCTAGGTGGTTATGAAAGCACAGATATGCGATAATAGATTTAATTTGGCCCAAGGAGACCATCACTGCCACAAGAAAACCAAAAAGAATCTTCCTGCCAATATCTTTCAGTAGTGTTTTCGACAGTTATACCAACATTGGCAGATGTGCAATTCAGCCAACTGTGACTATTTTGTGGGACAATCTGCATCTGTGTATGTAAACCTGATAACAATTACAAAACTCTTCAACACATGAACATAAAAGACTACAATTATTTCCCTTGGATTTCTACAAAGTTTGAGATCTGTATGATCTCTGCATTGGCCGGAATGCCAATGAATTGGAAACCTAAGGTGGCCAGCGCCATACATATATTGCCTTGTGCCCGGCCAAAGGCACTACGGCTTGGGTGTGATACTAAATAAATGAGTCCACAAGTGGTTAGAGCACTTGTGGGTGGGACGATAAAAAGGTTTCAGAATTAAATTACAAGACAGACAGAAACTAACACATCAGTTAAGCAAACTCAAGATGCAGGCAGCCCTGGAACATATGCCCATTCCTCACCGCTGCTGTTTCACGACTGGCAACATGGCAACGGGAAGGCAACCTCTTCAGGTATCTCTCAGACAATTACACAAAACACTTGAACCAAAAACAGAACTGAAAAATGAAACATTATTTCTTTATCAAATATTCCAAAAACCAAATAATCCTTTACCTGTATTAAAACACTGTTCCCAAAATTACAAACTTTGAATTGTCTTGGTCCATGGAGCCGAGATTGTGTAAAGTTGCCGTCTTGAGGAGTTTGAAGTTGCTGTCTTGAGGGGTTTGAGAGTATGTGGCATCATGTGGTGCTTGGGTGCAGCGGTACCCACCTGTCGAATTATGAGCCTCTACTTCCCCTTACTACTTGTTTCCCTTCCTCCACGGCTCCCATACCTTACCACACACACGCATGCACGCACACACACTGGGGTTATTCTCCAGGTGCTGCTGGGTAGTCGCCAGGACTGGACTAAAGACGAGGTGAGGACGTACAACATTTTATCCCCATCTCCACGCTCCACGGAGAGGCCAGTTTTGGCTAGTTTCCAAGGCCTGTGGGGCTATCTGACCATGCTGCTGTCTTCCCCTCCTGGAGCACTGGATGACTCTGATGGGGAAAAAGTGTTTATATTGGCTCGTAGACTTTGCATTGAGCTGGTTGATCACATGGCACTGTGGATCTCCAGGTCAAACTCTTGCTTCCCCACCTGGAGTTAGCAACATGGGACACAGGTTGTATCTCCTCTCTTCTGCGACTGGCTCCGCCAACTGGTTAGTTGGCAGCAGCATCTCTGCTGGTTCGCATTCTGCAAAACTGCAGCCGCACCGAGAGTGACATTTCCTTAGTGGTCTCTGGGGTAGGCATTCCTCCAGCTTCTCGACCACCACCATGAAGGCTGCATCGGTTAAGGAGGTATTGGGTCTCCTCCACCCACCCTTCGTGCGGGATCAGGGTCTCTCGTGTCTTCTGTGGTTTTCCTCCACCACAGGAGTTGGACTTTGTGCATCTGTGTCAGGGTTGTCTGCCCCCCCCGAATTTCTCAATACTAACCCCTCGAATATGCCCATAGGTGCTGTTCGTTCGCCGGGAACCCTTGGAATGGTGGGTCCATCATCTGATCTCCGGTATCAGGTTCCCCTCTGGTGATGGTGCTGATTCGAGTTTGGGGTTGATTCCATGAATCTTCTAATGATGGCCTTTCATCAGGATCATCATCCCCTTTTCCCTCAGGGGGACTTTCCCCAGTCATTGTCTTGTTTCTGTCTTCCACTCCCGTTTTCCCCATTTCTGTCTTCTATGGCCCTCTGCAGCACGTCTCTATGGTGTTTGCTCACTTTGCCACTCAGGTGCCTCACTAGATACACTGATATTACTAACCCATGCTACAACTCACCGGGGCCACCCTCCCCCCCCATCTGGGTCCTAAACTTGCAAAATAATTCCAGGGTGCCGATGAGAGGGGCTGCACACGCACATTCATCCAACCCCCTTCTTTCAGTGGTTATGGGGGGGGGGGGGGGGGGCTTAGAGGTGGGATTAAGCTATCAGTGGTAGTACTCCTGGCGCTCAAAAGCCACTTGCCATTCAATTTCCCTCATCTCTTCCCTCTCCTCAGGGTTCACCCCTGTTTACCCCCCTCCCCCCAATACTAATCTCCTGGCAACTTTAGGTTTTGGCCCATGGTCATTTCCGCGCAGGGGATCACCCTCACTGCTGTTGTTCCAAGATTGGCAACAAGGGCGGCTGGAAGGTAACTTCTCAAGGTATCCCTCAAACCCTTACACAAAACACTTGAAACAGAAACAAAACTGAGACAATGAAACATTAATTTTTTAAAATTAAATAATCCCTTCCTTTGTGTTAAAACAGTAATTACAAAATTAAAAGTACTTTAAATTGTCTTGGCCTAGGGGGCAAAGATTACATGATATTGCTGTCTTGAGGGGTTCGAGAGTATTAACATGACATTCAGGTGCTGCGGTATCCACCTGTCATGTCACATTGCTGCTGTGCACTTTAAATGGGCCAATACTTTCCCTTACGGTTTTATTGTCCCCCCCCCCCCCCGGCTCACTTACCACTCACCTTGACACACGTGATGGTGTTATTCTCTGAGTGCTGCTGGGTAGTCACCAGTACTGGGCTATAGACCAGGGGATACTGCACGACAACAACAGGAAAGGGTATTCAGATACAGTACTTCTTCTTATAGGCAATTCACTGTAAAATGAGCACTTTTTACAACCCTGCTTAAGATCTACTTGTATGCTCCTTAAATATTCTTCTTCCGCCTTATGTAAAATTAACATTGCCATGGGCCTCATCACTTTATTCATGTGTCGGTCAAGTGAAACTGTGACATTATTAGAAAAGTAAATAATTTTGAAATCTGCTAATTTTTATGCATCGATGCGTAAAAAAATAACAGAAAGAGAAATAAATAATTTAAATTTTCACAAATAGTTACCTAGCACTTTTTATTCAATGTTAATACATGGAACTACTGTCCCTCCATCGTTACCAACTTTACTGGGCACATGTTACTCAGTGCGCCTGTTGAAGAATATGCAGGCATGGCCAGTGGCTTTTTTCTAAGGTTGATTTAAAAAATGCTCACTTTATCGTGAACAGCCTTTAGTCATGGTAATTCAGTACCTAACTTAGTTAAGTGTAATGTATTCCTTGCATTACACAAAGACAGTTTTTAAATTATTATTATGTCTTCTCTTCATACCCAAGCCATGACAGGTTAGAAAATATTTTGAAAAGTCTTCACATTAGAGGAAACAAAATCAATAAGTGAGCAGGCACCCACCTTGGAGTGTAGAGGTTTAGGCAGCTCTTACCATAGGAATCTTGAGATCCAATTATTTGGTATTAAGATGATCAAATTATTCATTTAAAACATTGCTATGCACATGCAATTCACTGCCAAACAATGAAATAATGTACCACAAAAAGCCATGCAATCACCACAGAACTATGTAAATAGTCTGAGTACGGGCTGATATGCACATGATCTCATGTTGATGCGTTTGCATTTGACCACACACCAGGCAGTGGAACTACAAGCAGTGAACATGGTAATAGACACTGGCATGTAGTCAAAGCCGCATTAACATGAGAAACAATAGAGGACACCCAGCAAGAGTACAGAGTGAAGAGCAATGCTAGGAAGATGCCAAAGATGTTGCTTTATGCAACTGACTTGACTTTGAGAGGAGACTCATAATCAAACTGAAAACATCAGGATGGTCCTATCACAGTATAGTCCACCATATGGATTGTACAGACCATACTGTGTGATATTATTGGAAGGAATGGATATGTGAAAGGAACCACAAACACAGGGCCAGTTAAGTATGACCGAGGTTGACTACCAGTCGAGAGGATCAATGGATCATGTGCCAAGCGCAGAAGGATCTAATGGCGCCCCGGTCCATGATAATGGCCATTGTTGGGGCTCCTGCATACCAATAAACCATTTCCAGACCCCCTGCAGAGGCGAATCTGCTATCCCAGTGCCCATTGCATGTGCTGCCATTAACTCCGCAACAGCAGTGGCTCCATTTGTAGTGGTGCCACGATGATCGTGCATGGGTGTCGAGAGCCGTTGGTGAATGCATGCCACAATCCCAATCTTGCTATCAAACAGCACACTCCACCCCATGGCAGGCATTACAACCTAAGGAGGTATAACCTACGATAGCCAATCTACTTTCGTCATGTTATATGGAATGTTGGCAGCCCAGCAGTATGTGGATGAGATCCCACGCCTCAATCTGCCCTCATTTATGGCCAGGCTTCCAGGTACTATGTTTCAGCAGGATAACCCCCCACCTGCATATGGCACATGTTGCCCAGGTCTGCCTCCGCATTGTCCAAACACTACTATGGCCTGCCCGCTTCCCTGGCATGTCCCCAATGCATGTGTAGAACCAGTTGAAATGCCAGCTGCCACCATGCCACAGTCTCCAGGATTTTTAAAACTCTGTCCAACAATTACGGCATCTGCTGGACTCAATGATAGACTGTGTTGCAGTGTGTATCACAGTGTGACAGGATGTGATGCATTAAGAAGATGGCTGGATGGTATATAACAGATCCATTTGTAATTATCCTCCTGCTCCGGTTTTATGATCATATATATTACTCATCTGTATCACTACCTCTATAAAGTTTCAGTATCATCCAATGCATCCTTTTGCATGCGCTATTTTTGTTCTGCAGTGCACATCCATATTTAGAAGAATTTTTCTCACATTTCTTCCAGCAGTGCAATGTTAACACTGTTCTTTGTATGGTTATGAAAGTTGCATATAGGCTATTCGTGATAAAGTGAGCACTTTTGAAAGCCCTCTTATTTAGAATAATAGCCAAGACAAAAATTTATTTTATTTTAGCCTTAGACGTTAACTACAGAGTGCAGTGGAAAATACACTGTGTTATTATTTACATGCAAATATTTATTTAAAAAGGTGCATAAAAGATAAAAAATGGCTAAAAGGAATAAGTAACCAGGGCTTAAAAAGTGCTCACTTTTGCGAACGGCACATACAAGTTTTTTGATATTCACTATTAAAGTGAGGAAAAACTTACAGAATGAACAAACAGTGTTTAAAATAGTTTAACACCATAAACATTCCAAAAACGTATGAACACAGGCACTTTACGTCATAGAAACTCAAAAATCCAGTAACAGTAACAAACAGCATTCAATTGATGTAAGGTTTGTTAGATGAGAATGGTTCATTGCTGTTCTTTGATTATGTAAAATTGTAGCAGTAATGTCACTGTTTGCAGTACCTACCTATTAATTAAAAAAAGATTATAAATCAATTCTAATTTATTGTTGGCACTTCAACAAAATAGAATGAAAGTGAGATTTGGCAGGAAGTGTGAATTGTTTCAAACATTTAAATTTATATTTGTGGAAGAATTAAAAAAAATTCTGGTCATCAAGTATTTTGTAAACATTTGCAGACTTTAATATTTTTTTAAATTAAAGCATTAAATGACGACATATATGAATATTCATGTCATTCTCACCCTATATATATATTTTTTTTGCACAGAGAGGACAAGTTATCCAAGAACTACATCACACACACACATCTGAGCCAAAGCTTGCCTGCATTTCTAATGGCAGGCAGAACGCCCTTGGGGACCAAAGAGCCTTCCTTCTTGTTCTGGATATCTGAAGCTGAACCACAGCTACATTGCAGCATCCAAGTAAAACAGATCTCCAGCTGGAGCGTCAGTGTGAGCTACAGTGGTCCTACCAACAACCTACGGCTAGATAAGGACATCCAGGGTGTGCTGGAACGCAGTTTCTGTGCTCTGGTACTGCCCAATATTTTCCAGACTTCAGCTGAGCGTACCAGAGGGTTTGATGTTACAATTTGTTTGAAGACTGTGTAGTATTCATCCAGACACTTTTTTTCTGAAAATGTTTGTTCCAAATTGCTGTTAAAGATCTTATACACGAACACTGTTGTAGAATACGGGATTGGGGATGGGAAGCCACAGAGCTAACGGCCGCCATCTTGGATGGCATCATGAAGAAACCACATGCTCTGTAATTCCACATCACCAGTGGCCATTTGTATTTTTTCCCTCAAAATTTCATTTTTGCTCCCTCAGAATTGTTATTTTTTCCTCGTTTCAATTGTTTCGCCTACAAATTTCCCTTTTTGCCAATGGCAGCACGGAATTTTAATATTGTCTGCTATAGGCAACTATCTGTGTTCTTCCTGCATCCGCCACCAGGCATCGTGGTTATCTTTAATGCCGTGCCTACCACTAGTGTGTGTTTCTTGACGCGTGATAGTCCCCTGCCCTTGGGTTATTTGCTCGATGATAGGTGAGCAGCATCTTAGTTAGATTAATCTGTTCTGGGCACGGGGCCCACCCAGTGTATAACACACGGACCTGGTGGGTCTGTGACTTGGTACGAAGTCGGGCTCTGTGACTTTTATGAGACGAGGTGCACGCTTAGGTGGTAGTGCAATAGGGTGGCTAGGTGGTTGGGAGATTGCTTGCACAATTTTGGTTTCTGTTACCGTAGTTGCACTTGACTGGGGGTAATCGGCTCTGGTACAGGAGCTGGTGGCGATTCTGACGTGCTGGAATGATATATGCCAAATAGTGCTTCCTGCAATATAGGGTGGTATCCCTCTGTGATCCTGGTGGGGGGCTCGAACAAGCCCATGGGCATGACCTTGGGTGCTGGTATGGTGAGGCATCTCAGTAGCGCAGTTTGCTCATGTGAAATAAGCAATTTGAACTCACTGGGAAGGATATGTAGCCCATGGGGAAGCTTAGCAACTGCTCTAGCCTTTCTGGCTGATTTCTCAACTCCACCCCTATGGGTGTAAGGCATTAGGTACAGAATCGGTGCTGCAGGAGGTTGGCAGTTGATGTGTCAGTGTTCACGTGTAGGTGCAAATTACTGCCGCCAACATCGCCTCACTCTCAACGACTCTACCAGGAAGAGCCAGTGTGCACTGCGGGGTGATGGTTGCAGGAACCGCACTGTGTTGTCCCGCGGGGTTAGATTTCCCTGCACCAGGATGCAGCCCTCTCGGCACCACCAGGGAGCGATGAGAGTTGAGCATCTGGCCAGCAAGTCTATCCCACCGGGAGCGTACCTAGTGTCGTGGCTCTACAGTTCCTCACACATGGTGCAAGGATCGGGTGGTGTTCCAACAATGGTGAAGTGAGGGTCAAGTGGTCATTGGTCTCCCCAGACTCGAAGATTCCCTCCTCGACACCACAAAGGGGGCGGTGAGGAAGGGACAACTTTGAGGCAGCAAGCTAATTTCCAGGGGACGGTGTCTTAGTGTCGTGGCTCTACCATTCAATGTTGGGGCAGAGAATGGGTGGCCTTCCAAGGATGTGCTGTTGTGTTGATAGAGTGCATTCAGAAGACAAAACCCGGTCTCCTACGAAGTCCTCCAGCTCCAATATGACACAGGGAAGGAGCTCGGAGTGAAAGTCGAGAGCACTGGTAAGATCTGTGTTTATTTAACCAAACAAAATAATCACAGATGGCAGAGGTGATATATCTTAATTTCACTACAGGCTATTGTGGAAGGTAATCACCCTATCGTACTACAGGGGAAGGTACCCTGTGCAAAAGCTAGCGGGATAGGCTGGTGTGTGTATATCTTCGGGACGAGCTCTACTCTCAGGTGTGTCCGCAAGGGATTGAACATATCTAAGTGTCGGACTGTTGATGACCGCTGGTTCTTCCTTCAGTTAAGCGCTGAAGAGGATCTTCAGCCCCACGAGGTGAGCAATGAAGTAAGGATAGGTTTGAGCCTTGGCACCAAGAGTTGGGGTGATGACAGCTCAGGAGAGGAGATCGAGAATTGAAGCAGAACTGACGATCCGGAGACCAGGATGCAGCTCCTTATATACTCCTCGGCCATACCTTCTTCCACTGGGATAGGCCGTCTGGAGAGGGGGAACAGCAGGTGCAAGCCCAGTGCCTGATCCTCTGAGCATGCAGTGTCATAGTGTGTGTCGGGATCTAGGCATCTCACACGTGACGGCATCTTGCGGCAAACTGCTGTACTTGCCTGGACCTCCTGTATGGTCTCTCATTGGGCAAAATAATAAATAATTATTAGGACGTCTGTCCCAGCCCGGTAGGTAAGGAACAATCTTGCAGACGGCGGTGGTGGCGATGTGACTCGTGGACAAGCTGTCAGGAATACAGTTGTGCTGATGAGTAGCAGTCGTTTAGTATTAATGAACTAAATGTCATGCATCAGTCTATATCACAGTTAAAAGTGCAGGTGTTGCAGTGGGCATCTTGTTTTTGGTTATATTTTAGCCTGATAGGGTTCGCAGGCATCTGGCATTTTAGTTCTATTGGAGACCGTTAGGAGCACTGCAATCTTTATTTGGTTTTCGGAACTCAAAAAATGCTGGAGGAGCGCGAGATCGTTATGGCTACCCTTGGATTAGTAGGCAGACGCCTTGACCACAAGACCCCTGTAGCATCTAGGAAAGCAATGTTCGGACCACCATAAACATACAAATGCACCAATTTGGATATATATATATATATATATATATATATATATATATATATATATATATATATATATATATATATATATATATATGTGTGTGTGTGTGTGTGTGTGTGTGTGTATAAAAGCATAATTGATAGCAAATGTAACAAGCAGTCATTGAAACTATAAAAAAAAGTATATCAATAAGAGCTGGCTGGAAGCTGCGACCACCACCGACACTAGCTGCCTACTTATGCTTTAAGCTCGCTTATAAGCATAGCTGGCCGCCATGTCCCATCCCCTGTAGCTATGGCCACCAAATTCATATCATAGGCATCATCCCAGATGATGAACAGGGTGGTAGGGTCAAGTATGTCTTAAGCCTTCTTATAACATAGTTGGGAGCCATTTCCCATCCACAGAGGCTGTAGTCAACAAATTCATTTCACAGGCATCACTCCTGACGATGATCAGGGCAGCAGGGTCAATTATGCCAGTAGCCCTCTTATAAGCATAGTTGGCCACCATTTCCCATATCTGCTGAAGCCATAGTAGTCAAATTTATATCATATGCATCGCTTCAGACATTGAACATGGCAGCAGGTTCAATTAGGCCATAACCTCTCTTATAGGCATAGTTGGCTGCTATTTCTCATCCGCTGAAGCTATAGCTACCAAATTCATATTATAGGTACCGCACCTAACGAACAGGGTGGCAGGGTTAATGAAGCCAGGAGTGATGCTTGTGATATGAATTTGACAACCATAGCTTGAGCAGATACGAAATGGCAGTCGTCTAGGCTTATAAGAAGGCTTAAGCTTTAATTGACCAACCATCCTGATTGACGACAGGTAAAACCCCCCGAAGTGAGATTGTACTGCTGGACTGAGAAAGCAAGCCTGCCACCTAAGGTTACGTAGTTTTACGGTGAGCTGAGGGAAGGCAGCATGCATCCTATATGCACCCTGCAAATGATATAAGGGATGAAGTCCACCGCATCAACGATTCTGCAGCAGCAGACGATGCCCAGCAGACCAAACAGGGGGAGCGGCTTATCTCTTTCCCCACCCCTCGCCATAATCTGTCCAAAGGTTCAATCAAGTATAACTAGCCCTGCGAGACAGCAGAACTTCAGTCTGTTTCCTCCACCACTCTGGACCGGGCTGGAGGAAGCAACTGGTGATTGCGCTTTCTGGTATACCCGCAGATTCCAATGCTCTCTTAAGGGCCGGAATCAGCTACCAGTTGAAGACAACCCCCTCCAGAAGCCACATCTGCATGTGCTGTAGACTCTTTGTTCCTGGAAGAATGAACCATCAACAGCTCCTGAAGATGTCTGCTCCTCCCTTACCAGCCCCTGGTAAACTGTCATCTACAGTATCTTCAGGATGCTTACTTAACCAGCTGGTAATGTCAATACTACCCTTCTGGTAGTCACCACTCCTGTCTCTCCAGGACAACAGGTCGATAGATAGGGCAGTGTAGTAACTCTCTAGCAGATATTATTGCCTATTTACCCTACAGGATAGAACCCGGTCGCTTTCACCTGGCTGAATGCAGTATTAACTTCGTGTCAATCCAAGTTAGTAAAGAAGGTAGTAAAGGGCCACTGTATTTTATTCTCTCGGAATACAACACGTGATTTCTAAGCTATTTTCTGTGTGCTAATTTCCCGAGTGTCACTGTGTCATTACCCTACATAGTTTTAAGCCTGTTTATGTGAAGCCGTAAACCAAGTGCTTGTAAGCCAGATATTTACATAATAGACGGCCACCCGAGCTTTGCCCTGGGTAGAGTTCGGTAGAGCCCCAACTACTCGAAACTCCTCCACCAGGTGAATCGGACAATCAGGTTATTCCATACTCCGCCACTACTCTTTATGCCAGAAGGGAGCTGGAATCAACTGTGACTGACCCCCTATGAATACCACATGTAAGTATCCTGTCGTGCAGTTTGGACCAACAGACCGCTCTGTCTACCGCTCTCTACGGAGCTGGACGAAGGGGGCACATGGTACAGTTCCTACCTGTGCGGCTGCACTCCTTACAAGTACATGCTAGGGAACTGCGTCGCCTGCTCCATTTTCGCGAGGCAATAGTTTGCACCTTAATTTTCTATGCCATACACCCAGAAGGGCGGTGCACAGAGAAAGTTAAGAAGGGCTGCTTACGCCTCTGAAACCATATTGCCTTGCAACCCTTATCCCCCAGTTGCATTTTGCACTTATATGTGGGGCAGAGTTCTCACCGCCCGTGCAACTGAGAGGCCTCACCCTTCAACCCTTCCTCAACCCCTATTCCTGCCATTGGTCAAGACTCCTGGGAAGCCTCACCCATTGATGGAGGCGATACTTCGAGGAGAAGAGTTGCCTCTGGGCTGTGTCTGACCTTGATTCGGGGCCCACCAGCAGTCAAAGCAGCACCAACCACTATTGGACACCGGTACCCCCAGCAGCTCTCCACATCCTGAGGAAAACGCTGGCGACCAGAAGCCTATACATCACCTGGAGCAGCACCCTCAGCGGATCAACAAGACCCTAGGTAATCCAGTGAATAAGGGCCAGCCCATTCTCAGAGTCATGACAGTGGCTGTTGATTTTGAGCAGACCAGACAGACAGGCCATGAGACCCATCTTATGTTCAGATCAGGCACCTACGAAACATTAAGGTCCCTCGTACTTATGTTTTTCGTGATTCTGGCATCACAAGCAAAAACTGTCAAATTGACCACAATGAAAACCTCATTTCTTAAAAAAATAACTTAACCAAGATTTGCATTGTACTTAACCTCAAATGTCGTTGGTCAAAGTGTGATGTGAATAGCCCCAACCAATAGAACCTCCCCAGTCGGGCACGCATCATGTTATATCACTTACGAGTCTTTCATACCAAAAAGAGGCTATAGGGGCATAACAAGTTATTATATAAGAGTTATGTAATTAACATTATAGAACAGTGATTGATTTAACATTAAACTTGTACAATATTATTTCAATATAAACATTACAAAAGTATGCATGGGGGGAGCTATACAAATACACTGAATTATCAATTTATATTAAATTATAAAGATTTAACCAACCACATTCTGAGTAAAGTCTAATTGGAGAGTTCCCACCTTGTTCATGATTCTGGAGGCTGATTAAGATGGCAGAAGTCAATGGCCGGACACACTTATCTTTAGCGGTCTTCTCGTTCTAATGGCCCAATGACAAAAGACACCACCCACGGACTACACTGTCCTATATCGGCTTCGTTATCCCTGTTTACTGGCCGGTGGAAGGGGTTTTTGTTGTTTGCGATTTCATAACTGATTTCAGCAATTACAGCCCATGTCCTAAATAAATATATGAAGGTGTGATCAGGCAGGCTGCTCAGCTAAGGCTACAACTCTTAACATCACCCCCAACGTTCCCTCGTGAGATGCTCTCATCTCATTATAAGAGTCAGGTTGGATTATATAAATGATTAGAAGATTCGGAGTTCATTTCGTGTCAGTAGGAATATGGATAGGACTGAAGTTCTCTTCGCTACAATAGGAAAATTTTTTGAAAGGAATAATAGTAGATGGAGAAGCTAGAAATAAGAAACTGCCTACTGCTGCTGTCTTGCAGTTCTCAGTCAATGGTGAGCCGTACAAACGCTGTGCTGTGTTTGCAGTGGCCATGCAGGCCTTGAACTTCAAATCTGCTGGGTGTGTAAAGTGTCTTCCACGCGAATGTGGCAGATGCCCCGCGGACAGTTTGTGAGTGCATCAGGCTTTCTTGAGGTTACTATGCGACATTAATTCTTGTAAGGAAGGAAACAAAATATTATTAATCATTAACCACAATAAAAATAGAAAACAATAGTATTTTAAAATCAAAAGAATTTGGTAAGCTAACTGCTCCCCCAGTACATTAATTGCTTTGTTTATGTTTGCACATAAAACTACAATTCCTGGAAGTGAGTTACATATTAGTATAATGTAAAATCAGTGATCTATTAATATTAAATATTGAGTGATACATGATGTCATGGTTGTAAGACAGAGAGAGGATGGTATCGAAACTTAGCATGTTATTTAATTAATTATTTAAACTTTCATTACATATGAAAAGGATACTTAAAGTAATATGTACACTAATATTGGATAATAGCACAACAAATGTTGAAAGTAATAAATGTTATGAATTTTACAAGAAAGGTTAGTCAATAACAGATGATAATAATATCTATTAAATGTGTTAAATTTTACAAATGGCTGGTTTTCAATAACGATAAAAATCTTAAATTACAGCGATAAGAATATATTACTTTTTTTCTCAAAGACTACTTTTTCTTTTGGCCACAATTCAATAAAGTATTATAGCGGAACCTCATTAATACAAACCTGAAGGGACCAAAAACCAGCTACTTTGTAATAATGCGGTTTGTAATAATGAGGTTTGGTTGAAACTGCACTTTTTTTATGTTGGTACAAGCCCAAAAACCTAAAAATTTGGAATTTATTTGCCAAATTTAGCTTTAAAAACAAAAGTCACTCTCATTTCTTTAGTCAGGAAAAATTTACTTAAAAAATTATTAAATATCATATTGATTAAGTCTTCAACAAAATCAACCCTTCTGTTACATAAAGAAACAAAAAATATTCCCAAGAAGATTTTTACTTTTACACATATTATGCTGTCATTACATACTAAGGTTTCTGTTTTAAGAAATTTTCTATTTTGGTTTAAACTGTTTTGCACTATAGCAGCACTTGACAACGGAATACAATTGATCAAATTTTGAAAAATAACACATAAATGTAAGAATAATTACTTTAAGTTAACTTAAAATTCAAGTCTGCCTAACACATGAATGTTTTATATGCACACAAACAAATAGGATGCTTCCACAGGATAATTACATAAAATGTTTTCATCCATGTATGCAACAAGAATACTGTCGCAAGAGAGCGAAACACTATCAATATCAGTGCTCACAAGTTAGTCACGTTGTAACTAAGCACATACAGTTGTGATCACAGTCTCACACACAGCAGTAGTTTCTATAGTCCATTCACGGTTTCTTCAGCCTTTTAGAATCAAACATTTGAAAAATCTCCCCATTTATAACATGCTTGGTTGTTTCCTAAATACACCATGTATCACAAACGATTATACTTATGTTAACATAAAAGTTACTTTTTTTTCCCTGTTAAATTGAAATGTTATTCATATTTTATCTATAAATTAGTGAGAAAACATGTGTGTTGGTAGTGCATAGTAAAAAATAGTTCTTATACAAAATACTGTTACAACAGAGTGCACAGGAATCTGGTGCGTTGTCCCTCTTGTGTAATCCTCCACACTTAGTTAAGCTTAGTTTGTACAAGGCGGAGGAAAATTCTGGAAGTAGAACTTTAGCAGGGCTTCAGAAAAGGCCAAAGATACAGTGAATCAACTATAACATGTAACATGGCGCAGCGCTTCCATCCTATCTATGATTTTCCCCAAATTCATTTTGACAGTCAAGCTATAGTATTGAACCATCTAAGTGATCAAGAAAAACATCTGTTACTGTAGCAAAAGTTTATTTCCAGAAAAAAAATAACCTGTCCAAAGTTCACGTACCGAATGCATATTTTCTTGCTGGAAAAAAATTTGTCATTTGCATGGTTATTTAAATTGCTTCCTGGAAGACTGAAGAAATGGTACTACCAGAAATTTATTGTTAAATGTGGAGGTTAATTGTACTGAACTGTGACGAGAACCAAAGCTGGTTAATGTGTTGCTTTAATGAATTTATATTAAACATACAGAATTTGAGGCTAATAATTAAGTGGGGCATAAAAAATACTTTGTTATATGTATTATCCATATTTTGTTTTAAACAGCTTTTACACAATGGAATTGCGTACCACATGTACAAGGGAACACAAAATCATTTTGCAATAACCTAACTTTTACTAACGAGGTTCCAATGTATATATGATACGTTTCTATTTTATGATGGTGATTTTCAGAATGTATGAATTTATTCATAGAAAGTTGAGTAAGTACATTTCCAAAAATCAAAACTTTTTTGTTTTTCTAGTTGCAAGCATTGCAATATGACTTTCAAAGTCTTTTGAATCGTAAAACTAGTAAATTTTTTTTTTTATTATTCATTATGATTCATAAACCTTTGATTTTGGAGGCCTCCTATTAGCAATATTGATTTGTTTAAGTCTAAAGTCCTCTAATACAATCATAAACTTATAATGTAAAATTTTCTATGCAAGTTTTACTGTTACCTGCAGGGTGAAATGTATACCTGTATATAGTGTTACGACTCGTGAGCTGGGTTACGCTGTAGTACTAATGCTGTGTAATGAAAGTACGTGCCTTGACGATGTTGCCATGTGTGACATCAGAACAGGTGTCCTGCTGCCTCTGCTGTTGTGGATATTGCATACGCCGCCCTCCAGAGGGATTTTGGATAAGAGGACATGACGTCACTGCTGGTTGCTGCTGTTCATGAACGTCTGGTACCATTGTTCTAAAACTTACAGGGGAATTTATTAACAGGATGCTTTCAGAGCTTATCTAAACACCAAATTTACAGTAAAGTTTTGCTTTAAAGAAATAATATGGCCCTAATAGTTCATGAGTAGGGTTATTAAAAATTTATTTGTGAATTTAATCCTAGTTCTATTATACACAGTTGAATCACATTATTATGATCACCGCCCTTCGCAGCATTGACAGCAGCTAGACAAGCTGGCAGTGACGCAGTCAGGTGCTGATAGGTATCCACAGGTATCTGGAGCCATGCTGTCTGCAGTGCATCCCACAAATGTTGAAGGATGCAAGGCGGAGGAGACATACGGCGAACACGACAATCAACACGGTTCCACAGATGTTCTATTGGATTGAGATAGGGGCTGTTTGGGGGCCAGGGAAGAACTTCGTAGTCTTGATTGTGCTCTTCCAGCCATGTGCTGATACTTTTAACAGTGTGGCAAGGCGCATTATCATGCTGGAAGATCCCATCCTCCTAAGGAAAGACAATCATCATGTACAGGTGGATGTGATAACCAAGGATAGATTCATAACCAAATTGATCAAGAGTGCCTTCCACACAGATGATGGGACCTATAAAATATCACGAGAACATTCCCCAGACCATAATAATGCCCCCACTACCTTGTGTTTGTCCAGCAATGGATGCAAGGTGTCGGTTCTCCTACGTTTATCACTGGACATGCTGATGTCCATCCATTCTATGTAGCTAAAACCGTAACTCATTGAAGAAGGCTACCCATCACCAATCAGCAAATGTCTAGTTGCCATACTGTCAAGCAAATTTGAGTAATTTCCATCGATGCACTTGTGTTAGCATGGTTACAGTCACCCTCTGTTTACTCCGGAGACCCATTCGCAGAAGGGTTCACCGAACTGCTGCGGTAGACACGTGTCTGGATGCCCCCTGGTTCATTTGGATGGTGAGCTGTTCCACTGTAACCTGTCAGTTGGCCTTCACAGACTTTCGAAGCTGATGTTCACCTCAGACATCAATGGAGCGTGAAGCTCTGCAGTTTCCACAATGGTTATTCCCAATGGTGCCATTCATCCCCACACGATACACCTTACCACAGAGGTACGTGAAAAGTTCATAAACGTCACTGTTTCCAAAACGCTGCCCCCCTTGGCCCGGAAGCCGACGAATCCCCTTTTACTACTCGGTTAAGAATTGCTTCCCTTACCCTAAGGTGACCAGACGTCCCCATTTTTTCCGTGACCGTCCAATTTTTGAGGTTGTGTACCAAATTTTTTAGAGGATCATTCGGGACAGCCATTTGTCTCGAATGTTGGGACCTGACAGTATTGACTAGTGATGTGGCCAGTTTTGGGTGGATTTGGGCTAGACCAGGAAGAGGGATGGCGTGGAAGCGGCTGGCCAGTGACCTTCCGTCACCAAAAATACTGGTAACTCATCAACCTATCTTAGTCTGCCATTTCACTTTTTATTTAGAAGTGTACCAATCATAGACCTTATGATAATTAGTACACAAACAACAATGTTATTCACTTTTTTTTAACAAAATACCTCCTGTAAACAGTCCATCCCCACCCACACACACTCCCCTTCCCACTACTGACCATTTACGAGCCAAAACAAGCATCCTGAATTCGAGTCAGAAAAATATGGTCATCTTACCACCTACGACAGTAGGAAGCGCACTGTGTACTGCCAGCCTGTCAGTCGCATTATAAACCTGTTTCACCAGCCCATGTCAAGGGCTACATGCGGTGGATGGCATTTATAGCAGATGGTCATAATAATGTAATTGACTGTGTATTTATGGGTTTATTATATTTCTGGGTGGTCCGGCCTTGGAAGTTTGTGTGTCGAGATATGTGTTAATCATGTATTTCAGAACAATCTTCGTCAATTATACTCTCAGGCACTAACATCTTTATGCAAACTTATGTTACTGTTGAAAATCCATTTCTTAGGCAATGTCTACAAATAGGAATGGTTATGCAAGTAACTATTTGCATACACAGCTTTTTTCCTTGAAAATAACTTATTGCAGTATGTTTACAGATAAAACTTTTAATGAATAAAATGTTATTATGGACAAGAGGCATTTATGACTAGAGTTGTTCCAATACCATGTTTTCCGATACTGATACAGATACCCCAATACCACTGCAGATACCCAGATACCAATGTCCTTCACACTGAATTTTAGAAAAAGTATTACTGTTAATAATGGATCAAAAACATTTCTCCTAGACCAATTTAAATAAAGAAAATAATGTCTTAAAATACGGCATATAATTTATTGTAATCTGACACAAAATGCAAGCTGACTTAAAACTTTCAAACCCTCTGAAAATAAAATAATAGGACACCAAATTCAAGTCAAATTTTAAATGTCCCACGCACGTTATCAGCTAAGAGTGCATAGTGAAGTTATCGAATGGGCAGTGTCATGTCTGTTGGTTTACTGGGAGGGGGTGGGGGAGGAGATGACCTCTCCATGCCGCTACCTGTTGATGACACCTTGCACGCGTGGCAAATGCCTGTCTTTTAAAGTAATCAATCGTATTTTACTGCAAAGAAAACTTGAAATTTTGAAACACAAATGAGGCAATTATGATTGATTTCTTTACTGTCTTTAATAATTAATTATTTAAAACCATGTCCTCTGATTTTCCTTGTCATAAGTTACACTGCACTCGGCCGGTGATTACCTACCCATTATTAGATGGCAAAAGGTGTCAAATAGGCACTTACATATTATCAGTTTATTCAAAGACGTGTGTCTTTTTAAATAAATGAATATAATTCCTCCCATTTCTCAGCAAGAAGTTACTGAAAATAAACACTTATAATACAAGTCGCTCAATATTCAAACAATTTTTGCTGAGAAGTGGTAGAGTATATGCTTTTGGGCATATAATTTAATTCGCGAAGATGCTACCCTTTGAGTAAAATAAATATTAAGTTTTAAAGTCATGTTAATTTACGCCGGATACAATGAAACATCTACGTTACCAGATAAAACAACCTTTAAGCACAAAAGAAACCATCTTTACAAATAATAATTCGTTAAAATGTTTTGCATAACATTTTCAGGTCAAACCATTTGCTTTGAAATACAAGTGATGTTAGGTGCAACTATTTTGAGCGACACATACAGTATTTACTCGTGTATAGTGCGCACCATGACTTTTGCAACAAGTTCCAAGGAAACATTTTTAGAAAATAAAATTGCACCAAAAATTTGTGGTGCCTGTTAGTAAGTATGGAACAAATTATTCTTTTATAAATTAATGTGTGGTGATTGTTAATGTTTAATTAAATAACTTGGGTGCAAAAAGCCAAGATAAAAAAATTCCGAAAATCTTCTGCTCCCACTACTCAACATTTCCAGCTTCGTTTTTCTTTTTCCGCCTCTCTCCTTTTAGTAGTGACTGGCTCTCTGCTCTCTTTTTTTTGCTGTGCTAGAATGTCACACTACCCTTATCTAAAAAAAGTTCTCCTCAACCCTTCTCCCCCGCCCCCCCTACAAGAACATGTTCTCTAGCCTCTGCCATGGAAACAAAGAGGACTTGGCGGAATTATTGACCAGCAAAATCTAGGTGTTATTTGAGGGGGAGGGGGGAGAGCTGTAAACATGTCGCAGCTCTGTTTTGCCGTCTGACAGGATGTTGTTAGGAATTAGGAGGGGAGGGAGGGAGTGGGGTTTTGACCAACATATAACTGAAGGGTCGCTGAGAGAGAAGGGAGAGGAAAGATGTAAGAGCGAGAGATGAGACAACAGACAGTCCTGATACTTAGTATCGGTATCAGAACAACTCTAATTATGACACTGATTATGCAAAATATAAGATAGTAGAAAAGAAAGGAACACCTAAATAATTAAGTAGGTAATAACTATAATACTACTTCCACACAAAGGGGTAGCATAAAGGGGTTAGGGAAATCTGCACTCAAAAGAAAAGTACATTCATACATACATACATACATACACTCGCAATTAGGCTACTGCCCGGTGGCGAGCTCTCTCAACTCTCCTTCACCCAACCAACTCCTTTTCCACTCCCTTCCTGAATTTACCAACCCCTCTCAGAGATGCCAATTCCTCCCTCACAGACCTCACAAGCATAGACTGCCTACCCTGCTCCGTTCTCCTCCACACCCTCTGAAGCTTCTCACTGTTGTTTCCTCTTCCCCAACACCCCCTTACTTAGCTTGCAGTGTAGCACTCCCCATCCTCCCTCTTCATTCACCATCCTGTACATCCTGACTAACTCCTGTCCTTCAATGAGCTCCACACCATTTCTTTCATCACTGATGGCCTATAGTTCCCTTCTTCCTCACCATCCTGCCCTTGCCTTCTCCACCTACCCTCCACTCATCTTGCTGCCTTTCTCTGCACCTTTTCCAGTTCTCGCACCTCCACCTCCACATACGGGTCCCATACTGTTGCAGCATATTCTAACATTGGCCGTACCACTGTGCCATACGCCTTCTCCTTCACCTCACAGCTGACTCCATTCAGCACCCTTCCCAACATACCCAGAGCCCTTCTTCCCTTTGCAACCACGCTCTCTACCGGTTTTTTCAACCAGAGATCTCCCTGCAGTACAATCCCTAGATACTTATATTCTGCTGCTTCTTCTATCTCTTGTCCCTCCCATCTATACATGTCCCTGCTTATCATCTTCTTCCTTGTGAAACTCACTACCTTAGTTTTTCTTACATTTATCTTCATTTTATGTTTTCTGGTCCACAACCATATCTTATCAATGTCTGCCTGCAAATTTCCGCCCCCCTCACCCACCTCAGCATATACAACACAATCATCTGCAAACAATCTGATTTTTCCTCTAATCCCCAAACCCATGTCATTTACCATTATGGTAAATAACAAAGGACCCAGCACGCTTCCCTGTGGTACCCCTGACGTAACCTCCTCTTCCTCCGATATTGCCTCCCCCACTTTCACCTTCTGCCTTCGCCCCCTGAGAAAGTCCCCTATCCATTCCACTACCCTCCTGTCTGGTATCAGCACCTCCACTTTCCTCATCAATGTTCCATGGGGCACCTTATCGAATGCCTTCTCAAAATCTACGAAGCAGGCATCCACCTGCTTCCCCTCATCAACTACCTGCACCAGACCCTCTAATAACCCAGCCAGCTGAGTCTCACATGAGTAACCCCTCCTGAAACCATGCTGGGACTCCTCCAACCAATTCCTAGTGTTCATTACCCTCACCAAATACTGCACCACCAGCCTCTCCATTACTTTTCCTGTACTTGATGTGAGACTCACCGGTCTGTAGCTGCCAGGCATCCCCCTATCCTCTCCCTGCTTGTGTATAGGTACCACCATAGCATCCTTCCAATATTGTGGTAACTTACCCTCTCCTGAGGACTTTTTAAACAGCACTTCTAAATATTTCGCCAACTCCTTGCCACCAAACTTTAGTGCTGCGTTTTCTATCCCATCTGGTCCCCCTGCCTTACTACTCTCCAAACCCCTAATTATCTTTTCTATCCCCCACTCCCTCGTCTTAAACTCACTATACACCCCCCCGAACACTCTTTGTCCCCTTATTCCAACCTTCCTTTGCCTCAAACACTGACAAGTACTTTCCTTGCAGCATCTCCAATTTTTCTTGGTCATTTTTCGCATGCCTACCATCCCTTCCTGTTAGCAGAGGGATCCCTTCCTCTCCTCCCCTTAACCGCCTAACATACCTAAATAATTTCTCCCATTCCTTGCCTTTTCCTTCTTCCACCATGTTCCCCAGAAATCCTTTCTTTGTCTGTTCGATCTTCCTTTCAAGCTCCCTACCCATTTGTTTCATCATTTCTTTAGATCTTATCTTCCTTTCATTTCTCCACTTGGCATGTAATTTTCTGCACTTCTTCTTCATTTTCAAAATCTCCAGTCCATAATATGGGGGATCTCCCCCAGACTGTAACCTTTTCATTGGCACAAATTTCTCCAACATAACCTCCATTAATCTTCTAAACTCCCTCCACAACCCCTCTACACCCTCCTCCATAGACCATTTTTTAAACCCGTCTCAGGAAGATTTCTGCCCCCTTCTTGTCTCCTCTCCCATACTGCCACACCAACCTTTCTGCCATTTGCACTTCCCTCATCCTGCCAATCCCAATTTCTACAACCAGAATATGATGGTCGCTTATACCATCCAATACTATTGCACCAACTACAGCATTCCTAGGTCCGACCAACACCACATTCAGCACTGACCCAACACCCTCCTCATTCCATCTCGTAGGTGTTTCTACTATCTGGACTAATCCTCTGTTGACCAACTGTGCTGCCATTCTCTGCATTATGCTACCCATTCCTTCTGCACCCTCTACCCATTTCACCGCTGGCATATTCAAATCCCCTGCTACAACAACCCACTGCCTGTCCTTTAGTCTATCGACCCTCTCTTTGATCATCTCAATTGCCTGCCATCCCTGTCCTGGTGGTCTATACACTGCCAGCAAAGTAATACTCCTATTACTACAACCACTCAATTTAATTTCCATTACCTCGACATCCTCACTAACCCATTCTACAGCCCCTTTTATCCCTTTCTTTACACACACCATTATTCCTCCTCCTCTCCCATCCCTGTCTCTTCTGAAGATGGTGAACTCATCCTGCCCACACTCTATATCCAGTACTTCCTCAGTCAACCAAGTCTCCACAGCTACCACTATATCCGCTCCATATCCTTCAACCTTTCCCCAGAAGCCCTCCAGCTTGTTGTACACACTCCTACAGTTCACCATCATTATCTTTATACTAGTACTCTGCTTTACCATCCTACATTGCTTACCTCCTATCTCCACTCCTGCGGCCTCATCAATGCTATCCTCTCCATTTCTGCTCCTAACTGATTGCTATTTCAACAACTGCTGCTCTGCCCTGACCCTCTCCATGCAACTAGCTACTTCTCTACCTAGCAGGTCACCTAGAATCCTCTTTCCCTGCTCGGTCAGGTGAACCTGGTCCCTCCTTACACTTTCCCAGCTTACCCACTTCCTATTATCTATAAATGTAGCCCCCAAATCCCTAAACACCCTCTCATATACCTCACTCACAGCCACTGCCTTTCTATAGGATACTCCTTTCCTAACCAGCACGCCACTGACTACTGCCCTAGCTCCAGGAAACTTCTCTAGCACTTTCCTCAGCAATCTCCTGAGGTACCGCTCTACCTCCTGCCCCACCTCCCTATAAGCCAGGTCATTTTCCCCTACATGAATGAGAACGACCTTGCCACCCTGCTACCTTTCATACCACTAACCCTTTCCTCTAAATCCCTGGTATTTGCCCCCCAAAAGCTGCTTTATATGTCATTTCCTTCCTGATATTCCTCAGCTCCACCCCCTTTACAATAGAGCTGCCTAGAAAAACTATCTCTGGCTCCCTTCCTACAACCTTTTCCTGCTTTGTGGCTCTTTCAACCACCTGCCTATCCTTGTCTCCAGCCTCCTGCAGCACCCTTGTTTCCCTCCCTTTGGCCAGCCCTCCTCTTTCCCCTATGGCCCTGAACTGTCTACTTTGTCCTGCTTGCTGGTCTTTGCTAATCGCACACTTGCAAGCCTCAGCATACTTCTTCCTACCTTCTACCCATGCCTGTTCCCTGCTTTCTGATTCCCGTTCCTCTATTCCTGATTGCTTCCTGCCTACTACTATCACCTTATCCCTTGCTACTATTTCTTGCTCCTCTAACCTTATTTGCTGTCTTATGTCTCCTACTGTCTTATCCCTTTCTACTGCCTCCAACTCACCTATCCTCCTCCTTGATCTTACCACCTCTATCTCTGCCTCCTTCCTCCTGCAGTTCCTTCTGCAGCCCTACTTGCATTCTGCCTAACTCTTCCTCTCTACTCAGCTTTTCCTCCTGTGGACTGGCTTCCATTTTCCTTAGCACCCCCTTTACATCTTCCAACTCCTCCCTCTAACTTATCCACCCTCATTTCTACTCTACTCTTACCCATCTCATTCCTGACCTTTTCCTCCATCCTCTCAATCCTATGCATAATTTCCCTCTCTTTCCTGCTCATCAAATCTACCATCTCCCCTTTCCACCTCTCCTCCTTAGCCCCTTCCATTGGCACTGGCACACCTTCTACAAAGCTTCCCCTCAACATATCCCAAATCCAGTTTCCACCTTCTCCACTTATTTGCGTTTCCTTCTCTACCCTTAATTTGCTCCCTACCACTGCCACTAAACGCTTTCCCTCAGCACATTCCTCACACTTCCACTCATGTTCCTGTAGTGATTCCAGTTCATCCTCCCTGATCCCTATACAGCCAACATGGTACCAGCCGCCACACTGGTCGCACTGCACACCACTATCTAACCTTCTCCACACCTTTCCACAGCCCCTACACTTACACCTCCCTACCATTTTTTTTTACCCTTTCTCTTAAAAAAAAAATAGTTTAACTAACTTAAAACTAAAACTACTCTCCCTTATAACATACACCAAATATCTATGTATACACACACTTTCTTAACTAGCCTAACTTACACCATACACCCTTTACCCTCGTACAATAACAGGCCTCGGCCTTGTGTACACAATCGGACACTACTCCCTCCTTATAACTATTTACCACATAAAACACTAATCTTAACTCTTAAAACTCTAATTATACCTCAAATTACTACTCCACCTATATTTAAACCTATTGCTAGAACTAATCACAAGCCAAAACAACCTTAAATACAGAACAACACAACCTGTAGTCCGTCTGTGGTGGCCATCTTGCACTCAATGACTTACACCAGAGAGGTCAAAAGGAAAGTGTCCTCGTGGTACAATTCCACACTGTGTAGCATATATGGACCCCACAGAAAAAGTCTGAAACATCATAAGATTGCACCCCAACTGCGTGAACTCTTGAAGGCCAGTACAGCACATAAGACAGACCCCTCTGGTCGGGTCATCACTCCGACAGAGGCCTAGGAAAAGTGTCACGTTCTCTAATGAGAAATGAAAGGTTGACCCCTGGGTAAGAAAGTCTAACAATTGGGCGAATGTGGGTAAACCATGAGAGGACAGTCATAGTCAAAGTGGGCGTGTCTCGGGCACTATTCCAATTTCATTAAATACCTTGACATTGCACACAATTATTCCTTCTTGATGTCAGCATTGCACATAATTATTCCTTCTTGACATCATAATTGCACACAATTATTCCTTCTGGATGTCAGCATTGCACACAATTATTCCTTCTTGACGTCAGAATTGCACACAATTATTCCTTCTTGATACCAGTTTCAGCAGTCTGTGCATCAAACAAATGACTGGCACTGTGGATCACAGAACTGCGTGAACCCAATGGAGTTCATCCTGCACCATGTCCGTATGACAATGGACTGTGGGAAGTACGTCAGAATATGTATTGGAGTATTGGGAACTTAAAACTAGAACAGTAGAACTTAGGTTTAAAGTTGGCATGAGGAAATGCAATTGTGTGGCATGCACCGGTGTGCAGTTTCGCAAACACTGCGGGACTCTAGCCGCAAGGAAGTGCTGATGCGGGGAATGTGTTGCTTTGGCACTTTGCAACTGGGTCAAGTTGGTTGACACGTAGCTGCGACTTCTTGTATTTCCATATGGCAACTAGTAATGTAATATGGGCTTAATGACAAAATACTAAAATCTCGTAGTTAACTGTCATTCCTTATTTATATGCATGTTATGAGAAGTTTCTTGTAGACTGAGGGGAAAGTATAATAAAATAGTTTTGTGCACCGCAATATCTAACCATGTACAATATGGTGTACAGCGTAGAATTTATTACATTAGCTCGAGTAGAAAGTTAATTTAATGAAAATGCTCACTGGATTAAGAATCACTATCACAACAATAGTTTCATTTCAAATAACAATATCCACCACACACACGGGAATTAAATTTTAATTTAGATTACTATGATGAGTTTGTTAGGGTAAATTGTGCACTATTTTATTTACTTGATTAGGAATAAACCAAACATTAAGAATTACTTTCAATTAAATAAGATTTGTTATTTAGTAATAAACTATTTACTTTGTAAGTTGGCATATTTGGCTGTAAAAGATAAATTGATATTTAAACGTACCTAATTAATTCTTTAAAGCAGATACCATAACATTATTTCAATGGCATTGCTTCTGGAAAGCTAACATTATTTAAATGGTAAAAATAGATGTGGCTGAATAATTGTTACAACTCCTACGGAAATTAGCAGGGGTGGGCAGGGAAATTTATTTAAATATGGGGGTGGATGGAGAGTAACTGAGGCAAGGCTGCGAGAGGGCATGGTTTTAACTGTGATCTTGTTTAAGCTGTGTGCATCTGAGCATAGCCTCACATATCCATCCTTCTTACTAACACAAAACATATTCACTGTATACACTAGATAACAAAGTAGGTAATTACAAAATTATGCTGTTCATGAAATGTATACATGTGCAAAATTGGTTATAATAAACAATCATACTGTGCCGCTAAAATAGCTACTTTAATTAAATATAAATGCTTAACACGTCTAACTTAAGTCACCCAAAAACAATTAAACAGCAATAACGTGGAGTAAAACCACATGTATGGCATCATACAGAAAGGCGGCATACTGTACACAAGCCCACGACCAATTTAAACTCTCATGCCACATCCGTTAAAATTGGTACCCAAAATCACTAATCATGTTAAAACTCTACATGCAAAATCCAAAAAAGCATGACAGGTTATGTTTCAAGGAGGAGGCACCATGTCGGCCCTCCAAAGCTTCTTTTTTGCTAGCAAAAGACAAAACATATTATCATCAAAAATACAATATGCTACTTCATATTTGGTCATTAGCAACCCCACAATATAATGGACTCAAACCACAATACTAAAATTAAATCCCCAGGAATACTGGGTACACAAGAAGTGCCTACAACATGACATTACATTGCTAGCAAACTATGCAGATTTAAAATCCAAAGAAATGCAGGTCGTGTCACAAGGACAGCATTAATGAATGAAAACTATTGCCTAGCTTTAAGTAAGTGTCACGCCACATCTAACACAATTAACAAACCATAACCAAGACTTTGGCCAGCGTGCAGAAAAGTAATTTTACCAAAACATTAATTTGGGGTAGTGGCTGAACCAAATTTTGAAATTCACTGACACCATGACAGCTACCAATGTACTACGAACATTGCTACACCTACACAAATTGATAAAAAACTACTAGCTTACACTGAAACCAGTGATACCGCACTCCATGACTCACTGCACCGTAGTGGGGTACGTGGTGAGAAGAGTTTTGTTGCATTTGCTGTCAGCATTTACCTAATTGTACTGTGTGAATAATCTGGATTTACGAATTAAGAGTGAATGCTTAGGTGTAGCAGGGATATAAATCATCTATGCAGAGGGTACCTGGACGCTTACCAATTTGTACATCGTCGGGTACTTGGTAGTATTCATGTTTTGCCTTCAGTTTCCTGGGGAGTACAATAAAGTCACTGTTTGCTATTACATCAGTCCTATGTTGTCTTCCAAAATTTTCCAGTCCCATTCTTGCCCAAAAATATAGCCATAGAACAGTAATTTCACGTGAAAATCTGTACCACCCTTGCTTCCCGAAGCACAAGCAATAGTGAGTGCATAGTGCAGCACTGATTTATCAACTTAATTTTTTTTTTCTGAATTGTTGCATATTTTCACATACAATTTGTGCAGGAAAAATGAAGCAGGTAAATTGGTGCAACCATTCGTACTAAAAGAAGCAGAATGGTGCAGATTTTCGGGTGAGTTTATAGTTATGTGGCAATTTTTTTAAAATAATTATTTTATTCATTTTTCATTTTTTGTACAGATTATTTTGCATTCTTTTTATTTTTTACTCTGCAATATCCCTAGTCTTCATAGCCCTTCCTTCCACTAGAAGTCTTATCTTGTATAGGAAATAAACCAATGGGGCTATAGGATAATGCTTAAGTACCGGTATGAATAGTACTATCAATAAATACCATTATTCTGTATTGTAAACCTTTCCTTCAAATGTACCTCTAGTCTAGTAATAGCCTGGAATTGTTTTTATATTTTTCACATGAGCTCCTATTCTTTGTAATTACTAATACACAATGTGTATCTGAAAGTACATCTCTTTGAAAGGTGATTCAGTATGGAAAAACAAGCATAAAAGATATAGGCCTTTGGGGCTTATAGTGATTTGTAAGGTAGACAAGCAACCTTTAAAGTATGAAAATAAGATGTTTCTAAGGAAAATAAATTGAAATTACTTGATATTTTTTTTGGATACTGTATTTTTTAAACACTTTATTATACCATAAGAATTTGGTTTGTTAATATCATCCTCTTCATGAATAAAGTAGGCTTAGGATGTGACATTTTAATCACTGAAAGCATTTCCATCAAAAAGCCCATAAACAAATACCATATTGACATATTCAGCATGTGTAAAGGTGTATGACACGGTTCAACACACTTGTCGTACATAAGAGTTAAGTTTACCACAGCACTGAAATTACTATAAAGTAACACTATAACCGTGGTCTCATTTTTTCCCTAGTGCTTACCTGTTCTGGCCTTACCAAGGCGAAGTTAGATTCAAAGCTCAGCTTCGATTCTTAATTAACAACGTCGCTACAAGACATCCATGTACAAAAAGGCACAGCAGCAGTGTCACAAAGCTCCGTGAAATAACTGCGCATGTAACATGGAGACACAATGCCTGTGACAAGGTAACTCACTTATTGGTAAACACATGAAATGTTTACAAGAATGTTACAGGAGAATACTATTTGTAACTCCAAAATTGAAACCATATTATTACGTAAAACATGGATATATAGGTTTTTCATGGTAAAATGAGCACTTTGAAAGCCCTGCTTAAGATCTACTTGTGTGCATGTTGTGTATTCTTCCGCCTTATGTAAAATTAACATTGCCATGGGTCTCATCACTTTACTCATGCGTGTCGTCAAGTGAAACTATGAAATTATTATAAAAGTAAATATTTTACAAATCCGCTCATTTTTATACTTTGAAGCATAAAAAACAAAAAAATAAAAAAAATAATCTAAGTTATCACACATGGTAACCTAACACTTTTTATTCGACGTTAAGATATGGAACTGTTTTCCACCCATCGTTACCAACCTTACTGGGTGAATGCCACCCTGCGTGCCCATTTAAATATATGTAGGCTGGGGCAGTGACTTTTCTAAGTTTGATTTCAAAAGAGCCCACTTTATTGTGAACAGCCTTTAGTAAAGTAGGTATCAGGTACAGAGTTATGTGTACTAAATTCTTCTTTATCGGCTATCAAACATGGCCATATATGACTCGTGACATTACAAAGTAGTGTGTTGAAGACCCCACAGAAGAAAATATACACCCTATGGTCTACATACACCAATGATATTCATAACAGGATCCGATACTTTTCTATAGAGGGTATAGATTAATTTATTTCTACTATACCTTCAACCATAGAAGCAATCATATATTGCAATCCATCACTGGCAAGCGGCTGTAGTGACATGTTTATGAGCATATGGCAGAATAACAAGCAAACTGTAAACGTCATTTTAATGATGAGTGTAAAAGTCATATTCCAGAAAGAGTGTTTATTTAATAATAATAATAATAATAATAATAATAATAATAATAATAATAATAATAAACACCTTTATTTTTGTGGCGAAGTTAAGGTATTATCACCTTCTCTTACACTTAACCACTTTGCATAGTAAAACATAACACTTATTTTTTTAAAAGAAAAATAAATAAAACAATGACACAAAACTGAATGTCTACTATAAACTTAGAAAGAGACTTACATGAAATATATAAAAGCAACTTACATAAAATAAAGTTAGCCTTAACTGTAAATTACATGATTAACACATACATGCATACATAAAACCATATACACACCTGACATATATCCATATACATATAATTGTACTATTTATAAAATTAAACTACAAGATAACATTAACTAGCAAAAGTTCTAAAACAAAAATTTATTTTAATTTATTTTATAATATAAAGCATCTAAAATTATCAGCTACCTAGAAATATACATAAAATAAGACATTAATATGTCTACTCGCACACGCTCATTCACACATCTAAATACATCAACTATACATTTGATTAATTAAACAGTAACACAAGGATCAGAAACATTGACTACAGTCGCAGGAAGCAGAAAGCAAATAAGTAACATGTATTATAAAAGAGGAACCTCCACAATAAATACTTTGTTTGCTTATATCAAACCCACATTTCAAGTTCATAAAAATATTTATAGCGTGAGCAAGCTGTTATCGCATAATTTTTTTGAATTTAGTGATTGAAATAGTATCTCTAGCTTCCTGAGCTAAGCAATTCCAAAGTATGGTTATGGTGACTATCAAAGATGAAGCAAAAAATGAGTTGTGTTTTGGTACTAGAAGCTTTTGTTGATCGAAAGAACGAGTGTTTGATGCACTGAGTGGTAAGAAACGAGACAAAAGGTATCGAGGATATCCTGTTAAAAATAATTTCTTTAACAAGCAGATCTTGTGCACTGATGCCAATTTTTTAAATCAAGCCATGAGAGAGTGTGTATATTTGGTGATACAGTCTTTCTTTTTAAGATTCAAAATACACAGTTGGTTTGTATTCACTGAAGTCTCTGATCTAGATCTTCATGCCAGTCATTGAAGACTATATCAGCATAATCAAGGCGTGAAATTATTAATGATTCTGTTAAGGTTTTTATCAATTTTGCAGGTAAAATTTATTTTTTTAAGCCTTCTTAATGAATGTAAAGTGACATTTGTTCGTCTACAGATGTAAGTGACATGTTCTCCATGATAAAGTTTCACTTAATATTACATCTAGGTTTTTTACAGACTTTGATAGAGGAATCGGCTCGCCATCAAGTATGATATTAGGAGCGCTAGTGACATTTGGTGATGTGAGTAGTACCTCAGATCCAATTATAATGCTCTAGGATTTCTTAGGGTTTAATAGTAACCCGTGCGTTATTGACCCTAAGATGCTTGAAATTCATGGTTAATTGTGTCAACTGATGACGTAATATAACAGGGATGAGTTGGCAGGTAGATTTGAAAGTCGTCTGCATAAAGTTGATATTTACAATGTTTTATTATAAGAGGGAGGTCATTAATGAAAATAGAAGGAGTCCCAGAACAGAGCCCTGGGGAACTGAAATTTTAACTGTGCGCAAAGCAGATTGTTGTTCTCCGCAGACAACTCTCTGTAACAGTCACACAACTTTGAATCCATTCTAATGATATTTCGGAGAAATTAAAATATGATTTTAGCTTGGCAAAATAAAAGCTCATGGTCAACGGAATCGAATGCTTTGCTAAAATCTAATAATATATAAATCGTTAGCAAACGGTTATCCAAGTTATGTTTTATGTCATCAGTGACCTGAAGAAGAACCCCGTACATGTGCTAAAGCCCTTTCTGAAACCAGACTGATTGTTGACCATCAGGTTATTTTCAATTATGTACCTTGTTATCTGTTGGTGGGGAATATATTCAAGGGCTTTGGAAATTGTGGGAAGAATGCTTATGCGTCTATAGTCACTAGCACAATGAGGTTTATTTGTCTTTGGGACCGGTATTACTAAAGCAGATTTCCACTGAGTTGGAAAGCTGCCTGTGATCAGCGAATAATTAAATATTTCAGTTATTGCTTCTAAGATAAACGGCAAGGCTAGGTTTATCATGTCAACTGAAATTCTGTAATTACCCTCGCCCTTAGTTTTAAGTTGTCTGACAGCTTTCAGAACGTCAACAGACGTGACAAAATTAAAGTAAAAACATTCTTCTACACAGCAACTGTGGGCTTTAATAAGAGACAGTGTTTCATTTCTTGTTTCAGGAGCAATACGGGTACATGAAGTTGTGAAATGGGTATTAAGTTCATCAGCACTTGGATTGATTTTTTGGTAATAGTTTTTAGTGTCTTTAAACTTTACACACATATTTTTAACACGGCTCCATAAATTCCGCGCGGATGAGTTTGGTTGTATCAAGTGGCGAGCGTACGCAATTTTAGCAGTTCTAATGGTTTTGGTACACCAGTTTCTGAGTAAACGGTATTCCTCGAAACTCACAGATACAAGGATATCATTTTTTCTCTTAGAAGATTTATATTTACGAAAAGCATTATCCCGATCAGCCATTAAAGCTTTAATTTCCTGGGTCATCCATGGTGCTGGTGGACGAGAAACCTTCTTAGTTTGTTTCGGAATGTGCTAATCAATAAGTTTGTATAATACGGTGTTTAGATGATTAGTTTTTCATCAACTGTATGCAAATAATCTATCTCACTCCATTGTATTTCAGAAGCATCGTTAATAAAATGTGGCATGTTGATCCTTTTCAGATCTCTGTAAGTGATAATTTTCGGTAAAAATTTGGAGTACAAAGTGAATAGGTTAAATGTATGAGGTCGTGGTGAGATAAACCCAGCAATCTGATTTGTCCAGTGTAGGACTTTGTCAGCTTTTGACGTGAATATAAGGTCAAGCAGAGTGGCCGTGTTATTGGTATGGTGGGTGGCTTCAAGTGGACAGTGTACTAGATTACATGAGGAGAAGAGATTAGTAAGGAGCAATGTTTGACGTGATTCTGTTAAGAGGTCGGTGTTAAAATCTCCCATAATCAATACATTATCATAACTAGGAAGTATAGCAAATAGGTCGTTTTCTAAGTCATCCATGGACCATATCTTAGGGGGTTTGTAAACAATGGCAAGCAGAAATTTTTGTGTACAAATGTTTAATTCAAGAAATAAATACTCAGGTTTTGCACAGTAAGGACTAGGAGAGCTGCAGAAAGTTTTAACTGTAATATCCTTATTGATCAACTGTGTATAAATTAAAAGCCGGCAAGTTAACAAGCGAAGATGGGAGACTCTCTTTATGCCATGTTTCCAACAATAATATTACATGAAAATGTAGAGGACTAAAAATTGCTCTAAACTCGTCAACGGGGCCGAGTAGTGACTGGCTGTTGACATGTGCCGCATGGAAAGCTCTAGGATTGCAAGCTAGCCTCAGAGGCAGAGAGAGTATAGCACTGGTGGTTTCTGGGACAGAAAAGGCAAAAAGCTGATCGTTACTAATGTGACTGTTAGCGGGAGGTCCGGAGGGAGTACCCTTAGCTGCTGGAAGTGTGACTGGCGAGTCGCACTGGGGGGTTGTGGGGGATGGGGGAGATGAGCAGCTGAAAGGGCGGGTCGCGGGTAAAGAGCACAATTCTCTAAAAAACTTTGTAATGGGGCTCAGTGTTATCAACTTGCTTTTACAATTGTTGGTCACGGATTCGAAAAATAAACTAAATTATTATAACTAAGTGAGGAAGACTTACTATTTTATTCCATATAACAAAGATGCAGGGCAACTGTAGTGATGTACATACAAAGACTTGAGATCACACACACATGCACACAAGCTTACGCACATAATTATACTTAATGAAATTCTAGCACAGGGCTAGCAAGGTAGATGGATTTACTGAATGTTAACAAGTTCCCGCATAGATGATAAGTAAAAACGGCAGTTCGTGAGCAGAACAATTCTGCCATCTTGTGTCCAGCAGCTGCATGGACCAGATTTTTCTTTTGCGGATTTCAAGACGCGCTGTCTATCTGCCATCAGCGATTCGGTAATGACAAAGGGTGTGTTCTTCAGGGCTCTTTTAGCATGGAATACCATGTAACGAAACTGGTAACTCACAAATTTCACTATGATCGGTCTTCTGCCTTCTTTGACGGCCTGGGCAGCAGATCTGATTGTTGGCTTGCCTATTCTGTATGCGCGGTCAATGGCAATTTGTTCGATGTGCAACGCCATGGAAAAGAAGATAGTCCCGTCTACTGTACTGTTCGAGTTCGTCAATTTGTTCCTCCTGGCGCAAAACACTGTCGGAGACGGCTTGCAGTTCTTTACGTATGATATCAAGTTGCTTGTGGAAGTTGACAGAGAAGGTGGCAACTTCTTCTTGCATTCTGGGGATATCTTCACTGTTTGTGGATTTAGGTCGCTCCTGCACAACAGAAGTGAGGCGATCCTGTAGCTCCCTCAGCCTTTGGCACATCTGCTGCTCAAACTCTTCTAGCCACTTCAAAATTTCTTTGGGCATCATGGTGTACTCAAAATAACCTTACAGTTTTCATTGACTGAATTGTTCACAAAACGAAACCGACTCCAGTAATACGCTTAATGGCAGCGGAAGTTATTCACTGGCCTCAACACTCACTTTTAATATTAAATTGCTATGGCTGAAAGGCCAGAACTATATTTCTTACTGGAGCTACTCGAGTGCGTGCTATTTTCTCTCCACGATAGCCAGATATGTAAATATGAATATTTTATTCGGTTGTGTTTTGATTCTAATCTTTTGTTTACATTTCATTTCACCCTAGGTTGATTAGCCTATGTTTACATTTTTATTCATGTAATTTAATTGGCATTAAATGCAGATGTTTCTTTAACTACTCAAGTGTAAAAAAAGAATTTTTTGTGTTTTTTTCATGCAGTACAGGAGTAGGACATTCTTTTCATATGTTCTTAGGTGGTAATTTTGAATGTATTTGTGTTTGTTAAGTCATTTTGTTCAGTTATCTGTGACTTGAGCAAGGAATTACCATTCTTTCTGCTTGTAAAAGAGAAGATTTGGGGTTTTTACCATGTTAGGCTCAGCCAAGTTTAGGGCAATGCAGAGTTGAAATTTCATATGGTGGAATCACTATAATGTATGTTCAGTACCCCAAACTTAATTAATTGTTTGCTGGTGGGTATGTGAACTTAAGAGATCCCCAAAAACCACATTTTAAATCTAAATTGACAGATTAATTTTGGAGCGCTACAAAGTTCGTCGCCAGTGCATTATCATAGTAACACCTAACTTGTCCAACCATCTGCTGCATATTTATTTGATTGTATGATTTTCATTTTCATGCAAAGAACTACAAATTTTAAACAACATTTTAAAAGTTTTTGCATTACATTGGTGATTAGTCGGGCCCAAGAGTCCATTAGATTTATGAAAATATCAGAACTGAGCTATGCTTGACATAAAAAATCTTGAAATTTTTTTTATGATATTTATTTGAACCTTAACCATTACCTATTTGTGAGATTTTATTGATAAGATCTGCCATCAGATCATATTAAAGGTGTAATTAAGTATTGCTATTAAAGCTGATAAAGGTCCTACATACACCTCATAAATTATCTGAACATAGGATTAAACAAGAATCTAATAGTAAATCAATGGGCAGTATTACACACTTTTTTTTCTCCCAGAAATCAGTAAATACGTATTATAGAGATGTAATATTGTTTTATTTCCTTGTCTGTGTGTATGTTCTGCTTTTCTTTCCAGCAAATTACGCAAATGGTCGTGTTCTTTAGGGCGGTAAGAATTTGCTGTGTGCCTGCACCGTATTTTTGTTCCCTACCCACCTCTTCAAACAAAATAACAGTTTATTAATCTGGGCTACCAAATACAGACGTGGCAAATAACCGAGCAGGCTTGCTAACCAAGTTCATTAACGTCATGCAGTTCTGTAATCATACCAACCCCATAATAGCAGCATTTAATCGTACTCTAGAAAATTGCAAGCATCACACATTTCACCAGCTGGCGGCACAAAATATAAATTGTTCAGGCAGGACAGTTTTTGGCAGGACAGAAGTACTCACATAAAATGGCTTGGGTTTGCTGATTGACATGCATGTCAGACTTGAAGCAGGGCTTCAAACATAATATTTTGGAGTGTGTCTCAAAATTGGAAAAAGGTCTTCAAAGCACAAAAAAAAAAAATCATACACATTATAGCCATATTAAAGAACCCAATTCTGGCAAACCTTACTTCAAAAAGCTAAACATTCTCACACTTTGTAGTCTATACATTTACAACATTATTATTTTTGGATTAACTAATTTAAATTACTGCTTAAACAAGGGCATAAATTCTTACGACACAAGGCAAAAGAAAGACATTCATATTGCAGCGCACCAAATAAAACCCATCCATTTCATAAATAAAATCGATAAATAAACTACCAACAGCACTGAAACAGCCTTTGAAAGAAAATAATTAATTCTGCTTTAAAAAAACTGCTTAAAAAGTATCTCTTAGAAAATGCTTGTTACAGGGTAGATGAATATTTTTAATGACCATAATGTGCTATAGGCCTAAATTTTGCAGCTATGTAGTTTCTTAGTATTTGTATAGTAATCAACAAGTTAGTGTACTTATGTTTATATGTACTGCAATAGTTATTTTTATATTGTATTTTTTTTGTATTAGGTGTGTGTATGTGTGTGTATATATAATGTTTATTTTTACAACAATTCGCAGCACATACATTGTGTAAAAGTGGAAGCTAAATAAATAGGACTAGGTATATAAAATCTATTGCTCTTTACTATTTATCACTGGGATACCTGCCTCCCCACCTTTATCCTTCCTAATATACCCATACAACTTTTTCCATTCCCTTCCTTGCCCTTTCACATGTCCAGGGTATTCATTCTTTGCCATCTTAATCAGTCTTCCTAGTTCCTAGTGGATGAACTGCTTGGTAATTTTTTAATTTTATCACAGTGTGTTCTGTTACATTATCTATACTGAAATGTCATATCTGTGGGCCTCAGTGACGGTTACAAACAGCCCCAATGTCTGTCACTAATTTCTTAGAGGTGGGTAATGGAGGCAAAGGAAATCTGAAAACATAAACACAGAATTCTATGTATGATTGGAAAATCAGATTCCTTCAGTAAGTTTGGCACTTAGAACACAAATTTGTTTTCAAGATATTTGAGTGAGAATATGCACATTACAGTTTAATAATAACTACTTTGTAGTGCTTGGCACTACAGAAACCTCATGTAAAGTTGTTTACAGTCAGATTTATTTACTTTAAATTTTGTCTGCAAAATACACCAAACGTAATATTATGTTTATATTGACACTGGAACTGAAAAAAACTTTATTTTGTTGATGATAGACATTGAGTGGTGTGTTTATCAACATGAATTTTATGAGAAATAGGAACGTGCCCCGCACATTGTTTTGGTATGAAGGGAGGCGAATTCAAACTTTATTGTTATCAGCCAATCTCGGTTTGGGGATTTCCGCACTCATGCTTGGTGTGGGTGTGCAAGCCCTGAATTTGCCCTTCTTCTGCCAGTAGCCATGAAATCTTCAGGACGTCATATTTTAGATGCCTGAGGGTTTAGTTGAGGATGGGCCATGGCGTAGCATATTGACCTAAGTGTATTACATGTGTTGCATTAAAAAAAATTTATTGGAATACTTGCTCGGAATATTTCCAGAAAGATTTTGCTTTATTGGACTCACAGGCATAACCAATCTCTTTAATATCATTGCAACAAAGAAATGCAAGTTGAAATATTGTGAATCTTAAGAGTGTTTGATGACTGCTCCGTTTAATTGGTGAATATTCTTGACAAAATATTATTTGAGTTTAATTGATGTTGCTAAGATGGCAATTAATTTGTCTACTGAGTTCAGGAAAGTGTGAGACTTTGCACAGTCTTACTCCTATGGCAATTATTGGTATTAGGAGCCTCGCTCCAAGATTCTAGGATCTGCGAGAAATTGATTGTTATTTTTTGCCATAGTCATTTATTTTCTCTGGGGGGCACAATACGTTTTACACCACCATTTATAAATTCTGTAATATTGTATGTGTTTCTCGTCGAGGGGTACGCTTGGTTGTGGTCAGTCTCAACACTGTACCAACATTTACACTAGAAGCGGGGAATACTACATATTATTACAGTGGCTTTCCCAATGTGGAGACCTATTTACACATCGAAACTGTGTAAACATCACTAACTGTTTAAAAATAAGCCTCAAATTTAATTAACAGTAAATTGGCAAAAGATATAGGGGCCTACATGCATTTGCATGCAGGCAGTAATTTACAACTAATCAAGGAGTTAAACAACCAATCATGTAAAAAAAAATTGCAACTTTAAAAATAATTCTGAGAATACGTCAGTTTCAAAATGCCATGAAACTAAATTATATCTGCTTTAATTGAATCATCAAACACATATTCCCTGGGCATACGACAAGAGTGCAACTTATGTACAAGGGTTGTTGAACTGGCCAAGGTCAGCAAATATGTTTATATACACCAACTTACAATGTATGACATTGAAAGATTCTTTTTTAAAACTACGTGGCATGTCAGCAAGACCCATGGAAATTACACTGCACCTTATACAGTTTTTATTACCGACACCATAGCCAACCACTTTGTAAACTCAAGTATCTAATAGGGGTTAATACAGCCACACACATAATCTTACATAGCTAACTACCTACTCAAAAGATTTTTTTACCTATCTCAAAACATGATAAATAGTTATTATGATAACACACAGTTAGCTGAGTTGGTAGCCACGTACGCATAGGTCTCATACTGGAGAATGGGTTTTTTGTACACTCCGACAAATTTTGAAATTTCATGGACAGTTCTTTGTAACTGTTTACTCTATTAAGGTCTTTTTCAGCTTCCAATCTGGTGTATGAAGTTATGAGCAAATATGCATCTTCATAACCAACTAGGTATGGTATTGTCTCCTTCCATGTATCATGAATAGTACCTTCATTTTCGTGCAGTCCACAGTTGAAGCCTAATACTACATCTGGCATTTGAAAAAACTTTGAGTTGACATACTCGTGATACACACAACGATAGAACTTGGTGCACATCACTCTTTCTTTTTCTGTACACTTTGAGCACAATACATAATTTATACACTTATTTTGTAGAGATTCTGTAACTTCAGGACCAATAAAAACTATGCACAATGAAGACAGAAGAGGCATCCAGTGAAGTACTGATTCCCAAGCTGTAATAAATGTAAGCTCAAAAACACTTGCACCAACAACATGAAGAACAATATTTTTCTTATTTAATTTAGTACGTAAACAATACAACAAAGTCAAAGAGCATGTGAGGGATTCGGAAACCAATGCAAGCTTATCTAATGGCAGATCTGGTCCCTTATCAATATTTAGCCTAATAAATGTACTGATATCACACGGTAGTGATGTGCACGATTCCTGGAAGGCAACACTATACTCTGGGAATAATTCACTACTATACAAAATCATGTTATCCAACTGAAAACAGAGTTTTAGTGACTCACACACTTGGTTATGTAAAGAGAACAGACTTTGTTTATGAGCGTCAGAGCAATACGATACACTTAAACACTCACTGCATGTATAGGCAGATTTCTGACTCTGTTCTCTGCAAAACTCACACACACTTGGAAACATAAACATTTGAATTTCAAAAGGCAATAGCTTCCGAGCCAATGACATTTCGGTCAAAACCATGCAGCCAGAATCATTCCAAGTCCAGTCTACGTTTCCTTCGCTAATGTCCACCTTTCTAAAAAATGATAACAGATTTTTTGGGGCAAGTTTTTGAATAGATTTGCAGAAATATTTATGTACGGGCCAGTGTTCTTTCTGATGAGAAACACTGCAGTATGAAATCATTTTACACACAGTACATCGCTTAAGATTTTCTGCAGATTTGCAAACATGACATACCGTACTGTAAAAATATGAATTGTATGATTCATTCATCAAAAGAAATTAACTTTCCAACTATAACAAAACATAAACAAAATTACAAAAACAAATAATAAACATTAACCATAGATTACACATACATTTGCACGCTTACATGGAGTTACTAGGATACAGCAAATGGCATGTTGTGAAATAGGTGAAGCAGAAACTGATAGAATATATGTTTATATCTATCCGCCATCTTGACAATAACCCAAAACATTGTATTTACATTGAAATGATGTCGAAAGAAAGGTTACATTCTAAGCATTTCGTGTTGAACAAAGATGATGATGAATAAATACATACATATTACAATTCACGTGTGAAGTTTTACTAGTTTATTATTGGATTGTGTTAGTTGCGCTGGGTATGCTGGGAAGAGTGTTGAATGGAGTCAGTTGTGAGGTGAAGGAGAAGGCGTATGGCACAATGGTACGGTCAATGTTAGAATATGCTGCAGCAGTATGGGACCCGTATGTGGAGGTGGAGGTGCGAGAACTGGAAAAGGTGCAGGGAAAGTAAGCAAGTTGGATGAAGGGTAGGTGGAGAAGGCAGGGGCATGATGGTGAGGAAGAAGGGAACTATAGGCCATCAGTGATGATGAAAGAAATGGGGTGGAGCTCATTGAAGGACAGGAGGAAAGGTGAACGGTTAGTCAGTATGTACAGGATGGTGAATGAAGAGGGAGGATGGGTAGGATTACACTGTAAACTAAGTAAGGGGGTGTTTAGGGGAAGAGGAAACAACAGTGAGAAGCTTCAGAGGGTGTGGAGGAGAATGGAGCGGGGTAGGCAATCCATGCTTGTGAGGTCTGTGAGGGAGTGGAATGTGTTGAGGGAGGAATTGGTATCTGTGAGAGGGGTTGGTAAATTCAGGAAGGGAGTGGAAAAGGAGTTGGTTGGGTGAAGGAGAGTTGAGAGAGCTCGCCACCGGGCGGTAGCCTAATTGCGAGTGTATGTATGTATGTATGAGCACAATTTTCTCATATCTAGTTATCTGAGACAAACACACTCACGCTTTGTGTATATTATCGTTTAGGTCAAAAACGGTTATATGTCAATTTATGGCGATTTTTTTAATTAATAAGCTAAATGATAAATCTATATTGTTTAGTAATGTGTTTATTGTATATTTTTATGAATATGTTTTCTCATTGCGATGTCAAAATGGTCTCACTATAAGAGTCTAATGTGTAGTAAGTATATGTTTAATCCTCACATGCATGCTTCTTCAACAGCTGCCATAAAATCTCATGAATTGTAATAGACCCCTAACCAGAGCTTGCTCAATGGGGTCAAATGAATTGTAATATACAATAATGGTATCAACAATGCATTGAATAATTTCAAATAAATAAATAAACGTCATTCTAATTCAAACTATTAATTGACTTCAAATAACTGGGTAGGTTATATATTAGTTTAGCCCCAGCATAGTATGGATTTGATGAAAATTTTGAGGTTCTGTAGGAGAATAGGTGAAGATGATTAGTGTGTCTGGTGTAGTAATGGTGTATATCAGTGTTTTTAACTTTTTAAAAATGTTTTCCACGCAAAAAAGAATACCACGGTACATATACATGCATGGAAGAGTGAGAATTTTGTTATTTATAAATAGCGGTCTACAATGGCTTCTTTTTCCTTATTACTTTTTAATCTCACTATTTTCTTCTGTAATCTAGAAGCCTTTTCCGTTTTGTAAATTTACCCCAAAAAATGATTCCATAATTTATTATGAACTGAATATTTGAGAAATAGTTTTCAAGTATTGTATTATTATAATAAATCTTTTTTAAGGCATGAACCGCAAAACACATGTAACTCAATTTTTTACAGACACTATCAACATGCTCATTACATGTTAAATTACTGTCTACAATGAGCCCTAGGAATTTAGTAGCCTACTATTTACTGTCTGTAACCCATCTTCTATTGTTGTGCATCTTTAATCCTGCATGAACCAACTGGACATCTCAGTCACTGTTTGTTTTATATTTTCTTCAAGAACAGCGTTATTTGAAATAGTTACCAAAATGTTTGTGCCATCCGCAAACATTATAGCTGAGCCGTTGGTTATTTTTTCTGGAAAATCATTAATAAATATTAAGAATAAAATTGGTCCCAGTATTGATTCCTATGGCACTCCTACACGAGTAGTTCTGGTATTGGACATTACATGTGTAATGTGATTCTTGTCATATCTTATGGAGGTGATCTGTTTTCTGTCTTCAAGATATGATTTAAAACATATTATTGGTTACACCTCTTACGCCACACTGTTCAAGTTTTTGCAATAAAATATTGTGGTCGACACAATCGTAAGCTTTTGAAAGATCTGCACATTTACCTGTTGAGAATTGTCTTTTATCAAAAGTAGTTTATATTTTTTCAGTAAAACTGTAAATAGCTTGTTCTGTGGATCTGCCCTCTACAAAGCCACACTGATGCAATGAAATAACCTTGTCTTTTATTAATAATTGTGTCATTTTATTTGCTATCAATTTCTCTAAAATTTTTGAAAAGGACGTAAGAAGAGCAATAGGCCTATACAGTCCATTCCCCATTGGAAGCAATTTTCTCGGAGCCCTGCTAAATATCTTCTTGCAGGCCCGTTTCGTATCCTCCCACAAAATGTAAACAAACATTGCCATGTGACTGTCATGTAGCATCTGTCAAAATCAATGTTTACATTCCATTGTGTGTGTACATATGTTCGTATACTTTCGCTAGACCTAAAAATAAACATTGAAATCTGACTTCTACTTTTATACCAGTCAAATGTGTTGTTTACTCTTTACAGCTTTTCAAATAATTCTATCATATTTCGAAAACCGTTCCATACGAAAATTGAGTTTAGACCTCTAACATTATTTAGGTCAGCTTTATGTTTTAAAAATGCCTGAATTGAAGACAGTTCTTACAGTTATTTTACATTAACATATCTGTTTTCCACAACATAGCACAATACATGTAATGCATGTTAGTATTTTGCCGCGACTGTGTTAAACACTGTTACAACTGCGAGGTAAAGGGTTGTACTAATTGTAATTATCGTTTTGTTATTGATGTGTCTTTGCTCCTTTTCTCTAAAAGGACAGCCTCAGTTGGAATAAATATTGAAACGAAGGAACGGCCAGTGAAAAAGGCACATTAAATTCAAGCACACAACTTGTGTTGATCATTTTGTCATACAAACTTTAAAAGATAGCGGTGAACATGCACACAAATAAGCCTACAATAAATTTATTCCGCTCATATTTCTATGTATTGCTACTTACTGTTTATAGGTTTATTGAAATTTATCGGGCTGGGCTTATTTTTCTTCTGGGAATTGTGGCAAATTATGTTACACGACTGTGTACAACAATGGTACAACAATGTAATAAATAAACAGACGTAGGCGTAAATAAATAACTTCGTCATAAATAACAGTTCACATTTAAAACGTATAAATAGTGCTAATCAAATATTTGAAATCATGGACACACAGGACCAGCGTATCGTCCACAATGCACAAAGGCACACCATTTAATAGACACAGTGATTAACGAAACACATGTCACAATATACGTACTACTGCCTTGGAAACACAGATTTATCACAACATCATAACTTGCCTAGGTAGGTTTAAAAAACACAATGTCTACAAACGTGATGTATTAATTTGAAGTAATTTTCGGAGTATAAATAATTTACGTTTCGTTTGGCAAAAAGCAACACGGCACGCCATGTCATGGCTCGCCCCGTCTGCCAACTTCACTAAGTAACTGCCCCGCCATCATATTTAAATATATTAAAATACACATTCAAACATTAAAATCTCCTTTCAGTTGTATATTACAGATTCAAAAATCATTATTTTGCTGTAATAAGTATGAAATAATGCTAAAATTGAAAACGTGTACAATTCCCTTGCTTACTAGCGAAGTGAAATTTCCCGAGTTTAAAAAAGACGAAGAAAAAGAGAGAGAAAACGACAAGCCTCGCTTAGCAGACAGTTTTTCAGATGCTTTCTCATGCGATAAAACAACACCTTACCATTATGGCCTACTCACGATATTTTCCGCAGTTACTTTAAACTGTAAAAATGATATATGTTGCCATGGGGGCTATCTAAATATTTAAATATTTTAAAAGGCACCATTTAATTTACAAATATTATACTAAAAAACTAGGTTAAAATTATATTTTTACTGTGAACTATTTCTTACCGGTCGTTGCCATCATGTCGCTGCTCTCACTGTTGTTAATTCATATTTAAAAATAAATAAATATTACAAGTTATAGAAGATATTAAGGTAAAGTTTCATTTATTCAGTAATACTGTACTATAAAGTTAACCACAGTGTTATATATTTGTGGAATACAGGTTCTTGAAAAAACAAGTTGACATGTTATACCTTGAGTGTTTTTTCAAAGGTTGATTTTCATAAGTCGCTTCCTTTTGGGAATGGATTATAGTTATCCATCAATGCCTTGCCACATTTTTTTAAATGTATTGGTACTTATTTTGCATACTTGAGTCTATCAGGAAAAATTCCCTGGGTAAGACATTTATTGAAAATGTAAGTCAAAGGCAGTTTTATTAAATAAGAACACTTTTTATTTATTTTTAGCAGAGTCATAGGTACCTCATCTATTCCACAGGAACTTTTACTTTGGAATTTTTAATTACATTTGTGATGCCTTCTTCAGAGATAGATGTGAAAAACAACGGTTTCATTTCATTGTTAATAATGTGCCACATTGCTTTTGTTGTATTTGAGGAGGAGGCAGCTATTTTCCCCCCATTGTATTTCTGCTTTGCTACTCCGAGTAACTTGTTATATAATTTTTCGTATTGCTTACACTATAATTTTCGTTTTCCCCCTGGGTTCTTAGCATTTTATGCATTGTTTTTAACCTCTGCCCTGAGACTGTCAGACCTTTACTAGTCTATTTTATTTTCGAGCTACTGCTACATTTTACAAATTTGACTGGAAAGGGATGATTAAATTGACAAATAAATGTATTAATAAAACTGTTCCAGGCGATATTTGGTTCAGTTAATGTATAAACATCATTCCATTTTTCATTTACAAGTAGGCTTTTAAAAAATTTATAATTTTCATCTACATATTCATCATACATCCATTAAAATAAGCTTATGTCTAATTAGTTACCCTCAAAATTAGAATTTTAAAAATCCTTAAGAAGTGAAATACAGTTTTAAGAAAATCACACAATGTTTTTCTATTTTGCAGACGGTGTAGTTATAGGAAAATATTGGCTTTATCTAAGTTTTATTTATTTTGACTACCTTTGTCATTTACTATAATGATTACAGCCTACTATTAAATACATAACTATCTAAACACACAAGTAAACTTTATTTATTTATTTAACTTAACATCTTGTCGACTGCAGGTTCATTAGAGAATTGTAAACCAAGAACAGAATGAAGGGAATACAATGAAAGAATTGGTCAAATTGTCTTTATTGAATCACCCCAGAAATTGCATGTAGTGAGTTCGAGAAACCATGGAAATTGAAAATCATGAAGGCTACATTCAGTAGGTATTAAAAATATGAGAACTGATTTGTTTGTAGGCCTATATTCTTGTGTAGATAACAAGCTGATTCCTTGTTTGTCACTGCAACTCTGCTGACTTGGGGAGAAAAAATGGTAAGAGTTGAGTTTTTATAAGGTTTGTATTGTTTTAGGAGATGATTTACCATTACTAACAAATTAATTCTATAAACTCTTACACTGAAACAGCAAATCGGCATTTAGAAAAAATATGTATCTGCAGTTTAAAAAAAAATTACCAGTACCTCTAACAAGTCCGCAACTTACAGGTTAGACCATAAATTCACGGCATGTTAGTAATCGCAACCGCATGCAAAAAAAAAAAAAACACTACAATTGTTAATTTACAAACTTACAGAGATAAAAATATCCCTATACACACAATAATTGTGCGATATCTTTCACGAATGTATTCACTGTATATACAAATACACTAAACTCTGGACTCACATGGCCCAGCTCACACACATATTCATACATTAATAATAGTTTTCGTTGGTTGCCGACTAAATAAAAAATATATTATAGTTTTAGGGCGTGTTTACATGCCAAATTCACATTTCAGAAATGCAAGAATAAGTAGTGTTATCCATATAGCACTCGCAAGACTGTTTGATTTTAATGTAAACAAAAGTTGTCTGTCTCTCTCCCGCATGGCTGCTTAACTTGTAACGCACTCGCAGACGACTTCAATAGCGTATTACATTTGATTTTAGTACTGTTAAAGTTTTGTCACAACTTTTAAAAACTCCCATAGTCATCAGAAAATTATTTCCTGGAATATTTCTAAGGCAAATATATAGGGAATAGGAAGCAAATCAACCAAAACACAGTTTACAACACTTCCATTTAAATGTAAATAATTCATAACTTTAAACACAATCATACTTTATGTATATTATCTTTTAGAGCAAAAATGGCAGTATGTTAATTTATGTTGAATTTAATACTCATCAAAATACATGTGAAAGATAGCCGATACAATATTTTTGGATACTGTTGTTCACTTGAGATTTTTTTACCGGAAAAAAACCGTCTAAAGCTTCATACACAATAGAAAACTTTAGCTTTTGACTTTATATTTCCTTTCCTCTGACGAAAGCACCAATACACAGTAGAATCATAAAGTTAGAGTTCAGACAATTGAACATCGATTCTAGGAGCTTCGTAAAAAAGTGTATCCTGTTATGAAAATAATTATGAAAATATCAAGGAATGCATTTTACATACCTTAAAAAAAAAGAAGAAGCTTAAAATCTATATTAGAATTTTATTTCAAAACAAAAAAAAAACTCAATTGTTTTTTCATTATAATATGTAAATTCATATGTTTCCTCTTCACATTATATTCGTTTGCCATTTATTTAATTTAAGACGAACTTCGTATAATATACCGAGATGGAAATCGCACTATAATAAGATATTGAACTATCCACATAACCTCAGTTTGATTCTCGGCAAAATTGCTGCTTGACTTTGACTTTATATTTCAACTTTTCGGAATCATAAAGTCGAGAGTGCTTGACTCTACCTTTGACAGTTCCATTGAGTCAAGCTCCATAAAAAACATGTCGGAAAGCAAACGTAAAGTCAAATGTTAAGGTCAAATGTTAAAGATGAACTGGCTTCACTTGTTAACACTGCACAGTATAGGACATAGCCACTCCCTGCATGCTAACTACCAACCTAACTACATGGATGCACAATTACGCATCCCATGGACGCATAGAGAATCTTTTTGTCTATGGATGATTCCCCACAAAATTTGTGAGTTTACGACAAAGATTAGAGATGGGTAATCTCTGATTTACGATTGACTTAACAGAATAAGTGCGCCGTGTTCTTAAGATATGATTCAATGTACTCAAGTGTATTAGTTTTTTGATTGTTGTGTGTGGTTCTTGACGGGTCGTGTGCGATCTTGGTGCGACTTAAGAGCTTGTTTTATTTTATATCTTAAGTACAAGTCAAACCAAGTACCCAATCAGAGCACAGCGGCAGTTGGTAGCGGGAAACTGTATTAAGCCTCATTCACATGTGCGCTAATCACGCCAAACATATATATCAGGCAGAACTGTAGGTTGTTCAAATGTAATCAGATTTTCTGAGTAACCATTTTGCTGTCGAATTAGTTATATTAACGTCAAGTTTCTAAAACAAATTATAGATAACAAACTAGAAGCTGTCATCTTTCTACTCTAGTTTATTAATTATATTATTGTGCGAATTATTTACAAAATGATTTTCAAAAGATTGCAATTTTGTTTTCACATTCGAAAATATTTACATTCTAGTGCTATCTTTGGGTTCATTTTCAAACAATGTTATATAAAATTAAAGTGTAAATTCACGTATCTCATTATAAATACGTACATTGAAATATTCTATACACGTCGATTATACAACAGATTTGTAGTATCAAATATGTGAACCAGTTGATTTCTGGGAAATATCGGCTAAGACTGCTCTTTCCGTGAGTAGAAAATATCGAGTGAGCTCAACTTTCCGCGTGACTCGCGTGGAAATCGAGGACGGCATCCGCTCTGTCTGTTCGTGATCGGCATACATGTGAATCTAGCTTTAACTTGTATTTAGCTTATGTCGTATTTGAAATCGTATGAAAGTAATTATTTTAACCAAGAGGCAATATCCTCTTAATTTAAAAAGTTCATGGTCATGTTTACGAGGAAAAAGTTATTGTAATCGCTTTTATTAAAATTTTCAGATTTATTGACGTAAATTCATAATGTTGGCATCGGTTTTCCCTTCTATAAGATTTCAAGACTTTTTTAAAACTTACACTAGCAGTAACCACAAATTATTAAATGTATGTAAATTGTCCATTTTTTCAGGTTATTTCAGTTGATTTATGTCACCTACGATATTTATTTGCTAGACTTAACAGTTGTTAATTCAATCATAAACTGCATGTTTTCTTATCATTCATTTTCCATGTGCTTATCGAGTTGTTAAGTACAATTCTTAATTCTTCGGTCTTAAATGTTAAACCCACCTTAACGATCCCGATCATGTACGCACAAATCCTGGAAAGTTTATCCTAATGAACACAGATCAGGTTCGTTTGTTTCAACTACACAGGCCACACCAGCAGGGCAAGCATGGTTAAAATTTTGGCCTGTCATAGGCGCGACATGTCATTGCTGTGATGCTTCATGTGAAAAAGCGAGTATGGATAGAATTTAAGCACGTCTTCGGGCGTTATAACTATGGCGCGCCCATCATCCATGTAGCATTATATATTAGCCGTCGTGACTGCAGACCACTGTGCGACAGACAACATGGCTGAAGCCCGAATAATAATCTGAAAAATATATGTCCGTTTACGAAAGAATTACAGGTTCTATAAAATGTATCTATGTACAAATTAAAACTTGATGTAAGCATAAGTAACGGGAAATGTTTCGATTTTCCCCATTAGTAAAAATAAAACAATAAATACAACTAAAAAAAAAAAAGATTATTGTCGACTTGTGCTAATAACCTTTTACACGAAATTTATGCCAAGTTGCGTGTGTAGCTCTGTGGGTTAGTGCACGGGTTAGTGCCCCATTGAGTTTAAGTTATAGAGTTCAAATCTCCATGAGACGAAATTGTTTTAGTTATTTTATATGACACATTATTATTGTTTATAGTTTATGTTATTGACTGAAAATGCTTATGTCTAACTTTTCTTCGTTTAAAAGCAACGATACAAACAGAGCAAAATAAAAATCGCTTTTATACAAAGAAATTCTAGAAGCAAATGTTTTCTGACAATTACATAAATTATAAACCACTATAATTTTATCGCATAAAATAACTAACATTAGGGCAATGCTAGTTATTTCTCTACTTTTAATAAAACGTAAATAAGTTGAACACAGTGACGAATTAAATATTGTATTTACAGAATGTAGCAAAATAATTATGTAAAATAAACATATTTGCGGTAGTTTACAATTTATATTGTACAATTTACCGTTATTCAAAAAATTAAAAAGAAATTTGCGAGGGAGTGGGATTTAACTTTTATACCCACACTACCAAGTCAAGTTTATATAAGAGGAAGAAAATACACATATTATTATTTCACCTTAAAAGTCTGAAGATTAAATTGTATGCCCTTACTTTTGGTTTTTGGTTTGATGCGTAGCGTTATGATTGTTAAAACTAAGAGTATACGAGTGCTCTCTCTTCTCCAACTTCAAACAGAGGGCTGTGATTATTGCATGAAAACGAAATGAAAGACGTACAGACAGAATTAAAGCCTGAAGTCATGTCCGAAATGGGTATGAGACATTTATTTAGGTAACTAAATCGACCACGTGATGAGGTTTAGGCCCTAAATATTTGGGTATTTAGGTCTGAAATTTACTGAGGTGAATTGCACACGAAATCCCAAAATAATTGGCATGAAGGCAATCCGCGGCGAGCCCATGGGTTGAGCGGAAAGTGAGTCAGCGCAAAGCATCCGTGGAGGTGGCAGGTGTGTGTATCTCTGGCATTTTCCCGTGCACATCAGGTGGCCATCAACTTCTCATATCTGGACATTAACCACAATAGACTTTAAATCACCAGGAAACTTCTTTTCCACCTAGCCACCCGGTAAGTCACCTCCACTCCCCGGTGGAATAGCATTTCCCCAGGGAGCTTCAGTTTTCATGTAAGTTTTAATTGTCGAAAGGTGTTCTCACAGTGTCACCCCATGGCAGGGCATCATAGCCAGGAGTATTTTATGTCAAGTGCCCTCGCAGAAGGGATGTGATATTAATGTAATAAATACGTGTATGTGGGAACAGTCGCTATGTCATTTATTTATGTCCATATACGTTCCAGGGGATGGGTGTGTGGGAGGCCCTGACATCCCACGTATGCATGTTAATGAATAGGAGTTTTCCTGCCAAGGTCAACAATGGAGAATAGCCGACCGACGGGCTATCGTTTAGTAAACAGCACTCACATAGAGCAATAGTCATCAGGGCGGATTTCTACACTTCAACTCCAATGGGGAGGAGATTGGTACCGGGTGGATGGCCCGGAACCCAGAGGGTTAATAAAAGCAGCATCAGCATTGATGTCTCCTGACGGGATCTGATGCCTACCGGGTATATTCATTCTTACATCTCACCATCATCACTCCAGAAAATCCAATTCAACCCTTTCACAGCCTCCCATGAACATCAACATGCACATTGAAAATGGAAAACCAGGAATCTACATGAAGTTATTTTAAAATGAACATATTATTTTGTTTAAAATTGCAAAAAAAAAAAAAAAAAAAAAAAAATGTGATTGGTTGTTATTCAAAATGGAATGTTAATTGCAGGGAGTGGATAAATATCGAGAAGGTTGATATCAGGTAGAAAGAAATATGATCAGTTATTCACACAACAGGGTTACTTATGTGAAAAATGCTTGGGAGAAAGTTATTTATTGATAGGGTGTCTAATAAAATTACGCCGAAATGTAGCACTGTAACTAGCAGTTCGAAACCATCCACCCTAAATTCCTAAAATGTAATTCCCCAAATTTTCTATTTCAGACATGGCTCCAGTGTTCATATTACCTCGTAAATTAACGTTTTGAAATAGTAGAAATATTTTACCAAATATTTTGAATTGATTTTATTTTATTAGTTTATTTGTTTTACTTAATACACGTTTATCGGTGGTCATTTTATTTTGAAAATCATTAGAGACTGAGCAATTTGCTAGAGATGCAGACTGAAGTTACTGTTGTATCAACCAGATACTTTTGACTAATTGAAAAGGTGAAATTCTCACTGATTCACATTTACAGTGTAAATACAATAAATACTTGCACTGTGAATATTATTTCAAATCTGTTCTGCTGGAGAACAAAACTAAATTCTGATGCGCTGCACCTCCAGAGGTGCTGGTGGTGTGTTGTTGTCCCGCCTGAGAGTAGGTGGGGAATAGGAACTGATGATGTGCCCGGCGTCCCGTTTGGTATAGAGAACAATTGTTGATGGGGGTCGTACGGCCGAAGGCCTATGGCGACTACTCTGGATACGCTGTCAGTATGAAGGAGAGCTGAGTGAATTTGTCCATTATATTACATAAAGATAAAATATTGCCTGTGGGCGAAGCTGTTGGCCACTTCGCATGCCAATATTACCACATAAGTTACCCTGCTTAAGGGAGGCAGGCTCCGTAAATGCAAAACACACTGAAATACACTTGTAAATTTGAAGGCTGCTATTAGCGTGCAGTACCCAATGAATTCGGGAGAGTTAAATGCAACAAAATACATAAAATTATGTTTTATTACCATAAAGCCACAACAGAATGTTACTGCACTTGTTAATTCGTATCTTAGTTAAGCAGACCCGGCAATCTGGACCTGCTGGTGGTCGCTACTGCTGGAAATTAAGTTGTGGGCCTTAGATTGTAATTACATGAAATGCGTCCCACATGTGAAGTCCTGGTACGTTGTGTCAGGATGCAGGGTGTCCTCCCCAAGGCTAAATAAAAGTACTAAATGATTCTCGAATTACGTTAACTATGGATATGAAGAAAAATGCATCCTATATTGAATTGCCGAGGGGAGTATGCGGAACTTACCGTCTTCCCTGCCGGTTGTCTGAAGTGCTGAAATCTGATTCATGATAAATTAAATTGATGTTGTACATAATTAAGATTGCTAAATAAAAATATATTGGTGACATTCTCGTGAATGCAGGAGCCCCACATATGGCTAAGAATGTGACATCACGAGAATATCACCGCACTTGAAGAGTGATAGTAAATGAAATAATGCCTCAGGTGTCTGATTCTCGATATATTATTATTATGTACAGTCATACAATTAACATTTTAGAATCTGCATGTGTCGTTACGTAATTAATTTCAGGAATGTGTATGGATGTGACAACACACAGATTTTGTAACTAAGGGTGGAGCTACACTCGTTTTTCTATGAAATTTTATTGACTCTCTATGATGGAGCGGGCGGTTTCCCTAGTGAGTTATGGTGTAATCAGAGTGAATTAGGCTTAAAAATGCTCCTGTTAATTAATGCTGCTAGGGAACCGCTCGCCACTTCACACTTCCTGCAAGAATTCAATTCCCAGTATTTTGAATCCTCTTGGAGCCACGTCGTACTCCGTTTTCGGCCACAGGGCACGTGGACATCGTGCACATCGGAAAGTCGTGGGAATAAGCAGCACCACTTACCCCAGTGTTCCCTCCAAAGGGTTACATCTAACAGTCATGTCTTTACAGGACACACTCATTTAGGTCACATATCCATTCATCACAAGAGTTACCTTTTGTAGTGAATGATAAATATTATGACCTGTGGCTATGAGTTTACAGGGCGGCAAGAAAATTGTAATGCCGTTCTTGTCGAGCTGCACTGATCGAGACCGCGACTTAATGTCGATTGGTTAAGTGTTGCTGTGTGGTTGATGTGTCTGCGATAAAACAAACGGGCACAAGGGATACGTAAATGTCAGGAGCACGTCAAACGCCCCCTTCTCTGGTGACAGTTTGGTCTTCGCAGACCCCCAAGTGACTGCCACACCGCTAGATGAAACAGGATGTCGGCAGTCGCAGCTGTTTGCAGGGTCTCAGGTTGTAAGGCCCGCGATGAGGCTGTGCTGTGCTGCCTGGCGATGCTCCAGGGCGATGACCCTTCTGATGATGAAGTGCCACTGCCTGTGCTCACTGAATGTGGTTGTTTCCATTGTAAATTGTGCATGCTGGCCTATGTTGTTGCTGATGCTTGGAGCGGCGGGGAGGGGTTGAGAACCACTCTACCGTCGTCTTGTCGTCGCTGCTGCTGATGCTGTCGCTGCTCTTCGGACCCCGCAATGCTCCTTCTTCTGGCGAGGGGAAAGGTATGGTGTCCCTTGCAGGACTTGATGCTCCTTCTGTTGAATCTTCCCCTGCACTCTTGATGCGGTCTTCCAAAATGAGGTCAGTCTATTGGGAGTCGTGACACTCTGTTATGGCTCACTTTGGTTTGCAGAGCCTGCGATGTTGATGTTATGTGTTTGAGATGGCGTGACTTCTTACTATTGCTCCTCTTCTTCCTCTTGCTCCTCTTCTTCCTCTGCCAACCTTATGGGCATATGATTACCAGGTGTGGCAGTGGGAAAAAATTTGCCGGAGAGCACTCCCCTCTGTGCATGAGCTTGCCTCAGTTTCACCATTGGGTGTTTCTGCTACCTGCTCTTGGCAATTAGGCCCTTCCTCTTGCTCAGTCCCTGCATGGCTGTGCTGGGTCCCTGCATGGCTAGGTGAAGGTCGTCGCAGTGTATGGCCACCTTGTGCCCGCTGCTGACCTTGATGAGGTAAGTTGTATACCCTAGCGCTTTCACAACAATATGTGGTCCGCTCCGCTTAGGGGCAAACCCTGCACAAAAGTTGCGCTTTGTGCTGCTCACTCTGTGCTCGCAGATGTAAACATGTTGTACGGGCTTGAGTCTCTTTAATGGGCGGGTTGTGCTGGTACCCATTTTCCTATGTACCTCTCCTGGTGAATGCGTGCATTTTCGTGGTCTTGCTCCCGATGCTGTCGCCTGCTGGCTGCACTTTCTGTTGCGTCGCTGTTTGCCTGTCGAATTCTGAATTCTCCAGGGAGGGGTAGCTCCCTTCCCGGCAGAATGGCGGCTGGTGATTCACCTGTGGCTAGGTTCACCCTCCGTCTGATTGTGAACCGGGCAGTGGAAAGATGTTCAGCCCAAATTGCGTGGTTTGTTCCTACCTGCAGGCGTAACAGAGTCTTGAGGTCTTGATTTATCCTCTCAGTTGTGTTGGCCTGCGGGTGGTACACAGCCATTGTATGAAGCTGGACTACTCACCTGGTACACAATTCTCTTCAATAATTCCCCGTAAATTGGGTACCATTGTCGGTCAAGAGGGTGCATGGGTAGCCTCATCGGGAGTAGAATTCGGTCTCCAGTACACGGGCTATGTTGCGTGCCCATGCAATGGAAACTGTTTATGCTTCCATCCACCTTGAGAACGAGTCACTCACCACAATAATTAACCACGTAGCATTAGGGGTGCACAGATATAGCCCCATCAGGTCCAGCAAGATGAACTGGAATGGCTCCTGTGGCTTCCGTGGTTGTTGTTGTGTTACTCCATTTGCTCTCCTACTCTTGCAGAGGTTACACTTGATGCAATCCCTCACGTATTGCCGGACGTCTCTGGTAATGCTGGGCTAGTGGAAATGGTTCTGCACATTTCTTGTGGGTTATGATGTGCCAGGGTAGCCTTCAAATCGTGCGCGATGTGCATGATATAGCGCTTGTGCTCATGCACTTTTGGGCAAATACAACTTCCAGGTTGCTTCAGGGCGACGCGGTCATGTCTCGATGCACATGTCGTTCATTTGCCACCACTCCTGTTCACCATGCATGATGGAGGTGATAAGATGTTGGCTCTCTATACACTGAAGTTGTGCTGTTAAAACTCTGTCCTGTAGGTCGCCGATCTCGAGTTCGGCTTCCTTGGAAGCCTCAATGACAGCACAGCTCACGCGACCCTCGCCAGTTGTTCGGTAGTTGGCTGTGGTAGGCGAAGCAGGTCATCCCACTTCTCTTGGTCCACCACTACCATTTTGCCTGGTGCACGTGAGAGCTCGTCTGCTAACTAATTCTCAGCTCCCGGTACGTGCTCCGCCTCGAAATTGTACGCTTGGAGGAGGAGTGCCCAGCATGCAAATTTACTCTTCACCTCTTTCATGGTGTCAAGTCAGAGTAAGCAGTGGTTGTTGGTTCATAGTGTGAACCGTTGGTACTCTAGGCATGACCTGTAACGTTTCATGGTCCACACTACGGACAGACTCTCTCTCTCATTCACATCGTACCTACCCTCAGTTGCCCCGAACTTTGTACTACTGTATTCAATGATAGACTTCTCTTGGTTATCCCCAATCTGATAGAGAACTGCTCCAAAGCCCATCTGAACTGTGCCTCTGAAGATATAAATGGTAACTTGGGTCGTGTCGAACCAATTTCTTGCACTCCCTGAACTTGATCTTGATCTCTTGAAAAATTTCTTCATGTTTTGTTGTTCACACATACTTTATGTTGAGTGACAACATTTCAGTGAGTGGTGCGGTTATGGTTGCAAAATGCTGTATGTTTACCTGCAGCAAGTTCACTAACCCGAAGAATTTCCTCAGTTGTTACCTTGTGTGCGGTGCCTTGTAGTCGTTAATGAGGGCCAAATGCTCTTCTGTTGGCCAGCTTCTGTGTTCATCGACCATGTGCCCAAGAAACTATATGCATGGGTGGCCAATGTGACACTTGTGGTTCGCACACTGCAACTTATTGATGGCTAGTCTCTCCAAAACTAGTGACAGGTGTTGGATATGGTCAGCCCAGGTTTTGGACCAGATGACCACATGATCCAGGTACACGAGGGCGAAATCTCCAATGTACCCATCATCGTTTGAATAGCTGATGGTGCGCACTTTAAGCCGAAGGGCATTACACAGAAGTGGAACCTCCTTCCATCTGAGGCTGTGAACGCCGTTTTGTGATGGTCTACAGGCTTTATTGGCACCTGCCAGTACCTGCTGTGCAGGTCCAATTATGTCATAACCTTAGCCTTGCCCAAGGTATGCAATACATCCTTGACACTTATGTAGGGGGCGTGGCTCTCTGTGTGATTGGTTAATTGCTCTGAAATCCACACAGAAGCATCACGCCCCATCCTTCTTGGGTGCCAAGGTTATTGCCCTGTTGTAGTGGCAGCGAGTGGGTTCAATCACACCATCAGCTATCATTTCTTCAATCTGCTCTTTTATGATGGTGCATTGATGAGGCTGATAACTTCTGGGTCCAGAGTAGATCAGCCGGTCATATTCCAGTGGAATACAATGCTCAGGTACGGTTGTTCAATGGAGTGGGTCTCCGGCAGCAAATACTTCCTGTCATTCATCCAGTATGCGTTGCACTATATTCCTGTATTCCGGAGGGACCACATGAACGAGTTCGTCTAGTCGCACTCTGAGCTTGTTACCAGTGATTCACTGTCGTACACTGTTCGCCTTTTCTTCAGGCCGAAAGGATCCTATGGGTGGCTGGCTCAACAATGGCCTTTTTTTCGCTGAGCTAGGTGATACCCAAGATGGCATCCTCCCGTAGGTCCGCAGACACGAGGGCTGTGGGGATGGTGGTCACATATCTAATTCGGACAGTAAACAGTGTCTCTCCCATCGATTCCCCCACATTCTGCTTTGTTGCGAGATGTAGTACCCGTGTATTCGGTGTAATCTCACAAGTATCCACGAATCCGACGTGCACTAAATTATGACTTGCTGCTGTATCTATTAATGCATGGCATGGTTGCTTTTTTAAATGTACTGCAATTCTAATCATTCGGGTTTGTATTTTACTGATCTGGTGTATGCTTGGTTGCTGACTTCCGATTCCTGCCTGCCCTACTTGCTGAGCAGGCTTTGTACCTCGGGGGCCCTTTGCCTTGGGGTAGTGAGCATCTGGTTCGCCTACCCCAATGGTCCGTTTCTTATCTGTGGTTTGTTGTTGGTCTGTGGTTGGTTGCGTTTATTGTCCTTGCAATAAAGCACGCAAATTGTGGCTCACGTAGACTTCCTACCATGCCCGTGGTTGCTGATGTCCGTGCTGCCATCCTGCCATCAGTGTATGTTCTTGTGCAGAATGCACCTTCTCCTACTACCTTGCTCACTGCCCGTTGCTCCTCTGTCTGCTCCCTGTGCTACGCATCTTTTCTCCAGCGCGAATGGTACCCGTCACCCTCTCTATTCGCGGCATTTTGTTCTTGGCTGGCTTGGGTCCAACAATGCGGCAGAGCGCATGACCTCTGTGCTACTGTGAATTGCTTGTGCCATTGCTAGCCTTTTTTACGCTCTTACAGTTGACGCAACTACCTCTAGGATCTCATGCGCGCTCATGTGTGGATGGAAGTTTTTGATTTGCCCTATCTTCCTTGTTACAAACACGGTCAGAGATTCACCCGCTTTTTGCACTTCTAGTACAGCCCTGCTCTGTGCTTGCAATGAGGAGTAGGTATTGGCAAATCGACTTTAAAAGCTGTTACTAAATTCTACCCACTCAATGCCATAACGACTGATCGTTTTCCACCATTTACTCGCCTCGCCGACCAATTGTGTCCTCATACAATTTGGCCACTCTTGTTAGCGCACCTGTATCTCTCTAAACGTGTTGTGCAGTCGATTATAAAAGCCTGCGGCTCCTCAGTTGGTAAGCCTGAAAACGTTAGTTATCGTTGAAATCGGGCTGGAATTGTACCAGCTTCTATGGCTCTTGTGATTGCTGTAAATAATTCCGGATTATCGCGATCGTTTTGCTGCGGGTACGTGACCTGCATGGGTTGTGATGTCTGCTTCTGCAGTTCTTCTGCTATTCTGAGCAGGGGCATCGAATATAGCAGTGGGCTTTGGTACACATTGGCCTATTCCGAATGTTCCTGTGCACAGTGATGTGTTCTAGACAATTCCGCCCCTACTGCTGACTTGACTACTGACCACGGTGATGGAAATGCACATTGTTCACAGCGTAATCTCCCGGTGGCTTGATTTGCCATGGCTTGCCCAGTCAGACATTGCCAGTGCATTTGGCACCCGCATGTCACTCACCTCATGGTTTCTTGTGACTCTTGCCTGCAAATTTCCTGTTGACACTGCTCACATACTTCTAAATGTTCTATTTTGTCTGCTTTGGAAATTTTGTCAGTTCGGAAGAGAATGCGTTCGCACGTTTCACAGAGAATATGGCCTTGTTGATCCGTGATGGGCTTTTCAGTCTAGCTCAACTATTCCGGATGAAAACTACGTGCACACTGTACACAAATTATGTATCAGCTTCCCCTTTCTGCATGCATTATTTGTTTTGCACACCTGCCATCCTGCCAATACGTAATTACATTTATTGTGGAATTGAAATCGATTAGGTGTGGTTGTTGACATTGACAAACAAATTGTCTTTGCAAACCTTGCTTATTTCGCGTGGGTTGTACTTTGCCACAGTCGGCACACAAAATTGCTGGTGTACCATCTGAGGTACAAATCTACTTTCGCCCAATCAGGCTCTATTTGCCGTCATTATTCTTTCTTTGAGAATTATCAAATTCTGTGTTTCCGACACAGACATATAATTTCCTCACAGGGGTTTGTACTGATTGTAGGCTGTACACATGTCAAACATAATGGTCTTGTTTGACCTGCGCTTGTACACCAATTCAAATAATGCCGGACAGTATCTCGTATTGCCGCATGTTGTGGAGGGCGGGTTTCAAGGTCAAACATTGTGTTGTTATGCGGCTGGCCCTCGGTCACTCCTCGTGGGGAAAGGGGGACATTTACTGTTTCTCGCGGCCCCTCTTTTCCCACTGAAAATACGTATTTCAGCTACGTGCGTGACACATGTGTTTTCCCAGTATACTGCTTGCTTTGAAATGGAAAATTACTTGGAAAAGTTTCTTGAAAATAAGTTGTGGGCTTTTGACTTATGATTGCAGTACAACAGCTTCGAAAAGCTTTGCAAAAATATTCGTGATAAATGACTGTAAACATTTTGTTGACTTCTGAAATTTCGTGAAAAATCCTTAAAATTTTTAATTATTTTTGAAAATGCTCTGAAAATTTTAAAAAATTGATTTAATTGACCTTTGCACTTTAAGTTCGTTACTCTCCAAGGGAAAACACTGAAAAGGTTAATTGTTTATTTTGAAAAAGTTTGAGAATTTTATTACTGAAAAATGCTGCAAAATTTTCCGGAAAATTCTGGTAAATATTAAAATTAAATTTTGATTGCTATTGTTTCTTAATTGCTGACTGGCATTGCTTGAAAATACCGTATTTACTTGTTGTGATACCTTTTGCCAATTGCTGTACATGTTAATAATGCCTCATGTGTTTGTTTACAAAACACTCTCACACTTGCAGTGTCGAGTGGGTGTGTTGGACGTGCATCTGTTTTTGCTTACAGTTGTGTATTTTGCATTATGTGTTCTCACATTTAACCAGTGTATGTTTACAAAAGTTAAAGCGTCTGACGACATTACAAGTAAACAACCCAGATTAGTGGATTCTTTAACTGATGCAGGCTCTCATTAGACGTCAGTTGACATGCGTTATTTCCCCGCTCGATTCACTGTATGTCTGTTAACATACCACACATTCACTCTACAGTGTAAACAAATCTGACAACTTGACCAATAAATATTTGTACTATTAGTGTGGCAAATAAAAATATGAACCCTTGATTTTATTGATGTTGACTGTGGTGTTCACTGTACTTTTTTAATTGTGTTGTTATAGAGAGGTTTCTGAGGGTCTCAAGTTAATCACCAATGAATGTAGCTGTTCGTTGTGAAGCACTACCGCACTGTTACCTTTGTCGCATAGCCTGTTTTCCACGTGTTGCATTGAGCAGACTACCGATGTGTTGTTGATGCTCCCCTTCACTCCGATGTTCTACTGTTGTTTTATTCGCCCATGTTAGGCAAAACACTTGATGTAGGAATCTGGCTTGTTGGTGTAGACATGTTTTATTCGCCCAAGTTGGGAAAGCCGCTTGACACTCTACACCTCTAGAGGTGCTGGTGGTGTGTTCGTGTCCTGCCTGAGAGCAGGTGAGGTAGAGGAACTGATGATGTGCCCGGCGCCACGTTCGGTATAGAGAACGATTGTTGATGGGGGTCGTATGGCTGACAGCCTACGGCGACTTTGGATACGTGTCAATATGAAGGAGAACTGAGTGAATGTGTCCATTATATTTTGTAAAGGTAAAATATTGCCTGTGGGAGAATCTGTCGGCCACTTCGCATGCCTATATTACAACAGAAGTTACCCTGCTTAAGGGAGGCAGACCTGTAATGGAAAAAACACTAAAATATAATTGTAAATTTGAAGGCTGCTAATAGTGTGCAGTACCCGATGAACTCAGGAGAGTTAAATGCAACAAAACATGTCTAATTATGGTATGACTGTTTTATTACCATAAAGTACAACAGAATGTTACTGCACTTGTTAATGTGTACCTTAGTTAAACGGACCCGGCAGTTTGGACCTGCCAGTGGTCGCTTCTGCTGGAAAATAACGTGTGGGCCTTAGATTGTAATTACATGAAACACATCCTGCACGCGAAGTCCTGGTATGTTACATCAGGATGCAGGGAGACCTCCCCTCGCCTAAATAAAAATACTAAAAGGTTCTCGAATTACGTTAACTATGGATATGAAGAAAAATGCAGCCTATATTGAACTGCTTGTGAAGGGGAGGGGGGTACGTGGAGCTTACCGTCTTCCCTGCCGGTTGCCTGGAGTGCTGAAATCTGACTAACGACATGGTGTCAGTTTCTCTGAATGTCCAGCGAATCCAGCACCAATATTAAATATGAAAAAAAAAAGCCGAACTTAATGAATAACATAAGTTGAATTGTTGTACATAATTAAGTTTGCTAAACTAAAACACATTGGTGGCATACTCGTGAACGCCGGAGCCCCAGATATGGCAAAGAATGTGACGTCACAAGAATATCACCACACTTGAAGGGTGATATTAAATGAAATGATGCCCCAGGTGGCTGATTCTCGATAGATTATTACATGTACACTGTTATAATTAACATTTTAGAATCAGTGTGTGTCGTGATGTAAATAATTTCAGGAATGTGTATGGATGTGATGACACACAGATTTCGTATCTAAGGGCGGGGCTACACCCGGTATTCTATGGAATGGTTTCGACTCTCAATGCAGGAGCGTACGGTTTCCCTAGTGAGTTATGGTGTAATCACCATGAATTCTGCTTAAAAATGCTCCTATTAATTAATGCAGCTAGGGAACTGCTCGCCACTTCACACTTCCTGCGAGAATTGATTCCCCGTCTTTTGAAATCACTCGGAGCCACGCCGCACTCTGGATTCGGCCCCATGGCCTGTGGACATCGCCCACATCGGAAAGTCATGGGAATAAGCAGCGCCTCTTACCCTAGTGTTCCCTCCAAAGTGTTGCGTCTCACGGTCATGGTTTCACGGGACACACTTGTTTAGGTCAAATATCCATTCATCACGAAAGTTACCTCTTGTGGTGAATGCTAAATATTATGACCTGTGGCTATGAGTTTACAGGGCGGAAAGAAAAGTGTAATGCCATTCTTGTCGACCTGCACTGATCGAGACCGCGAACTAATGTCGATAGGTCGTTTGTTGCTGTGTGGTTGATGCGCCCAGAGATGGAACAAACGGTCACAAGGGATACATGGACGTTAGGAACACGTCAAATACAACACAACAACGTTATCGATTTCATTTGCATATTTTTGGCACACATTTTCTATTGGTTGAAATTTACCGACCGATTATCCAACTTAAAAAACAACACGTTTCTTGTGCAGTTTCAATACCAACATCTGTATATTTATGCTTCTGAGCCGTCATAATCACAACTCCTTAGTTAACAACAGGAGAGTTATGACAACACAATTTGTGCTCGCATTTTCGTGCGGCCGTCACCATGTTGCCGTCGTCCGTACGACATGTCATAACTGTGAGAGTGTGATGTATAAGAATTATGCTCCCACTGCTGCTGCAGAATGGTTAATCTTCCCCATTTTAAGGGGAAATAATAATTTGTGGATTTTCCTCCTCTTATTTTAACTTGGCTTGTTAACACAGATGGTAAGGTAATGGCCTAGTGTCTATTTGTATACGAGTTCAATCCTGCTCCCTCGCGAAATTTTTTCTACTTTTTTAAATTTTGGTAAATCGCTCAATATAAATAGTAATCTACCGTAAATATGATTATTTCGAGTCATTATTTGGCTACGTTCGATAAATGCAATATTTGATTCGCCACTGTGATCACCTTATTTTGTTTTATAAAAAGTAGTGTAAGAATTAGCATTGTCCTAATTTTAGTTATTTTATGTGATAATATTATTGTTGTTTATAATATATGTTATTGTCAGAATACATTTATTTCTAGAATTTCTTTGTATAGAAGCAGTAATATGCAAGTAACTGCACAGTGTAATCGGCAACTTTGGTTTTTTTATTTAGCATTGGTTTGTATTATTGCTTTTAAACAAAAAAATCTAGAAATAAGCGTTTTCTGTCAATAACATAAACTATAACAGTAATAACGTATCACATAAAATAACTTAAAAAATTCGTAATTAGAAATTTCAACTCTAAAACTTTAAATCAACAAGGCACCAACCCGCACACTAACCCACTGAGCTAAACACACAACTTGGAAGAAGTGCTGTGTAAAAGGGTATATTAATAGTACAAGTCCACAGTTATCGTATATATTTTTGAGTTGTGTTTATTGATTTATTATGACCGCGGGGCAAATCGAAACATTTCCCGTTACTTATGTTTACTTTAATGTTTCATTTTGTACAACTAGCATAACTAATTCACAATAAATGGGCACGATTGCATTCAATGTGTGAAAATAACTTCGATTCTCACCCATCTCTTCCAATCAGTGACGATCCCCATAACTACCAACAGATAACCGAGATGAACCAACAGGAAATGCCAATGACGTAATCAATCATGCATGCTTGTGAAGTTTCATGCCTCAACACGATTTCTCTTGTATTCATGATGTAAGCAGAGACGGAGAAATAAACCCCTACAAACAGTATTATATGTAAATTTTATGCAAAATGGTGCATATAAATAAATATAACAATTGAGAACTGTACATTAATTGCTGTTATAACAAAACACACGTTCCCCACTAAGTATATCTGTATACTTACAAATTACAGAAAAATTATTTTGCAGTAATTTCAGAACCTCACTGAAAGTTTACATTTTGTAAAAAATGAAGCATACTTTGTATTTTATGATATTAAGAATTCAATATTATATATATATATATATATATATGCTATTTGTAGGTTTATCCATATATACACCAAGCATTTTATTAATATAAGAAACTGGAAACAGCTGAGTAAAGACTTGGCCACAATTGCACTCATAACTACTGCAATAATGCGTTAATAATAATTCATGAATCAATGGAGTGTTATGGCAATGGCTACAATCGACATCAAATGTTGCAGAGACGCTAAACTTAAAAAATAATGGGTTAAAAACATGCCAGCCTTCCCCATTTTCCGATGCACATCTTGCTGTCATGCCCTCTACGAATATGCAATTTTCCTGCACAGCTAATATTTCTTTATAGAGGTCCGAAACTAGTTCTTCTGTTTCGAGTATGGCGACTTTATTTACAAAGGCCCCCGTAACGGTTCCTGCATGCCAAGTGGTAACACTTCTACCCTTTCTGCATCAACCGGTACCGTTACTACGTGGTTCGGAGCCCGTGATAGCGTGTCTGCTAACTCATTTCCCGCCTGGGGACATGCTCGATTACAAAGTCGCAAGCCTGTAGTAATAATGTCCACCATGTGGGTCTGTTTCTAGCTTCCGTCATACTGTTCAGCCGCACTAAAACCGGTTGACTGTACACAATGTAAACCTCCTGTACTTCAGATATGGATGGTACTTTCTCATGGCCCAAATGACTGCCAGACAATCTCTTTCGTTTACGCTGTTCCTGTGTTCCGTACTACCGAGTTTTACTATTGCAAAATTGATGACCTGTTTCTCGTCTGCATCACCGTACTGGTAAAGGACCGTGCCCAGACCCTCTTGGCTTGCATCAGTCTGTAGATAAGTGGCATGCTGGGTTGACGTGCACTGTCGACCCTAGGCCTATCTCTACATCTGCGTGCCCAACACTCATCTGCCACAAGAGATGTCAACGTGGGAGCTGCTATGTCCAGTACACTGATCTGTGTGTGCACACCAATTGCATCAGTGCAGTGGTAGTGTACAATTGTAACTTAATGTAATTAAAGTCGTTTTTATTTGAAAGCCTAACGTAAGTGTGCCGAGTGAATTCAGTGCAATGAGCAAAATCCCACTTGTAATTTCAGGGTTATGTGTACGTTGACATGTGTGTTTGCAGGTGTAAACCAAAGGGTTTGTTATGTATGAAGTGCCCCAAACATCGACACATGATTTTTATTGGCAGTGACTTAATAATTTTTTAAAATACATAGTGAAATTATCTTGTTCCCAATGAGACACGCCAATGTGTCGCAGTGCATTTCATGCTGTAGAAACAGGGTAAGTTACTGCTAACTTTTAAATATAAGGCATAGCTTTTTAAAAATATTATTCAGTGCATTGCGTATAGTTTTAAGAAGGTTTTAAGTGTATTGTCATTGATGTGTTTGATGTGCGCAGATCATACATGAATCCTCAGGTAAAAAAACATTGCATTTTGCATTTGTAACAGTGGCACAACACGTATAAAATAGGAAATTACAGCGTAATTTTCCATCAAAGTCATTATGAGTGCAATCTGCTAATTGGTAAAATAATGTTTCAGAGATATAAGAAGTCCAGTATTTGGCAGTACCATGCGAGTAACAGAATAGTATTGGGAGGTTACGTTGTTATGAACTCCATAACGTAACATTAACAGTGACCATGTAGGTTTCCTAACACCACTTTTGTCATAAAGATATACAGACTGCAAATTCAAAAACCCATACTATGAAAACTGAAAAGCCAATATTAAATTGAGTGAGGTGTCATATTAGATTCAAAACTGGACAATTTAATTACCCATGAACAAATGTACAAAAGCTGTATTTTGAATGGCGTAAGTACTGATGTTATGGTAAAGTGACTGCATAGCAGAGTAGCAAATAATAATAATAATAATTTTCATAAAGGGAAATTGTAGAACTTAGTGAAAGTGTCTACACATTGCTTTTTTATCATTTGCAATCATCTTAAAATGTAATTATTTTTAATATGCTCAGAAAAGTAAATTTAAGAGTTTTTTATATGTTGCGCGGAATGAGCTGGCCAGTGACAAGGCAGCCCGCCTAGCAGAAGATAGTAACGTGGTCGCCTCGGTGCTGTGTGGGCGTACGTCGTTGCGTCATCTCAGGACCTTCATCAATACGTTCGACCATGTAGTGTATCATTAATTAAAGTCTTTAATTATGGAATTGTAACTTATTTCGCTATCTGGAGAGTGTGTCACACAGCAGCCCGGTACGTCTTGCATATGTCTGGGATTTATTTTACCTGTAAACCATTGTTGGCCTTGCGCCATTTTTCGCAGTATAAGAGTACTCCGACTTTATAGGAGAGAAATGTTTGGCAGTGCTTCGTGCGAGGGAATACACTGAATAAATAGTTAATATTTGAAACCGGAATCCGATTTATTTGTTAGGGTCACTTTTCGATTCCTTAACCTGAAAGTGTGTATCAAGTGATGGCGTGGTTATAACTGGAACAATCTCTCATCGATATTAGTATAAGCATTTAGAGGAAGCATGATTAGCCTTTAATAGACTAGGCAAAATGGATATAGTTTTACAACACTTGAAGACATCTACAGAGAGACCTGCACATCTGGGGGCCACATTTAAGGCGAATGGCCCACGACCCAATGTATTACATCATGCTCTACTCCGAAGGGAGGACGGGTGCCCGCCCGGTAAGAAACCTAACCTATGAACATCCCGTCACCTAAATCAATCCCCAGGTGCTGCACAGAGAGAGTTTTTTCTTGTGTATCTCCCCACACATACCGCTTTTGCAGGGACAACTGGTCTGTGAGGGGTGCTGTTATGATTGCAAAATCTTTAATGTGTTCGTGCAACTGATTCACTACACCAATAAAATTATACAATTGTTTGCGTGTTCGCAGTGCTTGTTGGCTCTCTATCAGCCCCAGCTGTTTGGGGTATGGCTGGTTGCCTGACTCATTAACGATGTGTCCCAGGAATTCCAGATTTGTTTAACCCAGGTGGCACTTGCTCACTGCACATGTGAGTCCATTTATATGTAGATGTTCTAACACTGACGAGAGGTGATCCAGATGTTTCTCCCATGTTTCCGACCATGTCACCATGTCGTCCAGGTATGCTAAGGTAAATTCTCCTAATAGCCTATCTAGCACCCTGACTATCATGGATTGAAAAGTGGCAAGAGCGCACTTAAGTCCAAAGGGCATCGCACAAAATTGGTATCTCCAATCGTCGGGAATGGTAAGGTGGTCTTCTGCCAGTCCTCCTGACATACTGGAATTTGCCAGTAGCCACTGCGCAAATCTAGCAAAGACATAATTTTTGCTTTTCCCAACGAACTTAGGGTGTCCTTCACACTGATATATGGTGGCAGTGCGCAACACATCACCTGATTGATGGGCGTGAAGTCGACACAAAACCCTCAGGTCCCATCTTTTTTAGTGCCAGGGTTATTATGGAATTAAACCTGCTACTTGATGGTTCAATTACCCCATCTGCTAACATTTCCGATATATGTTCTTTAATTTTTTGAGCTGAATGGGGAAGGTAACTTAGCGAGCTTGAATATATTTGCCCTTCTCGTGTTAACGGGATCACATTCTCGGCCACGGTAGTTCTGCGCAGTGCATCATGCTTAGCAAAAAACTGTTTTCCTCTCGTCTAGCAGATGTTGGAAAGCAGGCTGATGCTCTACCAGAATAGCATGTTCAAACTCCATCAACTGAACTCTAGGTGTTTATACCGCCGCACGACTGTCAATGTTGCATACCGGTCTCCTTTCCTTAGCTTCGAAATGAATGCGTCTCTCAGCAGGTTCTACAATGATGTTTTGCTCAGTTAGCCATTGTACTCCAAATATAGCATCCTCGTTATTCTCTGCTGTTACTATTATGGTTGTTATCGTCTCCTAATCACGAATTCTGATGGTTACTGTGGCCTGTCTTAATGATGCATTTACATGTTGACCATTTGCAAGTTGAATGATATGCCATGTTGACATTACGTCTCTTTCATGCACAAATCGAGGTTGATAGAAGTTATGAGATGCCACAGTATATATTCGCACGTGACATGGAATGTTGTTAACATACACAAGGACCCTTATAAATTTTGCACCATTGTTACTGACCTTTTGTACCAGAGTTTGTTTAGGTGTCAATGCTGGGTTGTGTTGTGGGTCAGGGGTAAACGACATGTCCAGCACCTTAACTCCTACTACCTGTTTCCCTGGTGGTTGTCAGTGGCATCGGTATGTCTGTTTTTGGAGGGGGGGGGGTGGGTTGTTTGGGCAGGCGTTGTGCTAGTGCTTCGTCCCCGTTCTGCAGTAACGGCACGGCATCCTGGGTGACCGTGTCTTATCCCACTTGAAAAACTGATTGGCACCTTGAAAACGACTCTCGTTCATTTCTTGATCACTTCCCTTTGCGCGGAAGCGACTGTTGTCAGCTGCTTGTTGCGGTTAATGTTGCTGTCTATACTGTCCCTGTTGGTTCACCTTCGCATTCCTGGCGCAGTCATTCCTGTCCTCGTGAGGCCCTTGGCATCATCATGGAACTCCCGTTTCACGATGCAGTTGACACATGCGTCTCTCGAGGATTATCGCTGCTCTCATAACTTCTTCGAGGCCGCTGTTCGATTGTGGAACTAGGGCATCTCGGTACTCTGGCAGTGCTGTCTCGGAGATAACCTCCAGCATCTCACAGTCTGGTAACTTTGTGTGGAACTGGCAAAGCAAGTGAGTTTTGCAGTTTTTGAATGCCGTTAGTGTCTCTCCAGTATTTTGCTCTTCGAATGTTAACTTGCTCTGGGCTTGAATGGACACTAATGTGCCACTGAATGTGCATTGATACAGGTGTAGAAATTCGGCCCATGTTAAGCCATAGTGATTTATGGACTTCCACCATTGTCGAGCCTCACCTTCTAGTTGTTTGCCCCCGCAACAAGGCCACTCATCTTCGGAAACTCCGTACCGCTGTAAACATGTTGTGCAGTCTTGCACGAACACTGCTGGATTCTCATTGAGTGCACTGGAAAATTATGGCAGTATCTGAAAACATGTGGACGTCGGCTGGTTTGCCATTTCAGGATTGTTGTTGGTGGATACTGGTTCACTGGTGTTCGATGGCATTGCTGTTAGCGGTGTGGCAGTTGGGAACATCTGTATTATGTTTGGTAAAATTGCATGATAGTATGGAGGAAACATGAGAATTGAATAATATGCCGGTATGGAGGAATGCACGATGTCTGTGATGTTGGCGGGAGAAGCATGATAGATAGTGTTAGCATTGATACTAACTGAGTTTCAGGCACTGAAGTCCGGGCTGCTACCACGTGCGTACTGCTGATGTGTGGTGTGGCAGGCTCTTTCTTGCGAGTGGACGTACAGTACCAGCATGTGAAATATGCTCCCTCCACGGTTGTGTTCCACTTGTGTTTGACACTGTGCATGGGCAGTTGTTCTGCATGTGTAGCATTTTTATATTTCTCCACTCGTTCCCCCCATACATTTGCTGCGATTGCATGTATTTGTCCTTTGCAATTCGTTGAAGAATAAGTCTCAATGATATGTTGCTGTGTTTTGAATTTCCTGTTGTCTGCTATGCTGCCTACACTGAAAGATGAGTCAGTTTACAGTTGCTTGCTCTTGTGTGTTTATGCATTTTGGATGATACTCTATTTTGCACTGCATGTAGCTCAGAAATAATGTACCTTGGCCTGTGCACATTAGGTCATGACACCAGCTAGGTTGATTTATGTTCACTGTATTTTCTATTCGTTGTTGTTCCCAAAAGTTACTGCTTGACTCGCCCTCGCGGTTGTCCATGGTGCGGTTATTTGAGGGGCTGGTCTTATGCTAGCATTTATAGTACTGAGTGCCTGGCTCGCATTTAGTGGTCAAGTCCTGCAGCATTACACGGAGACACTGCAGACACATCAGCGCCGGTGTGCTGTCAAGTGTCTGACCAGCCACTGTCTGTGTGTTAACATACACACATGGTCACAGTGCGGAAGACACGGGTCACAAGTCGGCTGAGCGGGTGGTGCAACATGGCTGCATGACACGGTGCGAGGCAGAGGTCAACGACTTGCTCAGCTGTTCGGTAGTGGGGTCAGGAGCATGGAAGAGCGGCTAATTTCTCCTTCCTTTCATTTCTCCTCCTCCTCCTCCACACAGTGCGATGCAATGCAGGTGGTGGGGAAGGTGTATACGTACACTCCCTTTGTCCTGCTGTGGTGTGGTGTGGTTGACGTCTCAGTGCTCCAAAATGGTCGCTGTCCTACATGTTCTCCCTTGTAGCTGCAATGGCTGCGGTCTTCCAATTTCTGTGCGCTTTTTCCCCTGGACAATGTGGACATTTCTCTGCTGTCCTTGAGGTGTCTGGACAGTACCACAAGGCTCCAATTACACAGATGAAATGTCCTCATTGCTCACTCGTGGGTAGTGGTCAGGGAAAAAAAGATAGTGTTTGGAAGGAATTTTGGCCCTTAAAATTTTTTTTGAAAAGTTTGGTAAAATGATTTTTGGAAATTTTTGCTGGTCAAAATGAAATTAGGAGTCATTATAGGAAGCATACACCACAAAGTTGGGCATGATTTGATAGTGCTGTGTGGTGTGGTTAACATGGTTTTCAGAAGCGGTAAATTCAGTTACCGGGGAATTAAGATCATGTTTTTATAATGTACCAGGGCGCCAGGTATTGCATGTGGAACAATGCCAAATTGAAGTGAGAGCTGACTCTGTTGATTCAGTGTCGTGCACTAACGACCAAAGGCGGGAGGGACCCTTCCAATGTAATGTTCGTCAGATATATTATAAGTTAAAGTTACGTATTGCACAGTGGATTCATAAGGCGAACCACACACCTTGAATTACTGGTAAACGATGAACAAAAAACACTTGAAAATTATGAATACAGTATGCTAATGAAGACGTTACATTTTGAGCAGAAAGGTGGGGCCTGCACACCGAAGTGTCCGAAGGCTACCACAATGAAGATGCAGACACATTATTATGTATTTCCAGTGGGTTTTATTAACGTCTTTCCGTGAAGACAATTTACACTGTTTCTGTGCTTGACCCGCCGATAAGGTTATACTGTTCAAAAGGTGCTAGGCCAAAAGTGATTAAGGTTGAAATTTAAGCCTCCCTAGGAGATGCAAACCTAAGGGAGGAAGAGAATCGGAGAGTCCCATGTGGCAAATGAAAAATGGTTCCTGATTTATTAGACTATTGTAATTAACATTATTGATGTAAAAGTTGCTGAGCCACTCGGGTGCACAAAAACACGAAGATGTCGGACTGCGCATCCACTCTCTCTCGACATGAAATTCTGACTACTGGTGCCGCATGGCGTGCCGCCTGGTGTAGACGGGCAGACAGGCTGTGGGAACTACTTTCTTACATTGCTCAACAAATCATAGAACACTGCCCTTCTTACATTGCTAATTTTAACATGTGAATTAAGAAGCCATGCAAAACATATTTAATGCATATACAAATACTGCATGGAATGGAATGGGGATGAAATATGTGAAAATGGGAAACACAAGGTGACATCGAATTGCTTTGAAATAGCCATGGGGGGGGGGGGGGGGGCATAAAATAATATAGATTATACTTTCATATAATTACTTAGCTATGGATTCGTGAGCATTGCTTATCTATGCCATGACACTGCAAGCCCTTTTACCTTGGGTCTACTTTCATATAAATGTGCATGGCCGCACATGGTTTCTGATCACGTCGCAAGTGTTCGCACACCCTGCTTTGCACTAGTGCTGCACTGGACACCTTCGGGTCGCGCTAGTGGGTGGAGTCTTATTACTTGCGTAGCAGCGCACTATTATACTCAATGCGCACGAGCGCTCTGTAGAGTGCTGATGCTTGCTGCGAAGTATTTCACGGCGGGCAAACGGGCTAGGGGCATGGGTGACATGACTACATTGTTTAGTCGTGCCCGAACAGCTGTCTCATCTATGTTGGCCTGCAAAACAAAGATCGGTAGAAAATGTTCCCACCTGCAGAATGTAAAAGCAGCTTGTGGAATATCTGTTGTTGATGAATAATAAATTATTTCACTTAACTAGTGAAGATGATAGAAATATGGCTTACCAAATTATGGCTTACCAAATTGCTAAAGTTAACAACATTGGTAATCCTTTTGTCTCAGGAAGAGCAGGAAAGGGATGGTTAGGACTATTCGTAAAGAGACACAAGCACATATCATAATTCCGTAAACTGAATGCAACTTCGTTTCACAGAACTTTGGGATTTAACACAGAAAATATAAAGCTGCTTGTCACGCTTTTGGAGTTAGAAATTAATTAGTGCACATACCACGCTGATAGAGTCTTCAGTGAATAAGAAACAGGTCTGACTGTAGTCCGAAATAAAATCCCACATGTTCTTGCACTGAAAGGAAAACAGCAAGTAGCATCCGTCAGTTCAGCTGATTGAGGCTCTCTCATTACTGTGGTAACATGCATGAGTGAAGGGGGAGATTATGTACCTCCAAAAAATGTGAGGAACTGGTTGAATTTTAACAATCAAATACTATTGACTTCAATATTTTTATAAACATGGTGATATATCAACAGTTAAGTACATTACAAAATCTTATTTGCTTTATTACAAGAAACTTTTGGCAACTAGTTTCGAGCCAGTTTACAAGCTGCTATGAGAGACTGCATAAAATATACTTATTAAAGGTTGTTCACGATAATGTGAGCACTTTTATAATCAACCTTATAAAAAGTCACTATCCCTACCTGCTTAATGGCAAACTATGTGACATGCACACAGTAAAGTTGGCAATGATGAATGGAAAGTAGTTCCATATCTTAATATCGAATAAAAAGTGTCAGGTGTCAGGTCTATGATAATTTAATTTTTTTTTCACTTTCTGTTATTCTAATGCATCGAAGTGTAAAAATAGGCAGATTTGCAAAACATTTTCTTACACAAGTGATTTTAATTATGTTTCAAGTTTATTATGTCGCACTGAGATGGTAGTGCAGGTGTAACTTAAGCGTCTGCGTAAACCATGGTCGCTGCTTCTGTAGCCCCATGTGATTAACTGATTTCTTCTGAAAATGTAATTACAAAATAATAATAAATTATTAATAAATATAAACTGATTATATGTGTCGTATCCAATTATCCCTCACAACTTGAAAGTAGTTCTATGAGCACTTAACTACTAGTGTACTGATCTGCATACAGAATATTTAAGTATACAAAATGCATATAAAACATCAATTCCATCGACATGTACAAATTTTGGAGACAGTTAGTGAATCGTTTTGTATATGTAGAGATAGAGGCAGAAGACAAACCCATGAATTGATAGAAAGGTTGTGAAAGATTGATGGAAAGTGAAACTTTAAATAATTTTTATTTTCTTTTTGAATATTTATAAATGCTTATAGAATTTTTTCGGGTTTGGGGGGAAGGTCCCAGGTTACAGTCAATAGGCAAAGTCACCTGGGTCCAAATGGCAGTTTGTTGATGTCATAACATGGTGGCTGGTATCAGTCGAATATATTATGTTGACATATTGTAAGGATTATTGTGATATGGGCTGGCCTTGAAGGTATGGTTGTTGTGTAGGCATGATGGTGTCGGACTTTCTAATTGGCTATATTGGATTTTATATATAATTTTTCTTGATCTGAGTGTTCATTTTTCATTTGTAAGATTAAGGTGAATATTACATGTGTTTTAAATCTATTTAGGTCCATAGATTTTTACGTCGCACATTAACACAAGTGTGACTAACAGTTACCTGATTAATTCACTCACGAAAAAGATATAAAAAAGACAAACACTTTACACAGCTCGTTTCCCAATTCAATAGAGCACCCAGAGCACTTTAAAGTAATGTAAAAATTTATGCAACATGAAAGATAAATGTCACATGCATCGTGACCAACAGTTAGCATTACCTTCAGCCCCCTACTAAATAAACATTCTTGCAATCTTTTAAACTGTCCACCTTACTATATCACGGACTTCATATTTTCAAGGTAATAAACTTTATATTAAAATAATGTAAACCTTATTCCCCAAAACTACTCTTAAATTTGGTAATGGTACATGAGTTATTTAAATTCACAAATTCGAACACTTATAATTTAAAAAAAAAATTATTGAAAAGTAATTTATTATACCTATACGAAAAAAAAAACTTAAAATGTAAAACTTATTGCTGGTCTATATGCCTGGAATTACTTGGGCAATGGGTCAATATTCAGATACAGTTACTTAGTACACCTGGGAGCGAATTGATATGGATGCTTTGGTAAATTTGTGTTCTTATTCCCTTTATGTAACATGGAGTTAATTGTTGGGCTATGAGTTTGTTTGGAGGTTGAGTGTGTTGAGGTATTATTTGGGAGTAAAACTAGTTGCATGCCTGAGACCATTATTCTTAAAAAGTAATTATTACTAAAAGAAAATAATCTTATTGCATGTCTATACATATAAGTCTGGGATTGTAAAAAAAAACACATGCAAAAACTTACTAATAAGAACGTCTGGGATGCTCAAAAAACTTAAATAATTATGCCTGTAGGGGGAAAAATATGTAAGGTTTAAAAATGCTTAAAAATAATATAAGTTAAAATCTGAATAATAAAAGAAATATATATAAAATACTTAAAAATTATATATATAATGTAGAAATTAATTTTAAAAATGCTTAAAATGCAAAACTTAAAATAAATAATTAAATAATTAAATACTTCAAATTATATAAGTTAAATATGAATATTAAAAGCAAATACTTATAAATGTTGAACTTAAAAAGAAACGTCTTTAATACAAGCTATATACTTCTTATAAACTCTTGTCCCAGCACTTGTGGCGATAACTGAGCAATCTAAGGCGTAAGTCTGGCGACCCAAGGTCCGGCAGTTTGATCATGCACTATTCCAGATGGTATTTTGAGTTATGAAAAAGCAGTGCCCCTAGTGGCCAACTCCAGAACTAATATGGTAGTCGAGCGACACCAGCATTCCTAGCAGCAGTCGATGTAAACAAATTCGACAAATTGAATGAGAGCGACACCAGCACTTCTAGAAGTCAACTCTAGAACTAAGATGACAGTGGAGCACATGCAACAGATGTGAGAGACAAATGACAACCAATGTAAACACATATGACAGGTCGAACGAATGTGAGAGATAAATGACAAACAATGGGGAGAAAGAAAAGAAAGAGAAATAATGCAATAGACGAAAGGGAGGAATAAGGAAAGATAAGGAAAGAAAAGGAAAGAAAGAATGCAAGAGCGAAAACATGGGAGCACTCTGAGAACCCTTCGGAATACAAGAAAGGCAACATGGAATTATAGAGTATGAAAAATTGCACACTGGCTACCAAAATTATGGTCCAAAATGGTGGCATACTGCTGCCAAGATGGCGGCCTGTACTGGCTACCAACTTGGCAGACACATGACCAGATTGACAGAGCAGAAAGTCCAGAATCCAAGATGGCAGCCAACTCTCGGCAGATCCTCTATCCTCATCCCAAACCCATTTGTTGCCCATTTAAAATATATTGTCCCATAACCGACATAACCCTACTACTAGCAGCTAAGAAAAGTATGATGTGGGTTGTTCAAACAGTCTCTCTTCTCATGTTGCTGTGCATTGCTACTTTTGCTGAAGGACTTGGCATAATAACAGCATTGTTCTCCATGTAATTTTTGGGCAGTTATTAAAGGTATACAAGTAGTCGTACATAACATACTCGATTTCACATCGTCAGTGGCTTCCATCGTCTTCAAGTATACATGAATTCACACACTTTACTCTTGCCGACTGACACTTGCAGACATACTCTTGCATACAGATTCTTGCAGACAGACTCTGGCTGACAGGCTCTTGCAGACTGACTCCTGCTAATTGACTCTTGCTGACTAACTCCTGCTAATTGACTCTTGCTGAATGACTCCTTCCGACTGACTCCTGCAGACTGACTCCTGCCGACTGACCTGCTGACTGACTCCTGCCGACCGACTCTTGCAGACTGACTCTTGCAGACTGACTCCTGCAGATTGACTTGCCAATATGCTACTTATTCGCCAGTTTAATGACAACTAACCTATCAGGCATGAATATATTAATTTATATATGAAGATAATTTACTGCATTCATTAAATGTCATGTCGTGTATCAGCCATTTGTTACATGGCACATGACCAATGCTGTTTTATAAGCTATTGCCCGACAGATTCCCGAGATAAACGAACAGATGCTGGATAACTAACCATCGATACTGAGCACTCGCAAGAATGCCCATGATAGCCGATGTAGCACCATCCGATTGGGACTCGAACCAACAACACACTTGCCAAAATCTTCACGCCTTTGTAAAATGTATCAGATTGGTGAGGATTGCAGAGGAGGATTGCTGAGGATTGGTGAGGAGGATTGGTAAGGAGGATTGGTGAGGAGGATTACTGAGGACTGGCGAGAAGGATTTCTGAGGATTGATCGGAAGATTGACGAAAAAACAAGTTTTTAATTAATTTTTTAGTGTTTTAAATTTTTTAAAATTTTTTTGGATTTTATAAAAATATTTAGTATATTCTTTGGGTTCAAGGTTATCCAAAGTCATGGACATGGGGCCAAGGTTATGGGTCATTGTCACCTGGGTCCAACATTGCAGTTTGGTGACATAACATGGTGGCTGGTTGATTCCAGTCCCTTGTCACCTCTAAGGCCGAACATTAAAAAATTTTAATCTCTTGATTTTAAAAATATCACTTTAAATAATTTCTTACAAATATATATATTATATATAATATATATATATTTAATTTTTCGGGATTTTTAGGAATTTTTGGTATTTTGTGGGAACTTTTGGGTTCGAGGTCAAAGGTCGCCAGGATAACGGTCAAATATCAAGGTCACCTGCATAAAATATGGCGGGCCAAATGGCTGACAGACCCAATAGGGCTGATGGTCAGGTCTGACTCCAATCCTGGATCCCATTGTTACGATACCCTTATGGGGGACCACACAGTTAATTCACTACTTACTTCTTACTAGATGTGGGGGTTTGATAAACCCCAATAACAAGCTCTGAATTACTCTACAACTGACCAACAACCTTATTGACATGTTAATATTCAATGATCCAATGACGTTAGTACTATCTCCTGGCATACAGCTAAATGCCTGAACAAGTATGTCCTAACTGAAGTTATTGTCGAAGGCAAAATAGTTAATTACAGGCCAATTAACAATACTCACCTCGGTCTAATGATATTGAAGACAGCCCTGCCTAGAACTTACGAAGGGTTACACTTATCACTGTGTAAGCACTGATGAATCGTTCAGCGGACGTCTGGGCCCCGCCTAATTGCGATGACCTCGAGCTACATCTCGTTACTGCTGGGTGTAAGGAACCTCTGAGAAAAAAAAGGGGGGCATGCCCTTACAACACCCTCTATTTATAATTGCACACCTGCTGGCCTCCTTACTTCCTGCCGACCCCCAGTTTACATTAACAATCCAAACACCGCATGTCGCACCTGGTCTGCTCGCTCTGGCACACGAGCCTTCCCTCCTTGGATTCGCTGCCCAGGGTGCGTCCGCAACACCGTGTATCGATTAGGCATATCCTAATACCTATAAAACCAAGATGGCCGCCACTTCTCTGCCCTTGAGAAGCGAACCTCGCAAATCACCAAAATTGGGTGGAAAATACCTTTCTGTGACTAGTTTTTTCCAGCTGCGGGGATCAATTCTTTTTGAGGAAAAAAAAAGGGAATTTTTGAGAGGAAAGGTATCATTTTTGAGGGGAAAAAGGAAAATTTTGAGGGAAAAAGGGAAATTTTGTAGGAGAAATGGCTTTCGGGGGATCGGAATGACAGCATGAAGAGCTCCGAGCTCCGATCCTTGATCCCGATGGCGCAAAATCGGCCAAATCCTACTACTTATGCTATAAGAAAATTACAAAAAAAAAAAAAAAATGCATGTATTCATCTTTTACACCCAGCCGTACACACACACTCGACCACCAAAAACACACACACACGCCCGTATACATGACTATGCGCCACGTTAGCATGAAGGGGCAAAAATAGTGAAACTTATTCGGTACCTTCGGTATTTACTGATGACGGCGTGTGTCTGTGTCGAGTGTTTTCGAGTCGCGGAAGGCTATTAGCTCCAGTCCAGGTGTCTGGTACCATCGGATCGACGAGCGACGACAGTCACCAGTGAGTGTAGTCTGCGAGCATTGGGAGTAGGTCAAGAGAGATTGATCGGTGTCACTTTTCTAAAGTGAACTGTATGCGTAAATAATAAGTGAGGGTTAACTGGCAGTTGTTAGTAAAAATTCAGTAATAAATATCTTAGTAAGAACTGAGATTGGCATCAAACATTGCGCTCACTGATAGAATAATAAGTGCAATAGTAGATACAGTTGCGGTCATTGTTATCGTTGTCACAAATAACTTGCAATGCTAAAATTAATTTTCATTTGCTTACATTTGTTTTACTCCTTCAACATTGTGTAGATTATATATATATATGGAAGTATTTACGTTTTCATACATATGGAGAGTCTGATAGTGTAATGTGTAACTTCAATTACAATAATCTTTCTAAAATTTAAATTAACAACCACAAGGGTAGTAACCATATTCATGATACACTGCCATACAGTAAAAATAGCATACACAGAAGGATGTGTTGGATGATGGTGAAACTTTTTGTAATAGAGTCAGTGATACAGATGAGAAATACCCATGATCACAAAAACAAGGCAGCAGGATAATTACACATGGATGCGTGGTATACCATCCGATCATCTTCAATAGTGTGTCGCACCCCGTCGCACTTCGATACATGCTATAGTACGGCCTGAATTGATTAAAGTGAATGCCAGACATCCTGAGGCAGGCGGGCCCACAGTTCTAGGACGGTGTGATCAATATCCTAGATACTCGGCGGCGGTTGGTTGACGGCGGCGGTTGGCGTTTCAAATGGTCCCACATTTGCTCAACAGGGGACATGTTGGGGAGCGAGCAGGCTATGTCAGTACTTGGACATGATGGAGGCAGTCCTGGGTGACCAAAGTTGTATGCGATGGTTCGTTATGCTGCTCTGGAATATTGCACCTGGAACTCCGGCCAAAAATGGGCGCAGAGGGAGGCGTAAGATCTCATCCGCATACCACTGGGCCATCAGTGTTCCACGTAACACGACAAGAGCTGGTCGGCTATCATAGGCTATGGCGCCCCAGACCTTAACACCTGCCTTAGGGGAAGTATGCCGTACCATAGCGGTCCTTCACATCCAGGCGCGATGATAATTATTCCCCATGGCGATGCGGCATTCATCGCTATAAACCACACATTGCCAGTTTGTGGCATTCCAGGTTGCTCAAGCCTGGCACCACTGCAAACAGAGCTGTCACTGTTGCAGAGTTAGTAAGTGAAGAGATTTGGGCGGCCCCTAACAGCGAGGTCTTGAGAGCCGATGAGGATGACTGATGAGTATGGAGTGGCACCGGAATGAAGGGGTGGAGGAAATGGGCGATCCCCGAAGAAACCCATCGACCAACTGCATCATCCGACACGATTCCCACTTGCGAAAATCCGATTACCATGGTGGGAGGCAAGCGTACTAATCGCTCAGCCACCGTGGCCCCTTGCCAAGTTAGTGGCAACACATAATGGACGCTGGGATAACAAATTCACCTCCACAAGGAGTCGGGAAATTGTTTGTGAGCACACAGGAGACCCAAGACTAGTTAGTATCGTGGACTGGGTCGCCATGGGATCCCTCAGCGCCTGCCGTACGATCCGTCAATCTTCTCGACTGATACGTTACCTTGTCCGTCCTGAGCCAGTTCTCTATATGTAGGTGCCTTCACGTATTCACTATTAACTAATGAGAATTTTCACTAACGTTTAATCGACTTTTTCGTTCGGTGTTCATGTACTGAAATGGTTGTTCTATAATTTGAAATAAGTTAAAATTTGCGTATAGTGCATTTTCTTACTTCAGTGCAGCTTACTGTAAATAATAATAAAATGTCAATTATGTTGTGCTTAGTTAATAATTACATCTGTGTACTATATTATCTTACTTAATTACCACACAACCCTATCTGTATTATACTATTTGTTGTCTACTGACAAAAGAATTTGTGTCAATATGTGCAATAATTTATGCTTTTCTGCATACACCTCTAACAGTGATACATGTTTGTCGTGTTTTGTATTAATTTGATTTTACTTTTCATTAATAAATATTTTTTCTTTTTGCAAAATTTAAATCGTCGTAGTTCGCTACGCCGTTGTAAATTTCCTTAGCTAGTACGTAGCAATTCGTAGATATTCTTCTGTGTATTGACAATATGTAACTGTTTTTATATGTACTAACTGAAAAAAACGTAGCTTTGTACATACATATGTGTCTTATAATGTTACAATCGTAACATCTGGAATTACTTAATCAAAGAAAAGGGCCAAAATACTTACACTAGTGTCAAAAACTTTTATCGAAAATATTATTCTTTTCTGGAATACGGTAAAAAAAAAAATTTCTGGAACACACTCTTACAATTTCTCTCTCTAAAAATTAAGTGGGCTATACCAAGTTCGTTAAGGGATGGAGGTCTTAATCAAATCAAATAATTAATTATAATTTCCTTATTTTATTAAAGTAACTACAGCAAAATTCTCTGAACTCAAATTCTCACAATAAATTGAAATCACTCACTGTTTTATAATTTCCTTATTGTATTAAAGTAACTACAGCAAAATTCTCTGAACTCAAATTCTCACAATAAATTGAAATCACTCACTGTTTACAATTGACACCAATTAATAAAATTTATAATTACAGCAAAGAAATCAATGACATTAAATTATTAAAGATCAGTCCCAATATACAGTGTATTAAGTCATTTAATTATTTTATAATTTATGCATCCATATTTGATAGTTCGAATATTTACAATAAAATCAGTATTACACTTCCATTCAGTCCCGCCTCAGTTCAGTCCATGTCCCGCCAGTCGCAATGTTCTAGACTCCTCCAAGCGCCCTCACGTACAGTAGGCTTCACTCGTCGGTTTCACACCCTCTAGTCCATTCAAGCCACCAACACCTCACTCGCCGTCGTCCTGCAATCTTCAGTCGTCATGCACACTTCACTTCGCTCGCGCACACTCGGCCAGACGGCCTCCATCAAAGACTGCCGGCCGCAGGGTTGCAGAAGTATATTCAGTGTCTTAGGCCGCCACCAAGAAACTTCCCCAACTCACGTGATGCGTCGCGGAGGGCTGACACGCCAACCAGTCTCACCAGAACATTCTAGCATAGTAGCTAAACGTATAGGAAACTCTAGCAGGCGAGAGGAGGTCTGTGACGCCAGCAAGTCTCGCAGCTGTCGGCATTACCGAGATTCCCAGAGGGCGGGTGGGGGGGGGGGGCAGGAGGCGGTGAGCCCATCGTTCCAGGATTGGGGAGGGCGAGGTGGGTCTCCGATTACGGCGCGGGGCAATTGAGTCGGTGCCAGCAGCAGCACGTAACAATACACATAGGCGTAAAACGTATCTTAAATGCAGATATACAAGAAAAACAAATGGTAACTCACAGCATATACCTACACAAACAAATTACTTTTACAAGTGCCACTTGCACAAATTATTGTGCCATTGAAATCCAAGGTACTGAAACGCAAACCAACAGAGTTGACTGTTTTACAGTCTGAGGAAAATGTACTGTATCCAGGCTGTCGTGTCCACGCCGCTTGCAGCAATGAATATCGCGTGACTTTATGTGCAATACAATTCCAAACTTGTCCACGTTCATCACCTCCCCTCTGTCTTTATTATCATTCTCCTTAGGAGAAAGGGTTCTTTTCCATATCAGTGTTCATGTCTGAACATCTAAAGTACCGATGGTTACCTCTGAGTGCGTACAAATGTGTCTCGGTCACATAACATACCAGTATGTGTTTATTACATACAACATATAAAAACCTATTCTGCATAGTCATATGGAAGGTACATACACCATATTACGTATAACTCGCGCATCGTTTGAGAAACACAAAACTTATTTATTTGCAAATACTGAATACATGACACTGCACAGTCATAACTCTCAAACTCCCCTTTATCTTCCTTGTTAATGGGCGAATCTTCTTACCTTCCAGTGTCATCAGCTTTCGATGTTGAGAATATAGTGGGAATTGGTACATTAGCAGGAATGATAGGTATTTGAGTGTTTAATGTTGGGCTGTAAGATACTTAACGTCGCATTCCAATATATACCACTTCTTCCTGTCGACTGTCATGTATTTATCGCTCCCAGTGAATACGCAATTATGTGTTTCGACACCAACATTGAAATGTTGGTGTCAGATAGATCCGTTGAGATCTATCTGAAGCCTAACTTAAGTCTGTCCTAGCGTGAACAGAATTGTCTTGATCGTCTATTTGCGAGAATACGTCTCCATCGCAGCTAATATGAGTCCAATCGCCTTCGTGATACGCAACTTCTTGTGCACGCAGGTACGCGTTGCTGCAGACTCCCGGCGTTGTTATGCCTAACTTCAAATTAAATAAAAAAAATACTAGATGAATTCTGCAAACATTTTGCTACTAGGACTTTTTGTTTATATCAGCACATAGATACTGTTGTTTGAATTCAACATGTTATTCAAAAATAGCTTGTAAATGTGGAATGAAATAGGCTAATCAGTTATGATGTTAACTTGTTGGTGTTCATAATTCTGATTTAGTGGTTTCGTAATGTGATTACAGAAAACGCGTGCATAAATAGCTGGGAAAAAAATCACATCAGCTGCTCATCTTTAACTAAATTATTGCAAACATTATTATGTATTATTATTTTTCATATATTACTCTTAAACAACAGCAGAAGAGTAGTTGGTCCTATATCAGTTTATTTTTATGTTTGAAATTAAATTCAGGAAGTTAGTAAAAGCTATTATTTTCACAAAGGTATGGTTATTTCGTATGCATAAGTCTGAGTAAGTTTCAGTCTCGCATCACTAACTTAACGTGCTTGATGAAAATTTTGTGTTTTATTTTCTGGGGCTGTGCTTCTTTTTCCATCTGAAGAGGTTAAGGTCCAGAGGGAACGGAAAAGCACGTGGCAAATGAAGACTGTGGTTTTAGGTGTCAGCACAGTATCAAAAAGGACTCATCAAACAGTGGCGAACGGAAACTTTTTCCGAACACTGTACCTTCCGGTTGAGTGGCCTGTGCGTGCCGCTGTGGGAATCTGCAATCAGGTGAAGGTCGCTCCTGCGTCGCACCGGTCACTCATCACAATGGCGTGGCTTTCATAACGCAGGAGCTAACACTTTCCCCAAGCATTTACACATCTGACACTAACTGCCTACGTAGAAAATTATTTCAAAAGCAAATGCCGCGGGGTGATTGATTTAATAATGCCAGCCAGGAAAAGAATATATGAAATAAAAATTAACCTTCGGACCCAGGCGTTGTCTCTTTTACCCCGCCCAAATCACCAGTTTTCTCCCATTTACTTTAACGTAGTTACATTTTTCTGACTATCTGCTGTAAATTACAAGCAAACGTAAACCGATAGTTCCTGATAATTTGTAAACAATATTTATTTATGCCCTTAGTTTTATGTAAATTGGCCGACCTTAAAATTTCACACATAGCCGTGCATTACCCGGTGTTTAACCACAAAGACACTCCAACTGTAATTCAGCAAGAAAAAAAAATGCTCCATTGAGTTTTAGTTTGTTGAAATCCATGATTAATGAAAATTTTAGATACGGGTCGGTGAAGGCACCGGGAGTTCTTCCAGCAAGTAAAGTTGCATTTAATTTCGGTTTACCGACAGTGAGACCTTTTGAATAAAATTAGGTGTGGTGCTGTTATTTGGGCTTGAGACATCACAAGTACGCGAGTGTTACACCGTAGCGCTCATGATCGCCTTGTAATGTGTTTGCTTGCCCTAATCCTGTCTAAACATTTCTACGAGATATCGCTACCGTTACTGCAGTCGAGGTGAATCAAATGCTAATCCAACTATCTCATAAGTTTTGCAGAACAAATCCAGTGGCATAGCCATGTAGATGGGAGCTTTTTTTTTTTTTAGTAATTTTCCCTTTATAAAAATAGTTATACGAAAATTACGAGCCATTAACAAACTCATGGCCATAAAAATTGCCGTACTCAGAAGGAAAAGATGAAAGGAATTAAATTTAGCATAGATAGGGGGAACGTTTATATAAACGAATAATGAAAACATAGAAACAAATAACCGTATATTCAGGAAACATTGTACAGTTAAATACTACCTTCAGTACGTTGTTTCACCACATCTAGCGCGGATACACGTGCCAATACGACCCGGCATGGAGTTTTAAGCCGTCGTCTCACGAATGATGTACACGTGTTTATTTTTAATTCGTTCTGCAGCCACGTTTGAATGTGTTTGCGAACAGAACTGTTTCAGGGGTTACACGTTAGTAACTGAATGCAAACATAACGAAAACCCTAACCTCGAAAACACGCTTCGATTATTATTTACAATCGCCTGCACTACTCATTACGGTTGCGAGGTGTATAAATCTTAACCCAAATTACCATACCGTTTTCGTAAAACAGTATAGAAAATATTGTTTTTGACCTGGCTTAATATTTTTTTCAATAAATGCAGAAATTACTGCCAATCCCAGCCATTATAATAATACAATCTTTAATTTAATTCTAAATAAGTAGAATATTATTTTACTGAATATTCAGTTAATAACCTGTTAGCTACTGGCTATTTAGTGGCGTGTACTGAGATTATACCATAGATTAAAGATGAGGTAGGCCGATCTCCCTGGCTATGTACAACCTATACCCGTGTCCTAACATTGAACAGTGCAAAAGGTATGTTTTATTTTTTAAGAAAACTGATTTGTAAACAAACGCTTTGAGACCAACGTAAACATACAGTAACCAATTTATAAACTGTTAGATTAAATTCAAACGGGAAAAGGTATTTTATCCATATAATAAAGCTTGTCATTTTTAAATTAAGATATAAACGAACTACTTTCATCACTGTCGACCATATGACTTTGAGTGTGGTATTCCTTTGTGGTAGGTCAATGTTGGGTACATGCGCAGAAGACGAACAAGTGGTCTACCTCATATTTAGTCTACGGGCTTTATTGCCAGGCCTGTTAAATTTACTACGAATCAGTTGAAATCACTGCCGAATGAGTGAATACGAGAAACTAAAATGATCAGCAGAATTTTACTGATTTAAGTAGAGCAGTTTCAACAGATCTGCAGTCAAATTCGCTGATATGGAGAAATTTTTAACTGTTTCGGTTTTAGAGCACATTTCCTCCATATCAGCCAATGAGAGACCAACAGAGAAGGAAAGTCGTCCCGATGTACTTAGGCCGCGGGCACATGGTACACAGAACCACTTCATTCAACAATAGACTAAAATATGGGGGTAGACATTATTCGTCTTTTGCACATTTACCCAACATTGACATATTCCCCACAGCAACATAACTGTCAAAGTCACATGATCAAAAGTGATGAACGGCCTTGTTGAAATCTTAATTTTTAAATGACGAGCACTATTATACTAATAAAATACTTTTACCAATTTGAATTTAATCAATCTGCATTACAGATTTGTTAGAGAAAGTACAGAAACATCTCAAAACATTGTTTTCTAAACAGTGTTCTAACTTCAAATCCAATTCACACCGTTTTTGCTTGTCGCATTGGCAGAAAAGTAATTCAGTGCCGAGACACGAAGAATGATTGTGCGCAGCAACCGAGATTGGTCTACCTCATATTAATCTGTGCTTCAAGTCTGTTCAGCATTGCACGCGGTTACACCGGCTCCGAACTTGTGTTGTAGTTGTATAAGTATACACAACACGATAACTTTCGCTGTCTCATATTGAGCCACCTACAATGAAGTTTATGCTGCCACAACAGCACAGGTGTGCCAATTAACGCCATCCTAGCCAAATTGAAGCGGGAAAGAAGCTTAAATCATGTAGAAGCGAAGCAGCGACGAAGTGAAGAAATACTGAAGTCAACAGAATATATAATCGAAACGGCTGAATTGAGCGGGAATTTATATATCCCTCGTAATAAATACTAAGCCAGGTCAAAAACGGTATTCGCTATGCTGTTGCAATAAAAACAAGGTAAGTTTTGTTAAAGTTAGTAAAATACCCAGCCTTGATGGGTGTTGGAAGCGATTATGAGTGATCGCGGGAGCGCGTTTTCCAGGTAAGGATTTCCCTTTTTTTTTGCATTCCGTTGTAAATGTGTAATCACTGAAACTAGTGCCGTTCGCAAACACGTTCAAACATGGCTGCCGATGGCATTTTCAATAAACAGGTTTTACGTCACTCGTTTGGCCGCGGCCTTACACAAGCAGCTTAATTTGAACAAGAAGTGACTGCAATCGGAATAAGTTAGCATTCAGTGTGACCATGTGCAATGCTGAACATGTTTGAAGTGAAGCAGTTCTGTGTCCTGTGTGATCGAAGACATAGGTACGTCTAATTCTATCCTGGAGAAGATCGTTCGTTGGTTGTTGTAACTATCGTTCCACATCCTGTAGGTCTGTTGTTGGCTGAATCTGCGATCCCAATCGACTACATACATGTTATATAAGTAACAAGCCTGATGATCATGTGGGGCAAGGAAGGGTGTCGACATCACGAAAGCAGTCCTGGGAAACCCGTTCTGTGTTTGGGCGAGCATTATCCCGCAGTAAAATCGCTCGTAGTGGCCTTGTTACGAAGGAAAGCACGTGGGGACTTAGAATATCCTGAACGTAGTGCTGGTCTGTCAGTCTTCCGCTGATAATTACCGGGAATACTGTGAACGACAGGAGACTGCTCCCTATACCAAGGCGCTACCAGTTCTGACGACGTGTCACTCAACAATAAAGTTCGGATTAATGCCCTCTCCAATGCCCTTCCATACTTGAGTATTAGTGTCATTTCTGTCCAAAATGATCTTGTGAGTGAAGACGGTGTATCGCTATTCTTCAGCCGTCCATTTCACCCGGTTACGAAAATAAAATTTGCAAACGAAGCAGCTGTTGTAGGGTTGTCAATGGAAGATGGCTTAAGGAATGTCGAGAGCCCGGTTCTTCTGTAAGTTACCTCTCAATATTGCAGATTGAATCAAGAGTCATTAATTATGCTGCTTCATGTCTCTTGATGGAGGTGGAGGTAAGAGGCACTGTTGAGTTCGTGCCTCTCAGAAATTTTTTTACAAATTTATGCTTCCTAACCCAACCCCATCAATTACAGTTTTTTTAATGATAGTGGACTTGGAAGAGAAGTAGCACAATATGTATTACACCGCTTTAATTCTCCTGGCATGTTTTGTGTTCAAAATACACACACATTAATATATTAACAAATTTATATTTCTGGCAATTATTTTATTTGGAGGTGTCAAAAGTCATGCAGAAATATTTAACTGAAATCTTTCAGTAGCTCTGTTCCCAAAGAGTTATAATTTTCTAAGACAGGTTTGACCATGTATGATTTCAGGCCGCAATTCACTTGTGAAATGATTTGCTGTTACTAACCAATTCGCAGGCGGAGTATAGGCTATGGCGGCCGTGCATAAATTACCGCTGCCGAACTTAATTTTAACTATCTTAATCTCGAGTTTTGGACGATCATAGGGGTTTTGCGTTATCTTGTAGCCCCGTGTGCTCGTCTGGCTGAATTCATCTCACAGTGATGGACTGGCTGGTCTTAGCAGTCTCATTTACAAGTAGCATATATACACACGAGTAATATGACATTAATAACAATTTAACATAAATGTTCCAAAAATGGCAGGTTCTTCAGTATGTATACTACACCTATAACTATGTAGAAAATTTCCTAATTATAGATTCGGATTTTAAAATGATTGTTATTAGACAGTTTTAGATACATATAATTTCTATTGTCAGTGAAGATCTTGTGTACACTAGCGTTTAGGTACAGGCTGAACATAAAGTTTAACTGAATACTTTTGCTATGCGTGGCTACATTATTACTCTCCGGTCTGCAGATCTCAAGTTAAACCCCTCATTCCAGACACTATGGGTAGTGGTGTACAGAGACCCTACCATTTCGCCTTATATTGAGTCACTAACTGTACACACTCCAAAAGAGCTCATTTGTTCACTGGATGCCATTGTAGTCAGAATGTTCACTGGATGCCATTATAATCAGAATTTATTCTTTCGTTAGATACGACCACGCGGAATTCAACCAACTGAATGCTAAATATTTATTTTTTGGTTCAGAGTCGTACAGGGCGTGCCGGGTTAGTGGGGACCCAATAATGCAAATGATGTCAACATATAATTTTATGAAGCCTAAGCTCTTAACGAATTGTAATTCGGAATTTAAAGTCGCTATGCGTGTTGTAACGTGAAAACAAGATCGTTAAAAGTATTTCGTTCGAATGTTTACTTTATACTATATTAAATGCTGTCTACTTAAATGTATCGTGTGACAATCGTAACTTCATTTTTACGCTCGTCACTTCTGGCATTAAATATTATTAAATTACTCATATTTTTCTACCATAGAATTAGGTATGCGGAACACTCAGTAGGAGCGGAGCTATCCTTAGTAAAAAAAAATTCTGTGTGATTTTGAGGTAGGACGATTCGCGTAGGAAGTGAATACACTTGTGTTAAGGCTTCATGCTCGTACTGAGAAAACACTTAAACTTTGCCGAAAACACACGTATTTTAATTCGGACGATAAAACCTTGAGTGCAGGGAGCAAATTATTAATTAAATAGGTGGCTGCAAATTAAAATGCTAAATTGAGGAATTGCGCAGAAAAACGGGGCTCTTCTTTTTACTCTTGCCAGCCGCTTCGCTCGTAATTGTCACATTACTATCTCGAAAAACAATGCACTTAGGAAAAACAGCTCAAAGTTGCTCCTAGAGAAACAGAAGTTGCGTAGTGCGGTTATGTATGATGGTTTCTAGAAAGACGTTTGTGTGGTCAGGAGGTTTAATATACCCTTTCCCGAACTGCGACACACCCTAGCAAATAAGCGACCACTACATGACTGGGATGGCTTACAGATATAAGTGTAGCGAATTTCCCTAACGTTAAAGTAAAAAGATATTCTGGCGTGGGTAAGATCAACGGTGCTTAATCTGGTGAATATGAAGTGGTAACGAATAGTATACGAAGGCGAAAGTAAGCGGAAACTAAACCAAAACCAAATGGATATGAAGCATAAATGAAGCTGAAATTGGTCCATTAAGCGGAAACGAAGAGGAAACAAAGCAGGTACGAAGCGAATGTGTAAATTAAGTGAAAACTAGGCGAAAATGAAGCAGAAATGGAAAAGTAACGAAGCATAAAGTCCCACAAAGCAGAAACGAGGCAGATACAAAGTAGGAATGAAGCAGGAAAAGTTCACTCATTATGAAACATAATACCAGTATCTACTTAGCAGATATTTTTGAGAAAGAGGTTCAAAGTAAACTGTGTGATACAGTTAGCACACAGCAATGAGGAATTTCCTACAGTTCTTTAATCTAGTGGTGGTGTAAATGCCTAATAACCACTGCACCTTACAGCCTCCAGGTTAGTTGTAGATTTTTGCCTTATATCCGTTTAGTGTACTCTCTATATCCGCTTTGTTTCCATCTCGCGTTCACTTCCTCTCCAGTCCCCACCAACTTAGTTTTCTCTTGTATTCAGTTCGTATTCACTTAGCTTCTACTTGAATGTTTTTTCCGTTTTATTTCCACTTCATATCCGCTTCTTTTCCGCTTTGTATCTACATACTTTCTGTTTTTTTCCTGTTTTGTATATGGTGTATTTCTACTTCGTATTCACTTAATTTCCGCTTCATATCAGCTCCAGTTTTTCTTGTATTGTTTCAGCTCCATTTCCTTTTTTTTTTTTTTTTTTTTAAATCTGCTTCAGTATTTCTTCACTTCTTCGCTGCTTCGCTTCTACTTGATTTAAGCTTCATTTCCGCTTGAATTTCGCCAGGATGGCGTAATACTGGCACACCTGTGCTGTTGTGGCAGCATAAACTTCATTGTAGGTGGCTCAATATGAGATAGCGAAAGTGATAGTGTTGTGTATTCTGTACCAGAACAGCTTACATTATACTACTTTTCCCCATTTTCCAGTGGCAATATGGGGTGGTGGCGGCGGGAGTGACATCTGATTAGACAGTTGGGTACGTCCTTCTTGAATATGGTTCTGCATTATGACAATATTTTGGATAAATAAAGTGAAATATCACGAAAGAAACACCCCTAAGAACAAAAATGTTGACCATAGGTAGGTGTGTAAATTATATTAGTGACGTATGAATATTTTAGTATCAAAGGCAGCGAAGGCATGGTCAAGACTGCTATAGGCTGTTCACGGTAAAATGAGCACTTTTGAAAGCCCTGCTTAATATCTTCTTGTATGCACGTCGTGTATTATTCCGCCTTATGTAAAATTAACATTGCTACGGGCCTCCGCTTTATTCATGTGTCGGTCAAGTGAAACTGTGAAATTATTAGAATAGTAAACATTTTATAAATCGGTTAATGTTTACACACTGACGTATTAAAAAAAATAGAAAGCCAAAGAAATAATTTAAATTATCACAAATGGTTACCTATCACTTTTTATTCGATGTTTAGACATGGATCTACTTTCCATATATCGTTACCAACTTTACTATGTGTCTGTCACTCAGTGCGCCCGTTGAAATATATGCAGGCATGGGCAGTGACTTTTTACTAAGGTTGGTTTCAAAAGTGCTCACTTTATCGTGAACAGCCACTATCGAGAATGTGTGATACACAGGGTACTTGGCCATCGACAGAAAGCGAAATATCGGTATTCTGACTCGTTTGAATGGGGCTGTATAATATACCTTCAGGTTCAATAGATAGCCCGTCATGTGGACCATAAACCCGCCAACGTGAGATCTACTCCCATATGAACAAACGAAAAGATCACACTTCCATTTCGCCACTGTATCGTATCTGGAACTTTCTTTAAATCTCAGATGCAATGACCGAATCTGCAGGCACTAATAACAATCCCACATTCACCATCACTAAACTTACATTGTGAGTTTATACTGCCATTTGTAACTGCTATGTACGTTTACTTACAATTACGGACGTTTTGTATGTGTATGACATGAGAGGATGAGTTTTCTTTAAAAGGGATTTCCAGTCATTACCCGCTCTTTAAAGTAGCATCTGTATGTTCCCAGCTATGAGTCTGGGTCAACACGAATGGGAGGTAACCGGAACCTACAATAGGGGAGGTAACGAGCACCTACAAGAGAGACAGGCCTGTGATCCCCAGTCAGACGAGATGAAATGGAGAAGGGGGAAGAGAAGAAAAGTGTTACCTCGAGAAAACGCATCATAACAGTGTTCGCCACTTTAAAATGCCATAGACATCATACAATTCAGAAGACATTTTCATTTCTGTATTAGAGGGCCGGTAGGTAGGCCTAGGGTTAAACACCTCGTCAACAGCGAGGTCATTAGAGATGGAGCAAGTTGATCAGAGAATCTGGAATGGGTAACGTATTGGCCATGACATGTACGAAGAAACCATCCCACCATTCGCCTGAAGTGATTTCGGAAAACCATGAGAAACAGAAATCATGCTGTCTGGGCCAGTATTAGAACCCTGGAAACCCAAATTCAAGTCCGGAGCTTTACCACTGCGTCACCTCAAACGGTGTCTGTTTATTACGTAAACTCACACTAGTATATGAGCTAATCTATGGAGGCAGAATTTGTTTACTTGCTGAAGAGCGCCCCACTTCAGGAAATAATACATTTCAAAAACCTTCCAGGCATGACGCTCCAAATAGACAAAGATCTGGTTCCTATCATTACAGACCATGAAGCTGGACACAGGCGATATTCATCAACAGACCCGAGAGCAACATCCACACAGATCATGCTATCTGATAGGCCACTGCTATAATATTATCAGTGTCTCCGAAGACCATCTTGAGGCGACTAAATTACAGTCTTGGTGTCCTCAGCGCAGAGTGCCTTGGCAACGACCATCAATGGTCTGTGGTGCAGACAACATGAGCACTGGAGGGAGGAATGGTATCGTATTGCCTTCACAGTTGAGTCATGCTTTGCTCGAGGGTATAATGATGTATGAATGAAGGCGTGGCGCGTAAAACGCGCGATAGGCTCACGGAACAATTTTTCTTGCGAGATCATATGTGTGAAGCTTTGCTTGCCACTGGACATGCTCGCCCACATTGCGGCCTACGTGCAGTGCTACTGGAAATTGTGCTATTTTCCCTGTCATTTTCGCTGCTGGCAAAGTCCGTGTGACAATTCTTATCAGTGTAGCTCTCTGCTTCTCCTTGCATAACGCTGTGCGGACATCGCTTCGATTCCCGGTTGAACAATGGTTTCTTTCCCTTGTAAGAGTTATTCATTATGGAAATGCTAATGGTGCGATGGAGACTTTAACTGATCGAAAGTATCGAACTAATCAGCTCTCTCCTCTTGCTGCTAATGACTGTACTTTCGTTTCATAGCCGCTGTCACTTTCGCCACCAAAATACCCCGGCATTTCGCGGTGAAAAGTACGGCGATTGGCTAACTGAAATATAGTGTGTTTTCTGTTGTTTTATGAAACTACTGCCTGAGTAATTTCATAGTGCGGTACGTGAACATACGGTAATGGTTAGCAGCACTTGAGTAACGTGATGTTAGTTGAAGGATAATGGGGTTGCGGGCACAGGATTCAGGAGTCTAAGCCCGCAGCCATCCGTCATATTTGTTGACGTCACAGGTGGGGTTCGCGATCGATTGCCTGATGTTGCCGTATTATCGACAAAATGACTGATTTTACCACCAAAATCACCCCATTATTGATTGATATTTCCCACAAAATCGCCTCCGTCCAGTTTCCCAGAAAAATGTTTTTTAGGCGATGGAAAAATGTCCCAATCGAGTCCTCAAATAAGCAAAGTGGATTTGAGGCCCCTCGATGCGAGAGCCAAAAAGCCCTCAGGGTGGCAAGCGGATTTAAGTCTCCTCGATGCAAGAGTTATGTAATCTTCAAAGCAGCAAGACGAACTAAATGATCAGAGCCAGGCCCAGAGGATCAGGCTAATCAGCAGTCATGCTTGTTTAGAGTACTGACCCTGATCGTCATGTTGGATGTGGGTTACCTGACCCCAGAGACATTAAAACACATAAATCTTAACTATTCGGAAAAAGTCGTAAAATTTTTCTGAAAAATAAACTAACACATTATTAACTTCATGTAAAGCAATCCTTAATTTACTGCAACCAATTCAACTATCCATTGTCTCGGAGTTTGACCAATAGACTGTTCTGTTTGTTTATGTTTTCATTACTGACCACTAGTGTATGCTGGTAATCGTGTTTTTAGTACCTACCGCCAGAAAGACGCTATGTCACCCATTTCCAAACCAGTTTGTGACGAGGAACTCTTCTCTCCCCCCCCCCTTTGCAAAAGCAAATGGTAGTGTGTACATAATTATTCTCGCCATTTCCTTGATCTTAAATACATTTTAATACTAGTTTTGTTTATATTTCAATTTTATTTGCATTTTAAAATTATTACTTTTTTTTTTAAAATAAATTCCATATTACATAAAAAAAAGGTCATTTTCCGTAATTAGCTTTTAAAAAATAGAACAGGCGATTTCAAATATTTTATTTGATAAAATCTATTTACATCAAGAGGAAACACATAAGCCATTGAATAAATGCGTATTTTAAAATGGGAAAATAATATTGTTTCCTCTTTCATTCATCGATTTCGTCGGCCCACTTTGTGAAGAGTTTTCGCAAACACTTCAAAAATATTTTTCGTAAACTTGATAAAATTTTGATGCGTATTTGGGCCTCTATGAATGTTTATAATCTTCAAAAACATATTAATACAATACATTCCTGGTGTTCTGTATACTTGTATGTCTTTAAACTATAAGGTTTATCATTCAATTTTAGTTCAATCTATTTATAGTAGATCGATAAAAATATTTCTCTAAGTATTGTTTTATAAATTTTATCGATTTTTCTAACATACCTTAGAACTAAAAGGAGAGTCGCAGGTCCTAGGTAGGAATGGTAAATAGGTACGTCTCAGGGCAGAGATAAATATGCCTAGGCATACACGAAATATTCTAACTACAAGGCGCTATGCTTGCGGCCTTACTGGGATAGGGCGAACATGACCGCGATTGGGGTCATGTTTATCGCCCATGATAAATTAATATGAATTACAAAGGGAGGGGGGATAACTGGCATAGTCACTGTAAAAACACACCTGGACAGACAAGAAGTGCCAAGTTTCATGCAATTTATAAAGTAGAAGAAGTCTTCTACTAGAACAGAGATTGAAAGAGGATAATCTTTATTAAGAAAGTGTTTGGAACACTAGAAGAGTAAGACTGGTTTGGAGGGCTTTCTCATTTTGGTCACACTATACTAGTAACCAAGGGGGTGTGAGGTACCACACTCCTGCTGGAGGGGAGAGAGGGGTATGCGCATCTGGGTATGCGCTGACATCACATTGACAGCAATATCATTAGAGATGAATCCAGAAACATGCGAAACAGTACCAAGACAATTAAAATACACAAGTAACTTACTCAGAATTCTAATTTTAAAAAATTCGTAAAATTAAGCTAGCTTGTAATCAACTGCATTACGGAGGTAGGATTCAGAGTATCAACTTCGGATGTAATGAGTGTAATGTTTTGAATGATAGGTTTCACTAACCTGAAATATTTACACTGTTAAAATGTTGAAAACAAGTGTCTGAGCCACTAAAATCACATAAGTTTACACAGCCTACCATAATGCTACTCGTGTGAAAAGTTTGGCGGAACCGTTTGATTGGTATCCGAGATACTGCATAAAATATTGTTTTTCTTAATCAGCGCAATATTTAAAATCTGCCTAAAATGTTGTTTATATTACGCAGCTAATAGATACTGTCAGCATATAGAGTTTTATTGAATTTTGTTAAATCGTTAAATAGATTTGCCAAACATATCTAAATATTTATATGAACAACATTTTGAAAATCAGTATCCGACCCCATTTTAATCACTTAACTTTACATGGTCTTCTTCATGTGTGCAAAATTTTTATGGAAATTAGTTTAATTATCCCGGAAATATGGCAAAATGTTTATTTTACTCACCCAACACTACTTTACAAAAAAACATCGGCAAAAGAGGATCTCTATATGCATGATGTTTCTAATTAATACTGTTGTTTGCATTAAATTTTTTGAAAAATTTTGTTGGAAATTTTAATATATATATATATACACTTATATATCAAATTAATCCCAATTATTTATATAAACCCTATTAAAACATGCCTGCCACACATAACACATGTTAATTTACATACTGTACTGTTAGAATACTTGCGTGAAATTTTCGTATGATTTGGTTGATTGTTCCTCGAGATATGTCAGAAAACCTACATTGTTGATGTGGCGATTTTCATAAATGGAGAACAAAAAGTTTATGTATTAGCACCGTTTCATGACTGTCATATATACAATATACAAAGTTAAATTTAAATATGGTGCATAGTTTCGTAAATATAGCACACAAAGCTAAAATGTTTTTATGGGTGCCATTCACAAAATAAGATACTACACACATAAAACATGTAAATTAATATGGCATTCCACAGTACAACTGCTTTGCCAAATTTGAAAGAGATCGGTTGATTGTTTCCCGAGATACAGCATAAAATCTGAATTATTTTATGTGAGGCTATCTTCCAAAATGGCAGAGATGAGACTTTGCATAGAAAATTTTGATGGCTATAACTGATGCTTTTAGCACACATATTTTTTTTTTCTTAGATAAAAAGTTCTGAGCTAAACATGTGTATGTGCCTGTCATTTTGAAAATGTGTGTCTGACCCTCCCGAAGTTTATTAGTTTACATGGCCTGCCATAGTGCTATTTGTTTGCCAAATTTTGTATAAATCGGTTGTTGTATCGGTGATAGCACAGATTTATAATTTCCCATGTGATAGTGTTTTACAAAATGGCTAAAAAAGGAGATTTTGTGTGGACACATTTGATGCTTTAATATATACAGTCAGCATACAAAGTTCCATTGGAATTAATTACATGGTTTTGACGATTTCACATATAAAACTCAAATAAGTATATGACCAACATTAAAAAAATAAATGTCTGGCCTACATGAACACGTCAATTAACGTTACCTACTGCAGTGCTACTTGTTTGCCATATTTGGTAGGAATTGGTCAATTGTTTCCCGAGATATAATAAAAAATTTATTAATTCGTGTAGCAATATCTTACAAAATGGAGGACAAAAAAGGCTCCATGTGGAAACATTTGATGTTTTTATGTATACTCCTAGCATACAAAGTTAGTTGGAATTGATTACATGGTTTCGATGATACAGTATACTATGCTAAAATGGATAAATGTCCCCAATTTTGAAAATAAGTGTCTGACATACTTAAAAAAATATTTGTACATATCAACAGCCGCAGTGCTTCTTGTTTGCCAAATTTGGTAGCAATCTGTCAATTGTTTCCCGAGATATTACACAAAATCTTTATTAATTCATGTAATTACAAAATGGCTGACAAAAGTTGTTGTCCTTTTTCTAATATTATGCTTGTAATAGGTACTGTCAGCGTACAAAATTAAGTTGAAATTGGTCAAACAGTATGATAGTTATACCAAATAATCCTAAATTGTTTATATACTCGCCATTTTGAAAACAGTGCTTAAAGTTCTAATACCTTTATTTAGCTAGCCCATCATAGTATCACATATATGCCAAATTTGGCGAAAATTGGTTTAGTATTTTTCGAGATATCATATAAAAACTTTATTTTTCATGTGGCGTTGTCTTACAAAATTGTGGATCAACAACAGTATTAACCTCTGAATGCCATGCTTACAATTTTCGCTGTCAGAATTCAAAATTTTGTTTAAATAGGTTGAACGATTTCAGAGATATGACAGTACCCAACATTTTACAATGGCCGCCATGTTAAAAATTAATTTCCCCACGGGATAGAAAACTACAAAATTCAGGTGTCCTTAGTTAGTACTATATGTGTACCGAGTTTGGTGAAGTTCGGATAACGCGTTCAAAAATTGAAAAAAGGGGAGGGGGAGGGGAACACACCCATGCAAAAACACACACAGACAAATAAATACACACATACCACATACACATACAGACATGTAGACAAGAAAGTGATCTTTTAAGCCTTTCTTTCCTTCGGAAAGTAGGCTAAAAAATGAGAGAGCAGAAAAGAGGTTGGAGACTCCTTAGGCGGACAACCTGTCACGGGCTAAAGTGTATAGTCGTGCATCAGAGAACATTTTCGCGGTAACATAAAGTGGTATCTGCAGTGAGTCCATACATAGTACACCCCCTCCCACTCCGGAGCTTGACTGTCCTGACCCGCGCGGAATTTTCAGTCTTGATTCACCTTGGTGTCTTGATCATCTCCTATGCTGGGGATAGTGAGTATTGAGCAGAAGTCCCATGCAGCTTCTTGAAGTAAGTGTACTTGTATTGCCATATCACAACCGCTTACCACAACATTGGCCAACAATGATCTGTAATTTTCAAGGGCATTAATTTAGGCTTGCGCACAGCACACAGCCATTGCTAGGTCTCGTGAGGGGGTGTATAAAGACAGTGCTATCAGCATATAAATGCCAAGTTCGGCAGTCCATGCAGCGGGGCGTGGAATGTCGCAAGTGTAACAGGCAAAAGAGGACTGGGCCAAGTGTACTGCCCTAGGGGATGCATGCTCTTATAATTTTGTGTAGAAGTTTCTCCTTCTACAGTGACGGCGAAGGAGCGTATATCAAGACATGAACGCAGTAATTTGATACGGCAGTTAAAAATTGCATTTGCTAAAGCTTATACTTCAAGCCAGCTCGAAAAACGCAATCAAAGGGCTTTTATACATCTAGGAGGACTGCAGCTGTGCATTTCTTCAAGTGCCGTCTTAATGTACTCAGTTTGACGAGTTCATGGGTCGTGGAGTGTTTTCTGATTTTGTGATTGTGTTATGTGTTGCCCATGTTTCGGCAAGACAACAAAATTGGCAATGTTACACGGTGTAGGGAAATACGTGAGTCCAAAACTGCAGTTTATGAGCTCGGCTAAAGCCTTAGATTTTATCGTCATGATTATTTTTGGTTTAAACTTAATATTTTTGTATACATTTAAATTTATTTACCTTTTAAGTACTATTTGCGTGCGAACGTACGAGGAGTCAGCAAAAATAATGAAGATTATGATCACGTGGTCGGCAGTACGCATGATCAAACAAAGCTGTATATTGCCTCTGCAGAAAATATTAAGTTTCATCCTCCTTTGAAGGAGAATGCTGCAAAGGAAGTAACCGGGGCGCACGCTGGAGGCGTGGAACAACAAATGGTTCCAAGAAACTTCAAACAAAAGTGCAGGACTCTCGTGAGGCAGTACGCCTGTCACCTACTAGAGCTCGCACGGAACTGATTGTCATGGAGGCTGCGGACACGAGCCGCAAACTTATCGGTCGCGTGCGCCAGACTATCCAAACACAAAACAATCCCTTTGATAACAATAAAGTACTAGGAAAGGAAAGACTGCAAATTTAAACTGCATTAATGACATAAATTCCTTCTATACTAAACACAAATTAATATTGCTATGGGGAGGGTGTGGGAATGTCGTATCATTTTATGTAAATAAACTCATATCATGTTCTCGCAATAACTATAATGAAACTGCAAGATAAGATATAGTTAATACATACACACTTTTACAGATCTTTAAATTAACAATTCGTATTCTCGAAAGGGAGGTTCACTCATCGTCAGAGCCATGACAGTAATTAGTCCACTGTCTATTTAGCTCGTGCATACAAATATAAAATACGACTTCCTGCCCCAAAAATATGTCTAAAACCAAAATTTGAATGTGTTCAACCAGTTGCACTCGGTAGTCCGTGATTTGTTCATTAGTGAATAGAAAACATATTTCTCAAAACTCACGTAGTCGAATCGGAACAAACGAGCAATAGCCATATGAAACCAGAACAAGAACACTGGAGCTATTACCACTAAATTATAAATAACTGAGGGGGGTTCTAACATAGGACTTTCACAATGTGGGTGGGATTTAGATGTTTACATGTTACCGGCGGTGGTCTCCATGATGCTCAGTTCCATGGACTTCGTCATGCGGCGAGCGGCCAAGCATTCCGTGTACAGTGCATTGAACACCTGAGTCTGTGGTCTGCCAAGACAGCGTGTGTGGGACACCCACGTCTCTAAGCTTAAATGCCAAGAAGTTACGACAAAAATATGATGTCACTTCCAAGATACTAGTCAGGCGTGAATAGCGAGACACAAGCATGCCGCGAAGATACACAAGACAGCTACTGTTAGCGTTCCCAAGTGCTGGCGGGTGAATTTACGTGGAGCAGGGTGCGGCCTGATGCCGTGCTAAAAACATTAGTCTCCGTAAAATAAGTTGCACATTTGCCGACGTGCGCCGTATATTTTTGTAAGAGTTTGTAAACAGCCGGGCCGTCGCTAATATCAGCTGCCACAAACTGGGACGTGCCGACGGACCAAGCACAGGCATCTAGTGAGGCGAACTGCCAGCACTTGAGTAGTAGGGTTTGGTAGGTTGACGCACAAGGGCATCGGGCATCGGAGCCGGGGGATCCGCCATATTGTCACGTTACCCGACCGCCATCTTGGATATCATTGACCTTTCACCCCCGACCCATGTGACCTTTGAACTTGACCTTGACTCCTATGGCCTTTGACCCCATAACCACCAAAAAACCTTAAAAAATTCCCAAAAGTCCTCAAAAAATTCGAAACAATTGATTATTAAAAATTATTAAAAATTATAAAAAAAATATAAAAAAATTATTGAAAAGATCCTCAGAAATGACCCTTTTCTTTTTCAGAAATGCTGACAGGAATCAGTGACCTGGGGTCAGACAGGAGATAGGGATTAGTCACCAGGGGTCAGGAGAGCAGTAATTATAACCTAAGACCTTAACCTTTGGCATAAAAAATTTAAAATATAAAAAAATACCACAAAAAATTAAAAACCTATTTAAAATTTATATAAAAAAATATTAAAATTGAATTTATAAATCACTTTAAAACAAAAATTAATCATTAAAGATTTTTTTTAAATTTTATAAAAAAAATATTTTAATTAAAAAGTGTTTAACTCCGGCGGCCATTTTTCCTTTTTTCCCTCGGAATTTCGCCTTTTCTCTAAAAAATTCCCCTTAAAAATTTATAAAAAATATCATTAAGAAACTTACATTTCCTGGGGTCTCCCCCCACACCACCAATAACTCATCTCTGTTCGAATCCAGCATACGGATGACTCCCTCGCACCCACTCCCCTAACTTATATCTACTCATCCCACCATCTTGTGTTTTTCGTTCTCCATTTGTTTACATGCTACTGGAGGCAGCCATTTTATTTATATGTTACTGGAGGCCGCCATATTTGTGTATATGTTACTGGAGCCATCAATCTTTCTTTTTCGTTCGTCATTTGTTTACATGCTACTGGGGCAGCAATCTTGGTTTATATGTTACTGGAGGCAGCCACATTTGTTTAAATGTTACTGGAGGCTGCCATATTTGTTTTTTCATTCGTTATTTGTTTATACATTATTGGATACTGCCATCTTAGGCAACCATCATCTTGGTAAGCATCATCCATCCTCCATATTGAAAGACAATGACCATAACCATGACCCCATGACCTTGAATCACCTTGAAAAACGAAAGCTCGAGAATAAATTCGTAAAAGTAAGCATGCTGGATGCCAAGCAAGCTGTCGGCCCTTATATTTATAGGTATAAAAAATCTGAAAATCGAGGAACATATAACGTCACACCCTCTCTATCCCCCTGCTCTACCACAACACCCTAACCAATATGACCATCACCTACCCGGTCCTAAAGATAAAATTCCAAGAAAAATCGCAAGAAATCGAAAAATAATTAAAAAATCGAGGGGAAAATTACAATGATGACTCCGACCACCATGTTGTTTATTGTCGACCTTGACACTGACTCTAAAGACCTGAAACTCAACAATCCAAAAAATTTCGCAAAATTTTTTTTAAAAATATATAAAAAGGTCGAAGAAAAAAATAACCTCTCTAATGCGAAAATTAGACTTGGATGTGTGTGACTCTAAGGGTTCGATTCTCATAAATATTGCAGAGCACAGCCACTCCCTGGTACATAGACCATTATACGACCCACCTTTGTAAATTTATATTGGTGGTCTAGTCGACAGGCCTCCACCCCATCTCTATATTTCATTGACTATTTCATCAGCTCCAGTGCCCACTCATAAACCCCCTCAACCCTAATTATTTAGTCAGAGCATACAATGACCATTACTAACAAGTCATAACAAAGGACCATGCCAAACAACCATACTAGCTAACGATTCACTGCACCCAAGACTGAAACCACCCAAAACTGCCACCTCCTAAGAAAGGTACCACCCAAGAATGATGCCTTCCCTGATGTGATTCCACCTGAGACTTACTCCACCCAAGAATGGTTCCTGACGAAACTGACAGAGCTCAAAACTGGCTCCTGCTGAGACCAGTTCCTACAAAGCTGGCTAGACCAACCAACAATACCATCCGATCATACCAGTGACCTATACAAACAGACGATCACAGACAATCTTGAAAAAAAAGTATCTTAATAAGAATATCGTAGCTAAATTCTTTACACAAAACTTTACACCAAATTTCAGCAAAATTTTGCAAATCTTCACAAAACATTTCAACTAGAGCTAACCATACCAAAAGGCCAGACCAAAAAACCAGGCCAACTGACCAGTTCTCAAACATATCTCGAAAGGAACACTCAAAAGAAACCTCAAAAAATAAATCTCAAAAAGAAACTTGCATACCCAGAGCCATTTTTATACAGTTGTTACCAGAACACGAATCGCTGTCTTACTCAAAGAGAGAGACTTTAAGTGATGGGAATATAATTATTTTCTGAAATACTCTTGTATAAAAGGACTATGATTTTTTCCCAATATTCGAGGCATGCAAAGTGTATGGGCCCCTACCTTTCTGTAAGCTTCTTCCTTCTGCTTGTTTTATATCATATATAAGATGAGGAGGAGGTAGAGTAGGTGGAGGAGGAAGAGGAACCACTTCAGGGGATTGGATCTTAAACACACAGACCACGAGCCAAAACTATTTACATGCAAAGTCTGGTTGAAACGTCCTAAAACATGTTTGACTAAGAGGACAGAAATCCCATTAAGGGAAGGGACAGGCGACAAACCAGAGTATCGCTCGAAGAACCGATTGAAGAATCGATTAAGGGATTGGGATTGATCGAAAGATTGCTGAGGATTGCAGAGGAGGATTACTGAGTATTTCAGAGGGTCGGTAACAATTGCTGAGGATTGCAGAGGATTGATGAGGATTGCCGAGGATTGCAGAGGAGGATTACTGAGGATTGCTGAAGGTTGGAGGGGAGGATTGGTGAGGATTGGCGAGAATGATTGCTGAGGATTGGTGAAAATTGCTGAGCATTGCAGAGGATGTTTATGGAGGGTGATTGTGGTGGAGGATTAGTTTGCCTTAGTTAGAATTACTGAGGGGTATTGCGCAGGAGGACTTTGGAGGAGGATTGTTAAGGATTGGTGATGATTGGTGAGGATTGTGGAGAATTGCAAAGGATTGGGATTGATTGAAGTATTGATTCCTAAGAAGAGCATGGAAGATAAGATTATCACCCGAGCTGCTTTCGTACCTTCCAAGTTTCAAGGATCTACCACATCCTTTTCTTGAGAGTTGAGGCATCGTTGGTGGTATTCTTCTTAATAGATACTGGTGTTGCATTATTTTTTCGAAGCTCATCCAGTTCACATACCAGTTTAGCAAGTTTATATATCTTGCAAACCAACTGGGTAACAAACATTTTTCATTTCATGCCGTGCTAATTGTGGTGCTGATTGTGATGCATGTGGTGCTAATTGTGGTGCATGTGGTACTAATTGTTGGATGAGTGGTGTTAATTGTGATGCAAACTGTGATTATTTGTGGTGTATGGTGCTAATAGTGGTGCATGTGGTGCTTATTGTGGTGCATGTGGTGCTGATTGTGGTGTATGTGGTGCTTATGATGCTGATTGTGGTGCATGTGGTACTGATTGTGGTGCACATGGTGTTGATTGTGGTGTATATGGTACTAATTTTAGTGTGTGTAGTGCTGGTTGTGGTGCATGTGGTGCTTATTGTGGTACATGCAGTGATTGCCGTGCGTGTGTGCATGCAGTGTTTGTGGTGCATGTGGTAGACTCTTCCTACAGATGGGTCTCTCATGTCGCCGAGCTAAACAAAAATAGAAACTGAAGCGAAATAATAGTTATTTACCAGTAGACTGATGAAGTTAGTTTGGAAACAAAGGCATGATGACTGTAGAGGGTAAACGCTGCGAATAGCACGAAGTAATTTCACATGGCAGAATGGAATGAAACTAATGTATTTCTAGCTTATATCAGATTTTGGGAGTGTTTTACTTGTATCCCTTTACAGTATAGGCTATTTACAATAAAGTGAGCACTTTTTAAGGTTCTTCAAATTTTTTCTTTTAGCAAATTTTTCTTTCCGCCCACTTTTTAATATTTACATCGTCATGTGACTAACAAATACAGTGTATACTTTCAGCATGCTCAAAAATTAATGTCTGAGACTGCAATAAAACGTATTTATTACTGGCTAATGCCTGGTATGAGGGCCTTAAAAAGTGCTCACTTTACCGTGAACAGCCTATAGCCTCTTTTCCCTCTCCAAAGGTGTCCTGTCCCCTCTCTCTTATACTTTATATACGACTATTTGAAGGAAAAATTGCAATATTTGCATAATTTTCCAAAAAAAAAAAAAAAAAAATCCTTTTGACACTGGTACATAATGATGTAAAATATAATTTAATTGTATATTTAAATTTTTTTAAATAGTCGAAACAATTTACGAAGATTCATTTTATGCCATGTCAACCATGATCCACAGAGCAATAACTTGTAGGCATGGTGTAGCAAGTCAATCAAAACTGTCCTAGTTGTCCAAGGCACTGCCACGATAGTGAAGTATGGGTTCGAGTCCCACAAACAACAAAATATGTTTTTAATAGTATATATATATATATATATATATATATATATATATATATATATATATAAGAATTGCATAAACACATTTTATACTAATAGGCACATTTCAAGTACCATAACTGCCGCGAAGCACATATCGAACCACAATATGGGCGCTTGTGCGAGTTAACCATTTGAAGGTCCCGTAGCTGCTGCTGACGAACTGGCCCTCTCGAATCGCTTCACGAAACACATCGCATTCGACCCATCTAACTAACGAAACATTTCTGGTACTGCTATAATACGGAATCCTAGCATATGATCACAAAACGGCCATCTGCAATACATTTTGAAATAAAAATAATAATGGGGGAGCACTTCGAGAAAACCCATGTACACATTCGCGCGAGACGGAATCGAAGATAATTGGAAAACATGCAGAAACAATCGCCTATACATAACCATACATAATTATGCTTGTAGGCATATGTATATAATTTATTTCAATATGCTTGTAGGCTTGTGTGTGTATGCATATATTCACACTTAGAAATATATTGGTAGTTTCAATTTATTCCCTACATAATTATAATTATTTATATTATTACCAAACATTTCTATGTTTATACCCACATATGTATTATGTATACATAAAAGATAAGCGTTGTCGCTTTAAGAGAAAATTTCTTAGTCCATAACACTTATTCATAAAATGAGAACCAGTGAGCTAATTTCGGTCAAACAAACTTTATTGACATATATTCATGCTACAGAAGCTCTACATGACCAAGAATAATGACATTGCCAGTTGTTCTAATTAATGTTCTATAGATTCATAATTCGTCAGCAAACTCAAACTTTATCTTATTATGAGAGAACAAAATAGGTAATGAATCAATACTAATGACAGTTGTCTGAATAACACCTTCATGTAGGTATACATGTTACATAATTCATGTCACAATTAGCCTTTTCCAAAGTTAAATTTAACTTTGGAGCTAACACATCGGGCCCGGGGCTATTGCCCCTTTTCATGAAAAGACGTACACAGATCCCACTCAACCCTTTCTTACCAAATTCGGCGAAGAAGTACTGTGGTAGGCCATATAGAGAGTGCTCGGAAATTCCCCTTACAAACTCCTAGGACGTGTAGAGAGGACTGAGTAGACTATATTTAGAATAGGATTTCATGTACGGAAACGTACCGTTACCGTGCTACAGCCATTTTAAATCAGGTGTATCACTCGTCCACTTCCGCTGAGGGAAAGAGCAATGTCTCAGCTGTGCCTGTGTTGGTATGCAACCGGGTTGGCAGTACATTACTTCAGACAATCACCTGAAGGCACGTGACGTCTACCCTGCCTCGAGCCCCATTCACGCGCCTTTGTGTCTCTGATTAACATGGTTGAGTATATGTATGCGGAATACACAGACATGATCCTTGTATATGGCACAGCTAAAGGTAATGGAAGAGTAGCTCGTCGGCTGTATCAAGAGCGTTATCCACAACGTGTGACAACATCGCATACCCTTTTTGCCACAGTTACGCAACGGCTCCGAGAACAAGGTATCTTCACAGCCGACAGGAACGACTGTGGTGCTCCAAAGAGACGCCGCACTCCTGAATTGGAAGATGCTGTACTGCATCACGTTGAACAGACAGAGCCCGTCAGGGAGTACGCGAACAACTGCGCGTGCAAGGGGGTTGTATATATATAAGTGTGACAGACACTTAGTTTCAAATGGTTGCTATAAACGCTTTAGTAATCGATTTTAGCATATCTTTGTATACTGTCAGAATACTATCATCAAATGTGCTCATACATAAATTTTTTATCTTCCATTTATGAAGATCTTCACATGGAAATTATGAATGTTTAATGCCATATCTCAGGGACCAATAAACCGATTTTCACCAAATTCTTCTCACAAGTAGTACTGTGGCAAGCCTTATAAAATTACATGTTTTAAGTGACTCAGTCACTTGTTTTTAAAATGATGGCCCTGTAAAAATTTAAGATTTGTGAATCCTATTATTCGAAACATTAACCTGATTCAATTCGAAGTTCATGCTCGAACCCGACCTCCGTAATGCAGTTGCTTGCACAATAGCCTATGGTACGAGGTTTCCTGGTTCGAGTCCCCGGTAAGGACACATGTATAATTGCAATTGCCTCACTACTGTTGCATATGTGTCTGGTTTCATCTCTAATGATATTGCTTTCAACGAGACAAGAAGTACCTACCAACTCAGCTTTTAAGAAATTATTCAAAAATTAATTGCACCAAAATTAGTTATATCAGATACTTCTTGTATAGTTTTGCTAACATAAAGATATGCTATCTTTGTTTTATTTTTGGTTAACTTGAAGTTTTATTTATATTTTCGTTTTTAAATTATATTATTTAATTTACAACTAATGTGAATAAAACAGTGAGAAAATATTTGTGTTTGTAATGCCTAGTAAGACATAGTTCTCATACAAAATACTGTTAAAATAGGTGCGCATTAGTGCGGTTCATTGTCCCTTTGGGGTAATTATCTATACTTAGTAAGATTTGTTTGCATGAAGCGGAGGAATATCAAGGAAGCAGAACTTCAGTAGGGCTTCAGAAAAGTTTGAAGTAACCGTGAAAGGACTATAAAGTCTATTCGTGGTTACTTCCGACTTTTGTGAGGCCCTACTGGTTTTACTCATGGGCCACTACTACTTATCCTTACGCCACATGTAATCAAAATGTAAAGGTGTCTGGAAATATAAGCCAAGCGGAAACCAGAGCACAATATTTGTGTTCTCTGCAGACTATCAGAAATGAATATTTTAATACATAATAATGAGATACGTATGTTTTAGGCAATGCTAACTAGAATTCTACATGTTTGTAAGAAATATTTACTCTGAGAAACAAATCTCCATTCAATAATACTTTCCAAAAGAACTACTTATTAGTATTACCAACGTAGGTACCATTTTTCATTCTGATTAAAATTCACACAGCCATTAAATAAATATCAAAGTTTATACTGTAAGTAAAAGTTTTATTTAATCAAAAGTAATGGTACATAAATGTTAACGGAAGAATAAACGCTTATTAAGTTTCATTTAGGAAACAACTAAACATGCTAGACACTCGATGATTGTTCATATGTTTGATTTATAACGTGTAAAGGAGTTTACTTAATGAAAAACATAACCATTTAGTAGTAGAACTGACAAATTTTTCCATTGCCTTGGCTCAAATCGAAGTATGCACAGTAAAGTTTCTTCCTCTTACTACAGAATGTCCCAGCGTTCACCAACCATTGTGAAACCCGTGCAGTATGTTCAAATAGAGACAGTATATATTGACGTTACAGAAAACCAAAAGATACATGTCTGCCATTTGTGAAAACACAGCTGCCCTTACACGGTCGATGTTCTCCTGTGTCCGCACAGATTTCACACTACCACCCAGTTTCTTGTCTGCAACAGACGCTATAGCGCAAAACTTACCCAGTTCGTGATGGTGTGACGTTCGGGTATCCTCCCATGTCTGCCAATAGTGAAATGTTGCCTACGCAATCGCTGTGTGATGACAACAGAATCGTTATGTTTGAAATACACTTCCAGTGCGAACGTGTGGTGTGCAGGTGACCACCGCTCCATGCTTACTGACAATGGCATCACTCGCCGGACACGCCATCCCCACTTGTGTGTCCCACACGAGAACTAGGCGAGTCAAATAGGTAGGAAAATCAATCCCCAAGCCTTAAGTTTAGCCATTCATAGAGGAGCGTAAATTTACATAAACACATATTTATAGGTATTTTAATTTGAAATATCGAATTTTCAAGATTTATTTCTGGGTCTGTATAAAATTATTTTTTACTGAAAAAATGTTTTTAAATAAAAACCTGCTATAATTGCTTTATTAAAAATAATACTCTGTAAAATGGTTTTCTGTGGGTCGAACATAGGCAGTAGAATCGCTATTGTGTCCATTCAACGTTTGGAGCCTATTGTCACTCTTTACTTCTTACTGTCTAATTTTTTCATTTTTTAAACGTCTTAAAGATAACGTGAATAAACTAAGTATTACTACCGCATAATTCTAAGACAACAGTTGCGAAGGACACAACGTAAACAACACACACGAACACATCGGCGAAAATAGATGTATGCGAGAATACTTGACAGCCCAACGAAAATAGTTTGGACGAACACCGCTGACTTCCTTCGACAGCAGTTGCAACGTATTGGGGACTTGAATTTGTCCTTGTCTTCAAAACCCATATTCACCTACTAACAGGATAGGAGTACCTCAGTTGTGCATGCAATATGAGAGATATTGGATTCTTACAAATACTTTAAAAAACAGACATTTCTGCTCCAGTAGATTTGTTCAAATCCGCAGTTATTTTGAAATAAGTGTTATCTTATGCAACATCGTTTTTTTTTATTAATTTCTATAAACCATGAGAAATAAAAGTTTTCTAACAAAAATTAATAATAACTAATTTCAACATTACTGTCCTAAACAGAGTTTATTAATATAAGAAATATATAATGTAATTTAGACCTTCTGTTTCTAAATTTCTAGAAGCAAAATATATTTCTTATGAAAAAGTTATCACATTATGAAGTTTAATTTCCGTTTCAAATAATTTCATTTCTATATTTTTAACAAACATATTCCCAACATTACAATGACTGTTTGCCATACTCTGGGTTTTCTGTAACCTAAAAGTAGCTCTGCAATGAATATGTATGAAAATGTAAAAATATTAACAAAAAGACGAGACAAGCCTATGTCGGCAAGAGAACACGCGTCTAAAAAGCAAAGCAACAAGACACAGGCAACGCCCACGAAAACCCAAATTGTGATGGGCACCCAACGGCCGGCCTCTGATAGGACAGAGGCTGCGGCCAATCACAGCACGCCCCACGAATCCACCCTGTAACGAAGTTGTTCCATAAAGGTGGAAACCCCCAGTAATAAAAGCACTTTTCAGCCTATTATTAAAATGATTGGTACTCCGGACTGATCCCCCTAACTACTACCACACAAAAGCTGAGTTTACTGTGCGTTTCACTGGTACCTAGAAAATTGTACCAAATCACGCGGGTTTTACCCCTACCGTAAGTTAGCAAATTAACACAAAGTGACCTCTAATACGGCGTCGCACGCACAGAAGAAGTACACTCACATAAACAAATTTTCACACTGGAATGCAAATGGCATCCGCGACAAGAGCAGGCATTTAATACCCCTGGCACAATAAACGAAATCTAGTCTTTCGGTTTGATGAGACGGGGGCAGGGGGTCATTTTCCCATTGCGCAGGTCTGAAATTTAGATTCTTGGCAATTAAATAAAAACATAATTTTATACAATTCCACTAGAATTTGATACGAGTTTGAAAAAACATTCGCATGACATTTTCATCTCAGCGTGACAGTTTTATGATATATGATTGGGGGGGGGGGGGGGGAGTACTAATGTCCTCTGTAAAACCACCTCGACCTTTCCTTCTGAATCCACCCCTGATTTAAATCTACGGTACGCATTTTACATCCACGCAGTTTCTCGTACAGATATAGGAAACAAAGAAAGGGCGGTGGCGTACATGTATTGGCACACAATTGCAGAAGTGCTATGCTGCTAAACAACTCTAGCTCCCCACTGCTGTAGCAGGGAAGCTGAATTACAATTATATCCTCAACATATTGCCTTTTATACGATTTAATGCCCTCCAGGACAGTCCAGTTTTCACTACTGCAAGCGATTTAAATGCCAAGTTTGCTGCCTGGTAGTGTCACTCGCGCACTGAAAATGGTTCCACTTCCATGCTGTTCTGACATAAAGAGCATTAAAATTGCTTTGTGTACGCTCCACAAGTCTATTTTCAACCCGCCACAACAGCGATGCCATCCAGGCATACTGGACATCATATTAACTAAAGGTTTGGCCACTACAATAGATTTCAATGTTTTACACGAGCTGCCATCCAACCATTAAACTGAGCTCAAGTCACTGGACACTCCCACTACATAGCCACTCAGATAGGCGCGGCTCCCACACTCTAAATCAGAATCAGTTATTTTTTACTGATTGTCAGTCGAAACTGCTCCATCCGGAATCAGCAGAAATAGAAAACTACAGATCTTTTCAGTTAAATGAAATCCACTAATACAAACAGTAGAAAATCAGTTATTTATTGTCGATTAATAAAAAACACAAGGATAGAAAACCGTGAATTACGGTTTGAAATTAATTAGGTATACATTAATTTTGTCGCAAAACAAAATATTATATGTATATACAAGGAAATTTTGGAAGTGGTTGGTATCGAACCGCCACCCCAAAACTGAACACATTCTCTTGTTTTTTTCGGTTGACGTTCTACCAACTCTGTTACTTTGCCACTGAGAGAAACGGTCTCGCATTTGCGTAGGAAAGTAAACTTACAATGGCGAAAGGCTGTAAGTTTCATAATGTGAAAGTACTTCATGTTGTCGAATACAATACACATAATATGCGTACGTAGGTACATGTCTTTGTAGGGCTATAAAGTCATTCTACGTTAAGTTTAATTCAGATTGTGTGCTTTAAAAGCGAAATATAGTGGTTTTAACGGTGTTATCGGTGTTCTCTATGTATCTGCTATTTTACAATGCAACATTTTACAGAATGAAATTGTTATTTTGAAGAGACAGATTGACTAGTAATAACTGTGCTAATTAGACAGTGGAACGTTAGAAACAACGCAATATTTTATAAAATTTTCCGTTTCCTCATTATTTGATCTGTAAACTTGCAGAGACCACAAAAATTCTGTTGGTATATATACTCCTATCTTATTGAATCACCGCACTATCCAATCAGTAAAATTATCACTTATCTATCTGCCACTAAAAATAACAGTTTAGATCTGTAGTGTCTCGTTACAAAGTAAAATGGCGAATACTAGTGGACATCGATAACCTCGTAAATTGAAACCCCTATATTTATTTTTTAAATCACACAATCCGAACTAAACTAAAGATACATTGACTTTCGAATTTCTCAAAGACATGTACTTGCGCAGAAAATCTGTATATTTCGACAACAAGAAATACTTTCACATCACGAAAGTTACAGCAATATTTGACATTATATTTTGTGGTTCAGTACCCATAATATGAGCACACATTTGGCAATGGTAAAGTAGAGCAGTGGATATGACTGATCGTGAAAGCTTCAGCATGCGTTATTTTATGGGTGGAGGTTCGAGCCCAACCTCGTCCAAAAACGTTTTTGTGTAGACAATTTTTGTGTTCTGCGACAAAATAAATCGTACGTAACTTACATAACATAGGAATGCTCTGTGCTTATTTATTAATACAAACTATAAATAGGTAGTTTTCTACTGCTTGAATTAGCAGATTCCTTTCAACTGATGAATTAGTGATATTTTTTCTACAGATTCCGGATGGAGCAGTTTCAACTGACAATCAGGAAAAAATAACTGATTCCGATTCAGAGTGTAGGACTATTTAAGGAAAGTGCTCTAACTGCCTTTCCCGCATTTACAATATTAGATAATATATGCAGGATGGTGTTGTTAACATTGTGCCAACAAATACCGAAGCAAAATACACTTCAATTCTACATTAGTAAACCATTTGCACACAAAAATTAGATTACACAGGCATTACTCGCAATCCACCATCCTTACACAAGAACTTTTATAAATGAAATAACAGAACAGAGTGAAATGAAATATGCTCATGGCAGGATGGCCAATGGGATGAAAAAGTACCCAACTTAAACGTTAGATACATCAGTCCTTGGCAAAGTACGAAAGGATAAAAAAATTACGAGATATATGTCCACCCCTACAAACATAAAATAGCGTTGTTCATTTACCTCAGGACAAGACTGAAGCCTTTGCTTCACATCTGGAGCAGATATTCCAGCTCAGTGCCGTACTTTACGCTCTGCAGCACACGCCTCAAACGTCGGGAGATACTATTCCGACTCGAATAGCTCATTCAAACGTAGCAAAAATATATACATGTCAACGAGATTAATGTATTATTCACCATCTATAACTAATAAAGGGTTTGATGAAGTTCAGGCGATAGGTTTGGGAGGTGTTACATGAGCCTACTGAAAGTGTAGGCGCTAGGCCAAGAGTGCTTTCCGCTTTGTGTGCAATTTTGCGAGTTGTTTCTAGCGCAAATGAATTATATTGCACACTATGGCGGATCACGAGAGACGGAATATTTAATACCAAAAAGAGTTATGTGTAGAATGATCGCAACTCATATGAAATACGTATCGGGTCATATCAACACAAACTTGCGGTGAATGTTTGGGCTGGACGTGTCAATAATTACCTATCTCGCCTGAATGGTAACATTTGCTTGCGATTTATGGAAGACATGCTGCCAGTTTTGATGGAAGATGTGCCAACCGCCGTATTGTCACAGATGTGATTCTTACACGACGGCACCCCCGCCCACTTCACACGTGCCGCACTTGAATGACACCTTTCCATGATGATGGGCGAGGGGTGGGGCGAGGAGGTCCAGTAGTTTGCCCTCTCCCCTCCAGTAACCCGTCTTAGCACCCTTAGACATTTTACTGTGGGTCATGTCAAAATTATTCTTTACCAAACACCCGTGGAGACTGAGGAGGGGCCGGCTGCGAGAATTCTTGCCACATGGCTTGAAGTTCAACAAACGTACGGTAATTTTGACAGAGTGCATAACAACATGGCTGGTCACGTTAACACTTGCTTGCAAATAGGACATAACTTAAAACAGCTCTTGTAAAGGCAAGCCATGCTTCACATCTCTTTGTTTGTTTATGTACTGCGATACGCTGTTTGCCGTCGACAGTCACCTGCTATCCACCTGCTGGCCGGGTCCACTCCGGTCCGCACGTGACTCGCCCAAGCAGCGCGCCGAATTCAAACGGTGTGAGCCTCGTTTGACCCCTGTATCTCAGTAGGGGTTGTTTTTGGATACATGTTCCATATATAAAAATGTCTGTCTCGGTACGCACTGTAATTCTTTAGAATTTAAAATTATGCCCAACAATTTCTGAATACCCAGTGTAGCGACACAGCAACTTGCTGTATGAAGATCGAACCCAGGACTTACACCACACGGTCGAAGGCTCGCGGAGCTTAACAGAGTTCGACAGGAGTGGCTATGCCATGGCTCAAAAGTTTTTCTCGTCCAACTACATTAAGATGTTAGGAGATATCAAGTAAGACTGCGATGAGAATATCGTAACTGAGTTTGTAGGCCTCCGTGCTAAACTATACTCATGTATGTATAAAGAAGAGGTTACTGAAAAGACTGAAGGTATTCAATAGTGTGTGGTACAAAACCAAATCAAATAATCTTCCGATTATGTAGCTGCGTTGGAAGAACTGCAAACAATACATGTGACATTGAACAAAATACCAGTGCACCAACGTGTTCTTTATATGGAGACTGTAAATAAATGAGCTTTGTGTTTCTATGACAAGAGGCTCTTATGGTATTCAAAATTGTGATATGGTTTTGTAGAATATAATTTTTTTGTGGTGTAAATATGAAACTCCGGACTGGTTCACATATAAGAGTTGTGATAGCCACCAGTATCGTATTTCACATTTAGGCTTTTTTTTTAGGTTATCATTGATTAGGAAGAACTATCTTCCTCCCTATTTCCTTATTTTTAAAATTAAAGTTGCATATGAAGCATTACAATTGGCTGCTACCAATATGACGCCAAAACCTACACCTTCATTAGTTCGCCGATAGTACTGACACTGCGACAAATTGTAGGCCTTCGGATACACTGCTCGCTGACATGTTAAAAGCGTATTTAAGAAAAACGCATCTCGTGCAATTATCCGAGGAGTGCAAATTTATGATATATGAAATGTATAAAAAATAAATTAGTATTTACATAGCTTCATATATTTTTCTTATACCATTCCTCTCCTCTGTTTCAGAAACCCTCGATGTCACAATGTAGGCACTTGACTTACGGACAATTTTAATTCTACAGTTACTGGAAAAGTACCCACAAGACTTCTCCTATGTTCAAGAGAGAAAAAATATGTTTAATGTGTTCGGGTCTCAAAATCAGACCACTACACAGCTTAAAACTTGTATCAGGTACGTATGAACATGCAAGTAGTCATAAGTTCATGTAATAACAACGTTTGTTCTGAAACTATGGTCGTTATTCGAACTGTGTATCCTAGTTGTCTTCATAGTTTATATTATTAATTCAAAGATAATTTTAAGCCTACATTACAAATTCCAAACACCATTTATTTATATTCGATTTATTCCAGCATTTTTTACGTAAGTGTCACTTAGGTGGTTTGTGCATGCAAACCAGTAATATGGTTATGCTGGTTCTGATGCATGGGATGTGGAGCGAGTGCGCAGTTCATGTTGGAGGGGATATTGACGAACTCCATTTAACTTGGCGTTGACTCACTTTGGATGATCTCAGCCTTAAACTTACAGTAAAATTCAAACAAAATCGTAATAACTTTTTATAAAAATATAATTTAAATTAAAACTAACATAATATTTTGAAATGTTAAAAAGTTAATTAATTTTAATTTTTACTATTTTATGGGCTTGCAGGTTTTTCGGCTATGTATAAAATAGGGAGAGGGGGTGGAGGGACTGATTGTCGTAGGGAGTCGTTATATAACTAATAAAAATTGGAGGACGTGGTGGTGACAAATTATTAATTGGTGTCAGTAAGTTATCTGCTGGTCACAATTATGGTAGGATATGTGCTCCGCCATCTTCAAAAAATCGAACCTTACACTTCCTACATATTGTTCATTTTAAACAGTTTTTTAATTTTTTACAAAATCATATTTTGATTCATTTATACTATTTTCAATTTTTTAAATTAATTATTGAATTATTAGAATTTGTTCTTGGTGTTTTTTGCGGTTTTTTCGATTTTTCAGATTCAAAGTGTAGGTAAAGGTAACTGCGGATCAAAGTACAGGTAATCCACACCCAACACTGCCGCCGTCTGACCGGAATGACAGAGCATAAACATCTGGTCATAATCATTCACAATCCACTTAATTGATCCATGCATAAAAAGCATTCTAACCATTCATTTAAGTCCAAAAAACACAAAAGTGAAACTTAGATGAAAAATGCTTGAATAGATCCCACATAAATAACTGGTGTTTGGAATACATAATGTAGGTTGAAAGACAAGTTTTGGACGAAGGATATCGGTGTTATAGGGACAAATATGGTCCACTGTTCGAATAGTGGCCTGAATTCTGGAACAAACAACGTTTTTACTTGATTTTATAACTGTTTTAATGTTCATACACACCTGATATAAAGCTTTAAGTAATCTTCCAAGGTGTGGCATGTTGTAGGGGCCTGATTTCGAGACCAGAAAACCTTAAAAAATATATTTTTCTCTCTCGGACTTATAAAACATATCTCGATTTCACAATTTTCGAATATGGCTCTTTGTCAAGTGCCTGGATTTTGACATGGAGGGAATCTGGAACACTAAAAAAGGAATGGTATACGAAATAAATCACACAAATATGTAAATATAAATTTATTTTTAATTTGTTTCACAAATCAAGAGATTTTCATTTCCCAAATACTTGCAGGAGATGCGTTCTTTACAAAATCATTTTGCTCATGTTGACCAACAGTGTAGCCAAAGGCCTAAATCTTGTCGCAGTATTTATCGTAGTATCGGTACTGTTGGCAATGTAGCGAAGAAGGTGTAGGTCTTGGCGTCTTATTCGCTGCAGCCAGTAGTATGTTTTCGTACGAAACTTTCATTTTTAAAATTGGAGCAACAAAGCGAGAGAGAGAGAGAGAGAGAGAGAGAGAGAGAGAGAGAGAGAGAGAGAGAGAGAGAGAGAGAGAGAGAGAGAGAGAGAGATGAAATACGTATATCTTCCAAATCGATGATTACATAAAAATGTCTAAATGTGAGATTCGTTTGTCATTGAAGCACAATACAAAACTAATTTATTTACAGCATTCATACATAGAATATGTTGGTGCTCTCGTACTGTGTTCATGTTCCCAAGTATTGTTTGCAGTTTTAATGCAGCCACATAATCGGCAAGTTCAATTTGGTTTTGTAGTGTGCACTTCTGATTTCCCGTAATCTTTCTAGGTACCTTTTCATAGTATTTTCACGAATATAGTTTAGCACGGAGACCTACGAATTCAGTCATGATCTTTCTATAGCACTCATTCCTAAACTTTCCCACCATCTTCATGTTGGTGGGCGAGAAGCACTTTTAACCCATAGTGTAGCCACTATGTCGAACTCTGCGAAAAACTGTGCATATTCGACCATGTCATGTACGTCCTGGGTTCGAACTTTGTATAGGAAGTTGTCTGTATCCATATATAGGAACTGAAAGTTTTCTTCATACGAGCCTCCATCACATCACAGTGGAATCAGTACATCAGCATTTTCGTCAGATCGAATACCATAAACCGGAATATGTCGGCTTGTCGGAAAATGTGGATTCATGCTGCAGATAGATTAGCGAAAAAGAGACTTGTCGTATATCGTTCGGTCCAGGAACATGGGCTTGGTTACCAGTCTCTTCAAGCTTTTTTTCATTTCACGCTAGTTCGATATTTTGTAATTTCATTTTGTTCTCCATCAGTTCGCCGAAACAGCATTACTTACTAATTTTAAAAATTCCTTCTTGAAATAATTTTGTGCAGTACGTTGTTTATCAGTTTTCAGGTCTATGTAAGAATTCAGCCATGATTAGCTTCAATTCATATTCCAGCGATTGCTTCAGGTTGTATTAATAACAGTGTAGTTGTTATTGTGTACCATTTTCGTCATCAGCTGCAGTGTTTCGAGCCTCGGTTATATTTGTTATCGGGCAGGAATTGTAGATTCATATGTGCTATATGCCGAACTATATGATAATAGATGCCAAACTTCAGGATGTAACCAGTTTTTATAATCGCCAGGTACTGCTGTGATGTCTAGGTTGTGTCGGTCCAGTCGATGTTATGCATTGGGAGCGGTAATGGCATGGCCCATCCATAGAGATTTTTGGCATTTAGGTACTGTAGGAACATGATGGACTTGCTGGGATTATATGTCGAGTGCATAGGTATTGTTCATCACCGAATAATGTTTGATGCACTGTGCAACACCCCCACATATACTTTCTCTGATGCACAAGCACATGTCATAATTTATGGACAGTTTCAGATCTATTCTAGTCGTTCTCGTCATGTCATCGAAAGTGAACCATGGGGATCTGATGTAGTGTACACAGTCGTGATTGTACATCGAAATTCATAGTTCCTCAATTTTACAAATATGTCGGCCAGGATCAGTATATCTGCCTTTAGATACAACTCCGCATATTCTCTCAGAGTCCCGCTGCCGAACACAGCCCACACAGACGTGGCATGAGAGTAGTCTTCAGCTCTAATGAAGTTGCCCGTCGGGTGCAGAACATGTCTTTCGGAGTAGCTGAGATTCTTCAAACTTTTCCTAGCCATTGACATAATCGTATGGAATCACGACTTTGTGCATGTTGAGTGCCAGTTTGTTATGACCAAAGAACTTTCCTGTGTTGTTGAATTTTGATGGTGGCTAATACTCGGATAGGGAAATAAAGATTGCTAACCCTGTATCTGAAGGTGCCGACAAACTGTACATAAAGTCTGTCTCTGATCTGCTTGGAAAACATGATAATTTACTCTTTCGTTTGTGGATTGATGTTATTGTTATATTGTACCCGAGCTTTTCGCTGATGAAAATATCGTCATAAATTCGGCTATGGAGGAACAAGAGTTACTTCGACAAAAATGAAAGATTTTCGAAATGACAAACCCTGCTAGCAAAAATGGATGGGTATGCATATGCATTGGTAGTTATAATTGCTTAGCACCTTCGAGTATGTTCGGCAGTCCCGAGTCAAAGAAGATGGATGGTCCTCCAGGTACACGAAAAACTGCCGAGCCCCTCCAGGCCGAGCCGAAGGCCTCCCAGCCACCTAACTTCTCAGTTGTGCATCCCCCATTAAAACTATATTGTGCATATTATCTCTTTTATACACTACTACTCACTATTTCATTCATTTTGTAAGCAAAACATTATTCAGTTTTCAACTGTCCATAGAGTGTTTTGTCAGAAATATTTTAGTGCGAGATCCTGAATCGACTCGAATACAAATTAAGTATACAGATGGCCCTAGTTGCTAGAAAAGTTTTAAGATACAGAATTTAAACTCGCATTTACACTTTTATCAACAAAAATTGAATTATTGCTTTAAAATGTAGTTAACTGGTGTTTTTAGTGGGTAGAGAGTTCAGGATCATGGTGCTATTGAGAGAAGTTTGAAGCTGATCAGTAAGGATTTCATGCTCTGCCATTCTAGTCAGGAAGCGGCCATCTTCGATATGTGTGAACTTCTTTATAGGGGTGGCTTTGACCTCGACCTCGCAATGACCTTGCATTTACTCTGAACCCAAAAAATCGCAAATATTCGAGAAAGTAAAAAAAAAAAAAAATATATATAAAATGGTTTTTATAAATTTTCAAAACAATTTATTTTTAAAGTTTTGAAAAGATTAAATATATTAAAATTGTATTAATGTATTTAAAATACGAAAATGCATTAAAAAAGTAGTAGAATGATTATGTTCCTTTGGAGACATCGGGTCCAGGGTCCAGAGCTGGGGCAACCTTGGAAACCATTGACCACTGACTCCTGAACTTTGACCTATGACCCAAAAAACCCAAAAAGTTAAAAAAAATTCAAAAATTTAAAAAAATATAAAAAATTGTAAAAATGTATTATTAAAAATTAATTATGAAAAATTTCATATTAAAATTATTTAAAAAGTATTATAAATTATTTAAACAATTATTAAATATTATTCAAAATTATTTTTAATATCCTGCCCACAGCGACTATTTTAACCTAATAATTTCACTTTTTTCCCCAAAAGTTCGCTACAAATTTCCCCTTTCCCTTAGAAATAAAAAAATAGCAAAAAATTCTTAATAGTCAACAAGCACATTATATTAGTAACTACTACCACCATCTTGGAAGTGAGTGATATTGACCTTGACTCCATGGCCTTTAATGACATTGAAAACTAAACATGAGAAAAATCAATAAAACTAAGCAATCAAATTACATTACTGACTACTACTGCCATATTGGATGCAGGCGACCTTAATATTGACCCCATGTTCTCGAATGATCTTGAAAAGAAAAACTCGAGAAAATCCATAAAAGCCAGTAAGCAAATTGTGTTAGAGACCTCTACCGCCATATTGGGTGAATGTGACCTTGACCCCATTACCTTGAATGGCCTTGATAACAAAAAATCGAGAGAAATGGATAGAACTCAGCAAGGAAACTATGTTACTGACTACTATCGCCATATTGGGAGGAGGTGACCTTGACATTAAGGCCATGATATTGAAAGACCTTGAAAACAAAAACTCGAGAAAATACATAAATGACAACAAGCATATTATGTTACTGACTACTGCTACCATACTGGTAGCAGGTGACCTTGGCCATGACCTCATGACCTTGAAGACAAAAACTTGAGAAAAAGCATAAAAGTCAGTAAGCATATTACATTACAGACTACTGCCACCATATTGGATGCCAGTTACCTTTACCCCATGAATTTGAATGACCTTGAAAACAAAAAACTTGTGAAAAAATCGTAAAAGTCATCAAGTATATTATGTTACTGATTACTACTATCCCATTGACTTAGACCTTGACCCTGTAACCTTAAACCCCAAAACTAAAAAAAAAATCCATTTTTATAACCTATGCATCTCAATACATGCAATTTTGTTGAAGGTTATAGTCTTCTATGCTTCTCGCTATTTACAATTATGTTATCCATGTGTAACAATATCGTAACAATTATTATTACACTGACATGATGTTCAGGGTGGGTTATGTAGGTAACTACACTTTTGAGGACATGTGCTGAAGACACAAGATATCTGCTTGCAGTAAACCTGTTATCAAGGTACTGATGAGAAATACATGGTCTTTGCATGTCCTAAGTAAATGGCTGCTACGGCTGAACTGCTTACCGCACCGGTCACGCAAATATGACATACGGCAGGGAAGCTTGGCACAATTAAAGAACTCATGTCGCCGTACATTATGTTCGAAAGTAAAAGTCTTATCACAAAAGTGACACTGATGACAACTTGGTGGTATAGGAAAAGACTCGGATGGACCTGCTGGAGATGTAAGTGCTGGAGCTAAAGAAGCGGGTAATGTCGACATTGCTGTTCTAGGTAGCTCAGCCGAAAATTTCGATGGTCCTATTGAAGATTTCGTAGTTGTAACAGCTGACGTCGACGGTACAATACCAATCTGAAACGATGGTACTGCATCTGGTGGAAGACGATGCTGCTAGTTATGTAGCCATCACAGCTGAAGAAGTTGATGGCGCTGGTAAAAAAGGGAACACCACACTCGAAGAAGTCGATAGCGAGAAACCATTTGAAGGCAATATCCACTCCACTTTAACGTTACTATCCATGGATTACCGACGTAGAAGCTAGCCAAGACGATGTATCTTTATCAGAAGCCATTGTCAAACTAAGCCTCTCAGCTGACCCACCTACTCCTTATAATTTACCAGTATGCATGCCTTTGACGTCATATTGACTTTGAACCAACCGTATTACACCATTTGTTTGGACAACGACCAACCAATTGCCGAGTTACCACATGATTGCAGCTGGTCAATCGCATGAAGGCATCGAGACATCACATGCGGGAGTTAGTCTCTGACTCCTCTATCGTATAAATCAGTCAAATGTGGACCTTTTTTTTTTATTATTTCAGGTGAAACCAAAGATACTTTGCAATGTCGTGAAATTAAAACCTTACGGAGAAAAATGGTACATTCTCTACGTGCTCATACGCCAATAACACATACTCACGCGCGCCCTCACGCACACACAGAGCCCAAAATATTCCAATCTGCAGGCGATACTGATAACGCATTAAAAAACTGGTAGTATAGTAGATCATAACAGATCTTGGGGCAACTCATTATTTTAACTAAAATTTAACCAATTTCACGCTAAATTCAATCAAATTTCTAATCCCTGCGTCAAATCTTCCGCAGATATTGGCCAACTGAAAAATTTAACTAAAATTCAACCGATTTCGCACTAAATTCAAACAAATTTCTAATTACCCGTCAAATTTTTCAAAGCGCAACTCACAATCAAAATCAGTTTTCAACTTGTGTTCAATATTTGTGTGTGGTTCTTTAAAGACCAATTTTAGAACTAAATCATCATATTTTTAATGAAATTCCAAGAATTGTCTTCGTGATATTTTTTTGAATTTTAAGTAAATATTCGCTTTTTGACCTAACTTTAGCCTTTTTCACCCTGAAAATGTTTTCTGAAAAAAGGGCGCTTAATTGAGAACGCAGATTTGGGTCAAATTATTTTAATTTTGGGGGTGAGATTGAAGAGACGAATCGTGTTTTCAGAAGATATTGAGAAATTGTGGCTTGAAAGTGAGAAATTTGTGTGAATTTTAGTTAAATTATTGAGTTGCGCCAATATCTGCAGTAGTATTCTACTGAATTTATAAAAAATGTATACATATAAACACAAGAGAAAGAAAAAATCACTTAGATTAAAAAAAATGATTTTTTATTCGATAAAACAACTTAACTAAATATCTAAAAATTGTATTAAAATATCAAAACAATTTCTTGTTTCTGTAAAATCGTTTACATTATCAATTTAATAAAATTAGAAATTTAGATATCTTTGGTGATATTTTCATCCAAATAATCATAAGTTAAATATTGTTGGTTAATTAAAATTACATTACAAATTGTATTAGACTCAACTGCTTTTTAAAAATCTAAACTAATTTTTATATTGGTTTTATCTTTAACTACTGCTGTTTTTCTATATAGGCAGTAAATAACATACAATGGTCTTCGTCCCCAAAATGAATAATAATTGATATCGCCATGATAGTTTGTAGTTGGCTTATAATAAAGTTCATTATTTCTGTGTGAAGTATCTAATTTTATTCTAGAATTTCTAAAATCATTAAAAGCGAGAAACATTTTAAGACACAGATCATTTTCAATATCTAGATTCCAATTTTCTTTTGCGAAAATTTAATTTCTATCATTTTTAACAAAAATATTTCTTACATTACAATGATCAAACTTTGAAGCATGCACATATAGCTCGGCGTGATTTATTTTATTAGTTTGGAAACCCACAATTACAAAATCAGACACGTCAAATTGCAAATTATTAAACTGATATTTCATATCAAAATAAAAAACAGTTGTCCCAGTAGGAACTTATTTTTCTAAAAATTACCCATATGAATTTTAGGATTTTAATATATTTTTTCTTTAATTGCAATTGATGTGTTAGTTTCGTATTCAACAATAAGCCAAACAATTTCTAATTTTGCAATAATAGTTTTACCTGGATCAGCATAGCTTTTATCAACCGAGCCATCTGCTTTTTTAGTTTCATAAACAAATATACAATTGTTATCAGATGAATTTATTAAAAATGTGAGTTTATAAACAAATTTCTAGTAAAATTCATTATTATCGCCTATAAAGCCAAACAAATATATTAATGGATACATTATTTCATTTATTCTATCACTACAAACAGATTTTACTCGAAATTTACCACCAACACCAGTAGGCTCTAAATAATTTTGTTCACCTGGTGATCTTTGCAAAATATTCTTCACTGTCGAAGTTATTCCTAGATTATCAACAACCTCAATAATATGTCCATGTTTTGAAATTTGTACTCTAGAAAACTGAAATGGAAAAAAATTAGAACAAACATCAATATTATCTAATTGTTCGTATTCTGCCTCATCTCCAGTTTTATCTCTTTTTAGTAGGCGATATTCTTCCAAAACTTATGCTTTGTTTGGAAAAGAAAAGCCATCTCCTATGGCAATATCAAACTCGATTCTATTAATGTAAATATTTAAATTCCCCCTAGTTTGATAAGTTGGGGGGCAAAGTTTGTCCCTCAAAACTCTCAATGCTTTTATAACTCATTTATAAGTAAAGAAAATATATAAATGAATGAAATTGCTCATCGAGAAGTATAGAAATTATAAAAAGAACCATGAGGTAGAATGTGAAGAAAAAAACAAAAAAAAAAATCTACCATTAATTCGTGAATTACAAAATATAGGCAAAAAAGTAGAACAAAGTAAGTGAAGAAAACCAAAATTTAATAACAACACTAGTACCTATCGCTGAAAAATTTTTAGATTATCCACTAACACCAGAACAAAATTCTTTTGAAAGAGAATTATTCCCAAAATTACCTAATGCAGAAGAGCGAACGGAATTGTACCCATACGAAATTTACCAGGTGTTTCTACTATAAATCTCGGCGTGTATATATATATATATATATATATATATATATATATATATATATATATATATATATATATATGTTATTAATTATAAATTTGGTTTACAAGGAGATGAGCAAGGTTTTAAAATTGGAGATACAAAGTAAAAATAGATGGCGATTTTCTGTTTGTCAAAGATAAAAAATATTAATTAACAATAGGCCTTATTAATTTGTTAACAAAAAAATACAATTGGATCTTGAAGGTGAATTCACCGATAATGACTATGAAAATTACACATAAATTGTTTTATCAACCAATGCTGCATTCCAAGAATATAATCCTAAAAAGCCAATTAACTCGAATAGAAGTTGGAAGTATGCAAATATAATTAAGCCAATTCATAATAATTATATAAGAGCATCATAATCAGCACCAAACACGCCAGAAAAAGCGAATTTTACATATTCTCCCAGATCTGGAGAAGGTCGACAAAATATATTTGAATGGACAATGTTAGAAAATTAATTGACAGATTATTAGTTATTAAATGCTGAAAATAAACATTTTTATAATGAAAAAGTAAACATTATGAATATGCTAAACAATAAAGTTTGTTGTTAGTACCATGGAAGGAATTCCATATCTAATAAGAGTTTTAAATGATATTTCTCACCCATTGTGGAATTCTGAACACCATAGCAAAGCCATTACAAATTGGGCATTAAACAATTTAAATTTGCCCGAAATGCATTTGCCAGGTTATAATTATTGTGGGCCATTTACAAAATTAAATGAAATATTAGAAAGAGAAGATGCAGGAGTGAAAAAACTTGATGAAGCTTGTAAGTTTTATGGTATTGCACAAAGATTTAGAATCTAGGCATGAAGCAGATAAAATTTTACAAAACGATGCAAAAGAAATCATGTTAAATAAAGATAATCCAATTGGAGAAAAAATTGCTTCTGCAGCTGTTGCCTGACCATGTTTACAAAAAGAAAATTAGGTTTTGGAATCAAAATGTTTTATTGAATATATATACATATATATTACTTATATAAATGAAGATAGAAAGCTTAACTTTCCATATACCCATTGATCAATTAGGAGATTTGGGTATAGATAAATTCTTAACAAAAGACCAACTTGAGCGAAAAAAATAAAAATAAAAAGAAGGCAAAGGGTTCTTGCTGACCTTGGCATTGCCAATACTCAAAAAAATATTAAAAGAAAAAACCGGCAGTGGTTTACATCATGGAGGCATTATCCCTCTCATAGTTGCTGCTTTAAATGACGCTGGTGCTTTAGCATGAGTAGCTACTTCAATTTAAAATTCTGTTGAACAATCTAAACCATATATAAAAGAATTAGAAGAACAACAGAGACACATTTGGTAATGGAAAACAAGGCTGGAAGTGGTGTAGTTGCGAAAAAAAAGGGGAAGGCCAAAAAAAAATTTTTGCTCCATTATCCTATATTGGTATTGAAAAACATGCAAAGAAATTAAATATTAAAAAATTCAGAAATGTTAATATGATTGACGAACTACCAAAAAATATGCTAAAAAATGAGTGTGCCGTGGTTAATTTTGATATTTCAACAAATCCTGGTACTCTTTGGGTTTGCTATTTTAAAGAAAACAATGATGTTTATTATTTTGACTCATTTGGTGGCAATATTACTAATAATTTAATTAATTATTTCAAAGACAATCATGTTTATTACAATAATGATAGAATTCAGAATTTTTATTTGTTATCTGTGGACATTTAAGTTTGATTGTTTTACACCTTTTCTAGAGAAATTTTAAGTTTAGCGATATAATTTCTATGTTTAATATATTTGGGAAACCATTAATCTAATCTTTAAATAAAAACTTTGATAATATTGCTGAAGATTTTTAAAAATATGTAGATTCAAAATGTTATTCGAGTGTTTCTTTTTTACAAAGCGAATTGAGCACATGTTTTGAATTTACTAAATCGTATGTCTCATTTTTTGGACGAAGAATTGTTAAAATAGCTGACCCCATTGATGGAAAAGATGTAGTTAATAAAATATTTTTTAGTAAAAAAAATAGCTGATTATGCTTTAAAAGAAGATATAAATTTACAATTCAATAACACTATTGTTGTTTATATAAAACGAATAAATAATACAAAACAGACATAAAAAAATATGTAGAGTCAAAACATAAAACTATTGTTTCTAGCTATGCTTTAAAAATGATCTAGATTCGAAATATAAAGCTATTGTTTCTGACAATGCATAAAAAAATTATGTCGATTCAAAATATGACAATTATTGCTGAATACGCATTAAAAATGATGTCGAATCAAAATACAACACTAGTGTTTCTGATTTAAAACATATGTAGATTCAAAATATAATACCATTGTTTCTACTTTACGAGATCAAATAAGTAAAGTTTTTGTTTACACAACAGACTACGTTTCTATTCAAAATCGCACAATTAATAATATGGCTGATCCTATTGACGAAAAATATGCTGTCAATAACAGATATTTCGATAAAGAAATGCAAAATTTAAATCAATCTGTTTTGAATTACTGTGACACACTCGATAACGCAAATGCTGAAAAAAGCAAAGAAGCTGCTGTCAAAGAATTAGATGTCAAATTACAAAATTTAAGCCAATAAGTCGATACACTTGTTAACACAAAAGTCGAAAAAAGCAAAGATGCTGTTAATAAAAAAAAACAGTTGTTAAATTGCAAGATTTCAACAAAGCAATTTTGAATTATTGCCATACACTTGTTGATTTGAAAGTTGAAAAAATCAAAGAAGATTGTGATAAAGTATTAGACGTTAAATTAGAAAATTTAAACCAATCTCATATATTTTATTTAGATGCAGAGTGGAATAAAATGACTAATGTTTTTCACTTAGATAATAATGTAATTTTGTTTGCTTTTTTGATGGAGTGTACTGTTTATAAAATAGTTACACATATTCTCATGTTTAATAATAATTTGGCCATTTTCAAGAGAAATACAAAAATTGATCACAGCAATGATGTTAACAAAGGTGATAATTTAACTTAAAAAAAAAATCATCTCTTTATGCTGATGGAGAGGTGGTGGCAATAGGAATATTCGTAAAATACAAGGAGTAACTATATACATATAAATTTTTACTATTACATGGATTTAACATAAATGTTTTTGAAGGAAAAAAAGAAACAAAAAATATTTCACACATTATTAAATGTTTTAAAAATTTAAATTATAAACTTTTCTAGTGATTGGACCATTTTGTATGTGGGGAAATATGTTATATATGTATTATTTTTTATAAATAAAACAAAAAATTAAAGAAAATAATTTTATAAAACATAGCACAAATATTGTATGTGGTTGCACGTTTGAAATCGCCTCTATTTTAGGGGTAGTTCTGAGTTCAATAAATTAATTTTAATTTTTTTTTTAAATATTTTCAGAGCCTTTGCTTACAGGCATAATGAATATTATAGTAAAAATTAGTTTCTTACTCAATTCGACTAAGATTATTTATATAATTAATTAATTGTTGTTGAGTATAATTATTTCTAGCAATGTTAAAATAGTTGCGAAAACATTCAATGTTGCCATTCATGGTTTCCTTCATCCTTTGGTATAAATTTATAGAATTTGCAATATATTCAAATCTCAATAATTCTTCACAAGTTGGATGTCTATCTTGAATCATATACAAATGTCTTTGAACATATTTTATTTGAGTTCTAATTACACAATAATAATATTTACAATTATTATCAAATTATTTTAGAAGAATAAAAGAATAAAAATTGGATTTAAATTTTGGCTTTGTGTTTGTAGTACAACATGAGGAGCCATTTCTCTAATTACCTAATTTCTGCGATATATTCCATCTATGGCTCTACCAACTGTTTCTGTTAAATTTTCAATATGGGCATCATTAACTAAATTTATATCTTTTAAATGATTAACTTCATTTTGTATTATTTTTATCTCCTGGTCTTTTAACTCATACACTTTATTAATGTGTTTTATTTGACCTTTGAATAATTACATTACATCATTTCGAATCTTATTTTCACCATGTTTTCTAATTGATGGCAAAACTTCGTGAGTTACCCATTTTAAAAATTCTTTTCCCTCTTTTCCTTTTTTAGAAGACAGAAGTAAAGAATGAAGGCCAGGTTCGTTGATAAATACAGCAGAGGTTTCATTGCCTCTAAAGGGGAACTGTCAGGTGACCTTTAATAAATTTTGTCTTGTCCGATCTTCTTGATCAACATTACCTCTTATGGCTTTTTGTAGATTTTTATATTCTAATATTTTAGCAACATCTTTGGCTTTAAACCAAGGATTATTTTTCTAATCAATAATCATAAAACTCTTCTACCATTGTAGATAAGTTTGTTGTTATTTATATCCAGAATTGACACCATTTTTATTTATAAAACTATGCGCAAGTGAAATTGGAAAGTTGTAATAAGTGTTTATATATATATATTCTTTTTTATGAAGAAAACGTAAAATCGAAGAAAATAATAGTAAAGAATATAGACCAACTTCATTGAATTATATAGATATTAGGGAGTTAAATTTCTGCAGTCATTGACAATATATTTCATTTTATTTATAATTTCATAATAGGATTCGCACTTTATACCAAACAATGAAATGTTATTTTTGCCAACTCTTGTCAATTTTTTTGTAAATTCATTATAGTCCATGAAAGTTTCATCATTAAAAAAATACAGTAAACCATTTGTATATCTAAAAGCTGAACCTACCATATATGGTAATTTAGGAAATTTCTCACTAATTAGATCATGATTTTTTAAAATCTGGAAACGATATTCATCTATTTCTGCATAATATAAATTTTCATTAAAGATAATGATAAAAGTTTTCCCCAAATATGAATCTAAAAAAGCATTTATTTGATATTCATCTCTGAATCCAAATGAAGCGATTTTTTTTTGGATAACTACCAATAAGATTATAACTAGGATAATCAATAATATACATTTTTTCGTCAACAAACAGGACTAACTCGCCTATTGGTCTTTGGAATATAAAAAAATTATTGAAATTTGTCGGTAGAAACCGAAACCAATTTCTTATCGAAAATGGCCTATTGATTATTTTCTTGTCTCCAAAACGTTTTGCCCAAACATTTTTATTGTAAAATATATACAATTCACCATAAATAATAAAAAATGTTTTTATATATTCGTCTTTGCATAAATTAAATGGTTCATCACCATTAAAATTATTTTGTAGTGGTGGCCTATAAACGTTTTGAATATTTTGAATATCGTCTGGTTGCAAATCAACCAAATCAATGTTGAGAATTGGGTACATGATTGCATTTTTAAAGTTTGTTTGTTGAAGACCTAATGCTTGGCCAATTTCGTGGATCAAAACTGTTAGTAAATTCATTTTATTTTCAGGAGTGTTTTTACCATCATTATACCAATATTCCTGCTTATTGATGTGAATATCAACGAGGCTATTTTGTTTATTTGGAAAATATGCATTAGGCAGTGCACTACCAAATGGTTATAATGTATAAGGACAAACTCTGCGCAGCCTATGATTATTATGTAGGTCTTGTTTGTATGATATAAATATATCTGGAGAATTCGTATCGTAAACGAATTTCAAATTTGTGTGTTTTTGCCAGATGTTAAAAACCTATTTTGCTAAATTTGTAATTGATTTATTTGCATATGTATAATTCCATTTTAATGAGATTTTGGTCTATTTTGCTGTTGATGAAAGGTCCACACATCTTGGCATGTTAATTAAATTAAGCGTTTCTTCATTGAGTTTACAATCAAATGAAGAGAGGCTGTGATGTTCTTGAAATATTCTGAAAGAAGTTTCGTACTTTTCAGTATCAATTCTTGAAAGCAAATTTGCATCATATTCTAGATATCCATATTTATTAAAAAATTTGGTAACACATTTTGTCAAATTATCTTTTTTTTGGATAGTGCAAAAACTATATTTGTAATAGCGAAAATAATTATATAAGCCATCATTTATGTACAATTTTTTTTTTTTACTAAATCTCTCTTAATATTGCCACAATTTACAGGTGGTAAATATTTACCGCCAGAAAATCCACAGTGAATAAAACACAAAATATCCTTGGTTATCAGCTTATCTTAATAACACCTCAGCACCAAATTTTTTCTTCTTCTTAATAAATTTTTTTCTTCCAAAATAACACAAAAAACGGATTCCCTGCTCAACAAATCGAACTATTCACTTGAATTCACCAAACTACATGATGTAGAAAATAATAAATGGTTTAGGGCAAAAGATTTTGAAATATACGAACCTAATTCTGGTAAAAAAATTAATTGTATTCTATATGGCAAATTAAAAATTTCATTACCAGAGCGCTATGTCAAGATACTCGATAAAAATTAATTGGAACTAATAAATGAGAAGCCAGTTTTTATAATGTACAATGGCTTAAAGGTATGAAAAATGGAAAATTTTTCTACGTTCTACAACTCTCTTAAGCACATATTTAAAGGATTAGTTAGAATTTTTTATTCTTTTCAACAAATTTGTTTCTTTATAAATAAACATGTTTCCGCCTATTTTTCCTTGCAGTTTGTCCAATATTTCAAAAGGTGGCGATGGTGCCTTATAAATTAGATAAAGCATCTGAAGATCTTAAAAATTTAGTTCATAAATTTCATTCAAATTTTCGAAGCCTACAATTATAACTCTTAGAAAACATTGAAGACAAATATGAACTTCGAGAAATGGGTGAATATCTAGAGCATATAGAAGAAGTTTTAAAAAATTTTGTAGAGCTTCGAGTATAACATTTTTTTTGTATCATTTTTTTCTTCCGAAATTGGACACATGAAAATATACAAAATATTACAATGCTTACCTGTGAAAATGGGGCACATAAAATTGTTGATTTTTTTCTTAGTAAAATTTGTTTCTTAATAAATAAAAATACAAGCAATGTAAAAAATGGGGTGAAGTTTTAAACATTGAATGTTTTCCATCACATAAACACATAAAAGATAAGCACATTAACACCTGTAAAAAAATGTTACAATGAATATTCTAGAAGTCTCCATGAGTTAAAAAAAGAGGCAGCACTTTGCGAATGTGGAAAATCTGTTTGCGAGGTAAATTTCGGAAAGTACTAAAATACTAAGCTGCACAATACTTACGAAATTTTACAATGTGATTCTTCAAGCAATACCTGCATCGTATGCAAGAAGAATAAATCTATCGACGATTTCGCATCTCACAAAAACATGTATTAATTGATTTAGAGTATTGGAGTGAAAAAATATGAAATTTGAAAAACAATTGTGAGTTTGGTGATATACTATAAGTTGATGTAGAATATCCATAAGAAATACATAATTTACACAAAGATCTTCCGTTTTGTCCAGAAAATAAGTTAGTTCCAGGCACCAATGAATCTAGACTATTAACAACTTTACACAAAATTGGAAAATATATACTGCAATATCGTAGTTTGCAACAATGACTAAATAATGGTTTGAAGCTTACAAAAGTACACAGAATATTGAAATTTAATCAATCTGATTGGTCAAAGAAGTATATTGATTTCAACACAATGATGAGGACTAAGGCAAAAAAAAAAAAATTTTGAAAAGGACTTTTATAAACTGATGAATAATTCTATCTTTCGTCAAACAATGGAGAATATAAGAACTAGAGTAGATATAAGGCTGATTTCAAGTGAAAAAATTTGCGAGAAATTAGTGGCCAAGCCAAATTTCAAAAGAAGACCTATATTTAATCAGAACCTTGCAGCTATTCTCATAAATAAAAGTAATGCAAAATTTAATAAGCCAATATATGTGGGCATGGCTATTTTGGATATCTCTAAAGAATTGATGTACGATTTCCACTATAAAATTATGAAGACAAAATATGGTGATAAAATTGAATTGTGTTTTCAAAATACCGATTCGTATTTTTATAACATTAAAACAGGAGATTCTACGATGACATGAAGTCGATGTTAGTTAAATTTGACATGAGTGATTATTCAAAAGATAATATTTATATCATGCCACAAATAAATAAAACATTTTTTGGCAAAATGAAAGACGAGTGTAATGGCAATGTAATTCAAGAATTTGTTGGCTTAAGAGCAAAGATGTATACGTACAGAGTTGAGGATAAACAAAATAAAAGAGTAAAATGTGCGAAAAAAATGTGTTGTCAACAATATAATTAATTATGTTGACTATAAGAAATGTGTGTTTGATGAGAAAATTCAATGTAGGACAATGAATTTGATAAGAAGTGAGAAACACAAAATATAGAGAGTAGAAGTTAATAAAATAGCTCAGAATCCTTGTGATAATAAGAGAACTATACTAGAAAATAAAATAAATACACCACCATATGGATATCGAAATTTATAATTTTATAATGAGAGGTGGGATGAGTTTTTCATCCGATCTATTTCTGAAATTTTTTTTTTTATATTTTATGTACCTCTTAAGGGGGACTGCCGGTCCCCCTTTAAATTTTCTAAGAAATGTTTTATAATTTATTAATGAGAGTCGAATAATTCAATGGTCAGCGAGCCGAACACAGAATTTACACAAATTATATTTTAAACATCTTTAATCTATGGAAGAACATCGATGCCAGAGCCATCAAAATCAATTAAATTTCCATTTTCGTCTCTAATATGTAAAAAAAAAAAGTCATTAAATTGCTCAAACATCGGATATGGGGACTCATAAATAACATAGTCTCTAAAACCAAACATAGTTTTTGGTGGAAAACTAGCAATTATATTAGTCTCCAAGTCGTTAGATTCATCATTTTTTTAAACATGCCATATGCTGAGTTACAACGAACACTAATTGTTTTATATGGAATAAAATTAGGCAATTTAGTGGCCATGACAACTTTGTCTTTTTCAATAGTTAATTTTCTTTGAAAACCGAGAAAACCAGATAAGTGAGCATCAAGTTTAATATCAAACTTGGTTTTAATTGTTATTCTATTTTTCAAATTGTCTGTTGTTATTTCAAATCTATTTGTTGAAAATGGCTCAATCGAATTTATAGCTTCTTTCAATTATTCAACATCATATTGGTCTCTGGGGATTGTGATAATGGTATTTTTTTATCAACAACAGGACTAATTTTTTCAATTGTAGTTATAGTATTATTCTCCATATTTTCAGTTAAGAATTTTGCATGAAAACTAATTAATGCTTTCGATTGATCTTTATGAATTATATCATAGTGAAGTTTCGTCTTTAGAATAGAACTATTGTTTGTTAACTTGAAAACATTATTAATATCCATTTATTACCAAAATTATTGTAATGAAAAGAAAAAAGTTGACTGGGGTGTTGGTGTTTTAATTTCTGGGGAAAGTTCCAAGAATAAAAAAAATGGTGAACTTTTGCCCAATAATATTAGAGGATTGATTGTAGGACCAAGCAACTGTAGGGAGACCAATTTAATCAATAATTTTATTTATAAGACAGGATGGCTAAATTTTAATAAACTCTATCTTTGCTCTACAAGTTTGAATCAACCAAAATATATTAAATTATAAGATGATTTTGAAGTGATTTCCAAAAAATTTAATGAAAAAATGGCGTATTTTAAAGTATCAATGGTGAAATGGTTTTACTTGACCACTGTGAAAATAATTCTCACGTAATTTTTGTTGATGTAATATTGAATGAGTAAGATGTAGACTGCGAATATTTTACTAGAGGTCGGCATAAAAATATTGATGTTTTTTATTTTGCGCAGATATATTCCAGAGTCCCCAGGCAATTAGTACGAGATAAAACAAATTTTCTGTGTATATTTCGACAAGATGAAACATATTTGAGACATAAATATTGCGATTTTGTTGGATGAGATACGAGTTTCGAGAAATTTAAAGATATATGTACCAAGTGCTGGGACGAAAATTATGATTTTTTAAGATTAGGTTTGAGTAGAAAAATGGACTGTGGAAAATACTGTAAGCAAATAAAAATTTTTATATTCTCTCTCTTGTGAATTCAATATTTGTGTACTTGCGCAGCTGAAACTAGCAATGAGTTTTACGTATTAGCTTATCTTCTTCATTTATTGAACTGTAGGACATTTTCGTAGTGATAGGAAAAAGTTTATCTGCTCTCTCGTCCACAACTAAATTTCAATGTACTCTTGTAGTGAGAAAAGAAAGCATACCTACACTCTCATTTGCAACTGAACTGCGGCGTGTTCTGGCCTCAGGGTGCAAGTTTTCCTCAACGAGCTCGCAGTGAGCTCTGTCCACAACAGGAAATATGCTATCTACTCTGCTGATATCTCAGCTGCGCTATTTTCGACAAATGCAGATGCAGAAAATTATCTCCTCGCAGAGAACACACTACGAATCACAGCTGCAAGAGTAAATAAAATTATATCCTCGCCAAGCATTGAACAATCCCAATATTAACATAGCAGCTCACCACATGCAGCATTTTTATCAGCTCCTTGCGTGCCCAGCAACTTTGGCTCAGTGGTTGGGTGCTTGGTTTGTAACACGAAATTCGGTGTTCGATCCCCGGTTGAGAGTATAACTTAATAATTAAATTATCGCCAAACCATTCAAAAATTTGAGTAAAAAAAATTTCATTGTTCTTGCCCATATACTCAGCATATGGGCATTGAGGCAAAAAAATGGTACTACTGAAGCCTCAGCAAAAAATGCTCTCCACGCTATACTGTAGTGTATCTGATGTATAAGCTGGGGTGTTCTCATGTGTCGGAGGTGCCATGGCATACGAGAAGAGAGTACCATAAGAAATAATATAAATAAAAAACCCCCACTTCAATAAAAACATATAAAAAAAGGCCAGCTGGTGAAGTGGGAGGTTTCTCCAATTGGGGTTTTGTTGGTCCTAAAATATGGCCGGAAATGTTAATAATGAAGTCCCTTCCATGATATAAATATCTGTAAACGCCAAAAACACAAGGTCCCTGGCGTCTGCATTAATTTGCTCGTAAACCTTTTGTCTTTTTCAAATATGAACACTTTTTTTTTTTTATAAATTCAGTAGAAGACTATAGCTGATCTTGGCACAATTCAATAATTTAACAAAAATTCAACCAATTTCAAGTTAAATTCAAACAAATTTCTAATCTCAACATCAAATCTTTTGCAGATATTGGCCAACTGAAAAATTTAACTAATATTCAACCAATTTCTCGCTAAATTAAAACTAATTTCTAATTCCCTGTTAAATTTTTCAAAGTGCAACGCACAATCAAAATCAGTTTTCATATTGTGTTCATTCTTTGTGTGTAGTTCTTTAAAGACTAATTTTCGAGTTAAATCATCATATTTTTGATGAGATTCCAAGAATTTTCATACTTTTCTTGAGACATTTTTTCAAATTTTAAGTAAATATTGACTTTTTGACCTAATTTAAGCCTCATTCTCTCTGAAAATGGACCACTGATCAAAGAGCGAATAAAGAATGTTTTTTAAAAAAGTGCGCTTAATCGAGAACACAGATTTGGGTCAAATTATCTTGATTTTGGGGTTGAAACTTAAGAGACAAATCATGTTTTTTTAGAAGATATTGCAAAATTGTTACATGAAAGTGAGAAATTTGCTTGAATTTTAGTTAAATTATTGAGTTGTGCCAATATCTGCAATAGTCTTTCTCTTAGTATGGCCAGGGAAAACGTCCACATAAATGTTTCCGAGGGGAAATGCATACATGTTCATACATAGGACACAGCGACGGAAGGTGGAGGTGGAGGTAGAGGTTGAGGGGGTTGAGACCCCCAATCATGATTCCCAATTGGTCGTTGCACGACTTGAACTTTATGCAGTGGAGGGATACAAGGAAAATTGTTCCAGAAATCTGTTATAAGCTATAAACGCTCCTGGTTCGTTCCTGAGTCCCAGCTGCCGTCTCGTCGGAGAAGGACGTTCTTCAGATAGCTCCGAGGAGAAGTGTCTTCAGCACTTTTCAGTGCTGAAACACAAGCGACAGTAACAGATAAGTGCCTTTTTCAAGGCTTCGGTGAAAGGAATCACCTAACCTCGTCTCCCGCAGATGCGACAGGACAGGGTGAAAGTGCACACCATTACAACAGCACAGGTACACATGCGCCATGGCAGGTACGCAAATAATAAGCGACCAGTTCGTGACCTCAAATAGCCCAGTGGCTAACGAAGTAATGGACATGCAATAACAAAATGCTTTCCCGACATCCAGCGAAAACCAGCGACAGAAAAAAATGCACGAAAACACGTCCCCTCAAGGCAGCGCACAGCTGCCAGTCGGCGAACAAAGCACCTCTGGTGCTCAAGAACCACCGTCACAAACAGCAGTGACGCAACAAGCTGCTCCAGGCACCCCCAAAGTTCAAATTAAACCGTTCCAGGTTTATCACACAAAAAAAAAAATTATGCCCGAAACTTAGCCCTTTCAGACCCCACTTTAATTTACGGTTTCAAGCGTTGCAAACAAGAAATTTTATGATCCGTGCTATACTTAATTCGACACAATATTTGTTTCGTTGTCACAGCCAATGAGCTGAAGGCTATATGTGCTACTACTATAATATGAACCGATTATACACTAGACCTTGAAATCGGTTTGCGAATCAGTAACCCACAGGTAAGATCATTGAGCTTCGCAGTGTGCAGTAGGACAAAAAATTACCTACACTTACGTAATGTACAAAAATGTGTACACGAGGACTGAATGGGATAAGAAACAGCTGGATGCGCACTTGACCACGTCGTGGAGTGCAGTCCGTACAAGACTAGATAGCATTCGTGTGCATACCAGCACGATGCGAGACTTAACAACCGCAGCATGAATTACAAAGCAGCTGGTTTACTAACACAGCCTCTTGCAACATCAGAACGAAATACTAGCTAAGCTGATATTCTGCCGCATACCGACAGACACGCCTATGGAATTCCTACACGAGGAATTCGCGCGACTTGGAATGCCAGTCCAGAGGGCCTGGTTTATCACTGATCGAAACAGACGTGCGATCAACAAGATCGCCATCGAAATGCCAAATGGCACGAACACCGAGCCGTACATGAACCTGCAGAGCTTCGCAGGCTTCCTCATCAAAGCTGAGGAATTTCACAACCCGACAATGCCCGCATAATTTTCCCGCTGTCAGCAGTTCAATCATGTGGCAGCGGGCTGCAATGCTGCACCGAGGTGTCGGTACTGTAGGGGCCCTCGTCTGACAAAGGAACGCGTAATCGTGGACGACCATTCAAAAGTAAAATGTGTAGGCTGCGGGCAGAACCACTGCGCAAACTACCGCGGCTGTAACACATATAAAACAGCGAAATGGAGCCTCCTCCTGTTTACATAGTACCGACTGAACAGGGAAACACAGGGCAGGGAACATGCACCCACACAACAGAGGAACAACCCACGAATACACAGGAGACGGGATACCAACATAAAAGAAAGTGCGACCATGTTCTCAGAAATGGGAGAACTAGCCGCATTTTTGAAAGAAATAAACTTCGCAACACTATTGGACCACTTTAGGCCCATCATTACACAGGCGATTGACATCACTACTCGAGAAGCAGATGTTGCTTCTCACAGCACTCGTCACTTTACCACAGTAAACAAACAAATTGTTGAGGATTATTTAACTATAAAATCACTTCAAACTGACACTATCGTTTTTTCAAACTCACAGTATTTAATATTTACGGCACTCTTCCCAGGCTGGTTATGTCGGAACTCGGGAAAGGTGGGAAATAGCCCCAACCACCACTCGTCTTCCAGGTTAAGTGACACATGCCAGTCGAGGTAGGGGTCGGGGTGCTAACACGATTTGACATAGCTAATCCAGTTTAGCTTAGTTAATTTTATCTAGCTTAGTCTTATCATCAATATCACATTATATTAAAATAAACTGAAGTTCTGGTAACAATGTTAGTATTAAAATTAAAAAATATTATTTTAAAATTTAAAAAAAAATAATTTTTTTATGAAAATACAAAAAAAAATTTAAAATATAAAAATACGAAAACACATAAAAAATTATATAATTAAAAACACATAGTGTTTATATGTTAAAAACACAATTACTTACCTACAATAACGCAGCGACTTGATGGTCTGTTTCAGGTCGGGAAGAAGACGATTCTTGTTGAAGAGGGGCGGGGGGGGGGGGGTCTGCTTTTGCAGGCTCTGGCAAAGTCTGGCAGACTCTGGTCCCAAGCCCCCTCCCCCTTATTGTATTATGTTACTAATACTGGATATCTTTCCCATGTCACAACACTTTGAAACGATGAAACCTACCCCGAGGGTTGCTCTCGGGCGATTAGGGACTCACCGACACACTACACGCGAGGTTAATTAGCACACTTGTATACAACATAACAACACGGTAGACAGACATCACGATACTTACATTCACTCCAGCCGGGAGGCTGGAGGGGAGCTTCACTCCCCCGCCGACAACACAGACACGTACATTTATATAATAATAGGCGACAAAACTAAAACAGCCTAAATGAGGGTCAGGTGCCCCACGGTCCCCTCCCGCGGACACTATGACTAGTCAAAGTGTCGGGTGGCAATTGTTCTTACGAACACCCAGTGAGTTATGGGAGCTTCGGCACCCGGTCTCACGACACACGTGTCATTCCGGTGGCATATGAGGGTTGGCGGCGGCGGCTTCACGCCCCAGACACGCCAAGCTCGATAAATAGCAGTCAAGGCAGGCGATCAAACAAAATCAGCGAGCAGAAGCCTGGCAAACAATGCCAGCCCCTGTCCAAGCCCCAGCCGGGCAACAACAGGCACGCCCGCAGCAGCCACTGCAACAACAAGTAAATAGGGATATGTTTATCCCCCACTGGGCCCAACATCAGCCCATACCTGTGTACAACAGGTATGCCTGGCTTCAGGACGAAATTGTGTTCCCCGTCGGCTCGTCCAATCAGATGGTCAAGAACTTTGACCATGCTGGCAAACCTAACTAATGCAGCAACCACAACCACTTCCGAAATACACATAAACACTATTCTCTTCTGGAATGCTAGAGGCCTTCGCTCAAAAAGTGACGAGTTCATTGATTATTTGTCTCTTCAAAATTTTAAAATTGCGGCAATAAACGAGACACATTTTAACCCAAATATTCTCTTTTCTGTCCCACGCTATGCCATATAGAGAAAGGACAGGCCACAGAAGAGAGGAAAGGGCGGCGAAGTATAAATTTTTATTCACAATTCTGTAGTTCACAACGTAATAATGCGCCCAGATTTTCCAGCCCTGAAAGCAGTGGGTGCTGAATTAAAACTAGGCCGGCAACAAACTAATCGTTTAACATTTTATACCCCGCCCGGGCACTCGCTAACACAGGTGGACCTAGATATGCCAGGCCAAACTTTCCTCGCACTAGACGATATAAATGCCAAACATCGAAATTGTTATTCTAGGAATAGAACAGCCAACGGGATGCTCCTGCAAAGGCATCAAGCGAATAGAGACTATCACGTTATGGCACCATATCAGCCTACTACAAACCCACCTAATTTTAATCAGCATCCTGATATACTGGATATTATCTTAGCCAAACAGTTCACAACTGGGTTCGACCTACGAGTTGAACATGGTCTATTATTAGATAATTACCCAGATAACCGCCCTTACAAGCACCATACAGCAAGGCGTGGCTGAAAATGTTCCAGAGAAGACACACAAACAAACTTGTAGTATAGGATGCGGGATTTAATTATGCAGATAAACTGATTAAGGCGCCACTATACCAGAAGACGAGATCGACAAACCAAGGCGCGAATTAACGAAATGGCAACATCCAGTTAGCGATGATGCAGGTTGGGGCTCCATGATCACCGAGGTTCCATGATCGTCGAGGTTAAAGGCAGCCCTACGTATTCGTAATTCATCTTCGCGGTATGGGAGCACCATGAGAAAACCCAAATACTCGTTCTGCCAAGAAGAAAACACGCAGGTATAAACTTTATTATATACATAAATATGAATATTCCTATCGTATATACATTTATATTACTTTATACATTATAATATAGATTCCTATCTTATAGTTGTATATAAATAAATATACATATAATTTTACCTGCGTGTTTTCTTCTGGGGCAAAAGAGTATTTGGGTTTTCTCAGCGTGCTCCCATACCACGAAGATTAATTGCGAAGACGTAGGACTTTCTTTGACCTCGACGATAATGGAACCTCGACGATCATGGAGCCGCAACCTGCATCATCGCTAACGGATTGCTGCCAGTGTCGATTCCGTGATCGAGTTTTCACGTATGTTCAAAATGCCTGTCAATATGAGAGGGTAGTCTGTACGAAGAGTCCTTTTCGCGTAATGAAGCATTATGACATTGGTTTTATGATGACTGAATATATTACAACAATAAAATGTGTAAACAAAAAACCTCTTTTGTCTGCAATCTTGTAAAACAGTATCACATGACAAATTGAAATTGTGTGATCTCCAATAAAACCATTCGATTTCACCAAAATTTGGCAAACCATTAGCGCTATGGCAGGCTATGTACACTGATAAATTTTGAGTGGGTCAGATATACATATTTTAAAAATGGCGATCATATAAACGTTTTAGCTCCAAATGTTTTATCTACGAAACTGGAAAACAAATTTCAACTTTATGCTGACAGTAGCAATTGTATCTATAAAAACGGTTTAGGCCTACGTAAAGCTTCTTTTTCCCGCCATTTTGTAAGATAGCGCCACATGAAATAATAAAGTTTTATGCCGTGTCTCGGGAAACAATGGCGCGTATACAAACATTTTAGCTTAGTGTGCTATATCTATGAAAATATGTAATAGATTTAAATTTAATTTTGTATATTTTATCTATGGCAATAACTGAATGTGCTAATATATAACCTTTTTGCTTTCCATTTATGAAGATCGTCACATGAACATTGGAGGTTCTATGTCATATCTCGAGGACCAGCCAACCGATATGCATACCGAGATCCTCCTTTGCGGGATGATTTTTTTTTTGTAAAGTAGCGTCAGGTGAGTAAACTGAAGATAAGGCTTATGTCATATTTTCGGAATAGTTCTACTAATTTCCAGAAAATTTCCCACACCTACAGAAGGCCAAGTATAGTTACATGATTTAAATGGGGCCAGGCAATGATTTAAAAAATGGCAGCCGCATAATTATTTTCATATGTTTTGCATATTTATTTGAGAATTTAATACTTTCAATCAAACTTTTTATGCTGACAGTATCTACTACAAACATCTTGTACAGAGCCTCTTTTTAAGCAATTTTAGAAGATAGTCCCAGTTAAGAAAATTGGGTTTTTATGCCATATCTCGGAGACCAATTAACCGATTTCCATAAAATTATTTACACAAGTAGCGTTATTGTAGGCCATCTAAAGTTAAATGTTTTATTACCTCAGACACTTATTTTCAAATTGATGGTCGAGTAAATATCTCAGGTTAGTGAACCCTATCATTCAAAACATAAGACGTATTACATCCGAGGTTGATGCTCCGAATCCTGCGTACGTGATGCAGTGTGCGAGTTTTTCTGACTTCTAATCCCGTGTAAGTCACTCGTGTGTTTTAATTGTCTTTGTACTGATTCGCATGTTTCTGGTTTCGTTACTAATGATAGTACTGACAATGAGACATCAATGCCTACATATCATCTAAGATTTCAAGAACTTTACTAAAATTTATTTGTACCTGCGTAGAGGAAAGTTTTCAGTAACTCCTGGTTTTCATTTTCATCCACTCTTTACAACATGTTACACCTAGGGCATAATAGTGCCCTAGAACCTTAGCAAATGCACACTGATAGTTCTTTTCCTTTCTCTTGGGTAGACCCGAAGGAAAGAAAGGCTTATAAGATAACGTTCCTGACTGAGTGTGTGTGTGTATGTATGTGTGTCTATATCTGTGCGCCTGTGTGTGTGCCCCTCCTTTCAATTTTTGAAAACTTCAACTAAATTTCGCCAAACATGGTATAAACATAATACTTAGTAAATACATTTGACTTTTAAAGTTATCAACCACGTCTGGCACTTTAAAAATTGCTGCAATTTTAAAATTTTGAGTCGTATGTCTTATTACAGGAACCATTCAACCAATTTAAACCACATTTTGTATGCTGGCAGAGCATTTTGTAAGCATTGAATTTTGAGATTTATATTATTGTTGGTCAGCCATTTTGTAAGATAGTCCAATTAAAAAAATCATAATATCTTGAAAACCATTCAACCAATTCTCACCCAATTTGCAATGCAAGTAATACTATGGTAGGCCAAATAAACGTACGTGATTGAACTTGATTCGTTACTTATTTTCAAAATGGTGGCCATCTAAATGTTTTAAGAATATTTTAAGCATCTGCCAAACCATTTAACCAATTTAAACCAAATATTGTATGCTTGAAGTATTTATCACCAGCATCATATTTGCCAAAAATAATCACTTTTTTCGACCATTTTGGAAGAAAGCGCCATACAAATAAATCAGCTTTTTATGTCATAACTAGGTAAATAATCAACCGATTCCTATCAAATTTAGCAAACAAGTAATACGGATGCAGATGATGTTATGTGATACTTTTAAGCATGCCACACACTTATTTTAAAAATGGCGGCCATATAGCCATTTTAGCTTAGAATGCCATAAGTTGAAACCATGTAATCAAGTCGAACATTACTTTGTATGCTGGCAGTATACATTACTACCATGAACTGTACCTAAATTGTGCATCTTTTGTAAGCCATTTTGTAAGATACCGTGATACAAATAAAATATATTTTTATGTCATATATCGGGAAATAAATGACAAATTCATATTAAATTTAACAAACAAGTAGTACCGAGTCAGATTATTTCAAGTGGCATGTTTTAATCATGCCAGACACTTAATTTCAAAATGGCGGCACATGGCTATTTTTTTAGCTTAGAATGCTATATCGTCGAAAATATGTAATAAATTTAAACTTAAATTTGTATGCTGGCAGTAGATAAGGAAACTATCAACGGTGTGTACATAGAGAATATTTTTCCCGCCATTTTTTAATATAATGCCATGCGAGTAAATAAAGATTTTTTGTCATATCTCTGGAAACAATTGACAGCTTCCCTCCAAATTCGGCAAACAATAGTACTGTAGCAGGTGGTCTAAACTGGCTTGTTTTATGTAGGCCAAGCAGTTGTTTTCAAAATGGTGCCAATATAAATTTTTAGCTCAGTATATTTCACTAACGAAACAAATTCCCAACTTAACTTTGTATGCTGGAAGTATTTATTACAACCATCAAGTCTGTGTATGCAGAGCTTCATTTCTCTGCCATTTGGTAAATTAACCCTACCAATAAAAAATAATGATTTTATCTCGTATCTCGGGAAACAATCAACCCATTCTTACAAAATTTGGCGAAGATGTACTGTGGTAGGCCATATTAATAAATGTCTTTTTTTATAAAGTAGGACACACTAATTTTCAGAATGGTGGCTGTACAATTATTTTAGTTTTGTGGGCGATATCTACGAAACTATGAAACCTATTTTAACTTAACTATGTATATTGACAGTATACAATCATGGCAATTGTTACATTTTTGTTCTCTATTTATGAAAATCGCCACATGAAAAATATGGAGGTCTTTATGCCATGTCTCGATGACCAATCAACCGATTCCCCACAAATGTTACGTTGGAATATTACAAACAAATTCCTACCAAATTATGCACACTATAAAAGTGCTACAGATGGCCATGTAAACTACCATGATTTAAATGATTCTGACAACAATGTTAAAAATGTCAGCTTCATAAATTATATAGGTGAGTTTGACATATAACTATTTAACCAAAACAACAAAAAATAGTATTTAGACGGCATATATTAGAATAATAGAATATAGATCCTATTTTTCTGGCAATTTTTTTTACGATAACGTCAAATAAGAAAATATGGATTTTATGACATATCTCAGGGAACAAAAAACCGTTTTCCGTTAAATTTTTCACACGAGTAGCGCTACGGTAGGCCATGTAAATTTACATGTTTTATGTGGCTAGGTCCCTTATTTTCAAAACAAAGGTCCTGCAAATATTTTGGGTTAGTAAACTCTATCCGAAACATTAGACATATTAAATCCGAAGTTGATGCTCAGAATCCGACCTCCGTAATGCAGTGGATTGTACGCAAGCTTTAAGGCCCGGGTAAGGCATGTGTGTATTTACAATTATCTCACTACTGTTGCATAAGTTTTTGGTTTCATTTCTGAAGCTATTGCTTTCAAAGATAAGTCAAGTTCTTCCTACCAACTCAGCGTCCAAGAAATTATTTAAAAATATATGACACTTACGTTTTGAAAAGTATGCTCATTAGTTATATCAGTAACTTCTTGCTATAGGCTGTTCACAGTAAAATGAGCACTTCTAAAAGCCCTGCGTCAGATATACTTGTATGGACGTTGTGTGTTCTTCCGCCTTATGTAAGATTAACATTATGATGGGCCTCATCACTTTATTCATGCGCCGGTCAAGTGAAATTGTGGAATTATTAGAAAAGGAAATATTTTGCGAATCTGCTCATTTTTACACTTCGATGCATTAGAAAAAAACAGAAAGCGATACAAATAATTTAAATGATCAGAAATTGTTACCTAACACTTTTAATTTGACGTTAAGATACGGAACTACTTCCCACCCGTCGTTGCCAAATTTACTGTGAGCATGCCACTCAGTGCGTCCCTTATAACATATGAAGGTAGGAGCAGTGACTTTTTTATGAGGTTGATTTCAAAAGTGCTCACTTTACCGTGAACCTACCTGCGATAACCACTCCACGTCATTCAGATGTAATGACCAAACGTGCGCTGCTACTGCGACATAGACACTTACTAGTAGTCGTCGCGCCTTCGCATGATTATAGGACCTACATTACTACAAACACACGGTGTAAAAACATACCAGTAAATGCGCATTGTGGGCAGCGGACATTACCCGAAAATAACTGTAGTAGGGCGGCACCGACAGATTGCAATGAAAAGCTAAAGCTAAAAGACAAATATTTTGAACAGATTTGTCACAAAGCATTTATATTCCACGATACAGCGCATAGAGTTGAAGGCATTTATCCGCGAAGTAGGACACTCGCCTCAACTCAAATACTGGGGTTTGTTAACACGCACCTGCCAAAATGACAGAGATGACGGGAAAGCATTTCGCAACGATAAGTGATAATACAGCATCATCTGCATGCGATGAGAGCTTTCCATCCGTAGGCGGTCAACGCAGGCCGCGTGTGGCAATCGGTAAAAAAAAAAAGTCAAAAAAAGAACACAGAGGGGAAAAGGAAGGGTGGTGAATGTCCCCTTCCTCCTCTCTCTTTCTAACGCGCCAAGCACAATGCCAGCGGCTTGCGTATAACCGCGGCGCAGGCGGCGTGGGTCAACATTCCGCGCCTGTCGTCGAACGAGGAGCTCACCCAGGCGGGTAAGTGTTGCCGCACGACGCGAACATTACACCTTCACGTCACTCGCACGCACAACTAAGTTGGCTCTCACATTAGGAGCTCCGCCTTTCGCGTGTTCGAGGACTCGAAACGCATGAGCTACTATGCTTTTCTCAGGTTTTAATACTGGAATTTAACGTGTACGCACTCGGGCCAACCGCATTCAAGAGATGAAGGCACTAAATAGCGAAGTGTGGAGTGGTACGCCTGTGTGGGTAGGCAATGCCTCTGCCACCCGCGAATGCGTGTGTGGGATAGTTATTTGGGAGGATTTAGGACGGCAATTAAGTGATATGAAGGCAATTAAATTTCATAGAATTATTCGTGACTCACCTGAACGTGAATTTAAGCGACGACGCCATACTTTTATAGTACGCTAGTAGATACAAAAAGTGATGCATGACTAAAGACAGCTATAGGCTGCTCACGGTAAAGTGAGCACTTTTTAAGGACCTTCTAAATTTTTCCTTTCATTCAATTTCCGTATTACTGCTGGTTTTTAATATAAACGTTGAAATGTTACCAATAAACACAGTGTATACATTTCACCGCTCACGAAATTTAATGCCTGAGGGTGCAATAAGCTATATTTATTTGTGGTTAATGCCTTTTGGGAGGGCCTTAAAAAGTGCTCACTTTACCGTGAATGGCGTATATAAAGTATCTGTATAGCAATTTATCAGTTAAAATTGGTCCTTAAATAATCCGTTCTGGACCTTTCCACGTTAAAATAAATAATTATTGAAGTCGAAAATGACATTTTTAAACTTGTCTTTGAGCATGAAATGTTTATTAAACACTTTTCGTTCTTAGACACCATTATGAAATAGCCAATCTTTTTTACACGTGTTTCCATCGAATCTCTGTGGCGCACTTAATGTGCCACTCAGGCGGAGCTCTTATAAATTAGAGTTGACTTTGTCTAAGTTCTTACAAGCCAAACGTTGAGAGACCATGTATTTGTCGTGTAGTTCCTTCCGAGATACTATACCGAACAAATTTTTGTCAACAGTATTTTAAGTGTGGAAACAAATACCTACAACACCAATGTACTATACATATATCCTCCCCCCCCCCCCGGATGAGCAATATTCATTGATTGCAGTCAGGCAAACACAGCTAATGTAAAAAAAATAACACACGTCGCCAACTTAACTAGCCAAAATACACATCGCTTCCCACATCTCCAGCCTTCAGTTTTAATTTAGTATTTTTATTTTAAAATTTATTACGAAAAAAATGTACAAATTATTACGTGAAAAGTTTCAAACTAAAGCGGCATTCGCTTTACTCGTGCAAACGAATGGTAGTGTAAACAATAACAATAAAGATTGCCTCATAAGTGATTAGTGCTGTTTTGTAGCTGATTATACTAATGAAAGGGAGAATCAAAATATACATGTCAGAATTTTCGGACTGCACGACTTTAAGAATTAAGCAGTAGCACGTCAGTTGTAATTTGAAAGTCTGACGAATCGGTTAGAAATAATCGCTCGGTGTCAGTACGAACTCACAATCGAACCTTTGTTTCCCTGTCTCTCAGCACAACCCAGTTCCACGAACCAGTGTACTTTTTTTCTTTTTTATGTTCCGGATGTTGTCGTGCATACGCCTGTTTCCACGGCAATAGCAGTGTCTCCCTGCGCCACAGACATTGTTTAAAAAAAAAAACACACACATTCGTCTGTCAACCGGCGGAATATTTCAAAACAAAAAAAAAATGTCGTGGAGTCAACTGTAAACAAGACTAAGGTTAATTCAGCTCATGTTAGAAACAATACTAAATGCATAAGGAAAATTTCCGTCGCTTGGTTCAACGTGTTCTGAAAGGTAACTCTCAATAAAAATTTTAAGCTACGTGAATCATACGAGAGAAAGATTTTACTTAGTTAGGAAGTAATTTTATATTTTGTTAATGATTATTGCTATTTTCCTGTTTTTTAACGTATAAAATAGAGAAAGCAGGTGCCTTTCCGACACTAGCGCTTACCTAGTAGCGGAAATCTTTACTTTGCCAAACCTTAAACATGGATATTCCCATCCTGTAGCAGAAGTAACGTTAACAGGACTACATTTAGAAGTGTCAAAAAATGCACTCGTTCGTGGAACAGACTATAAATAGAAACCTGAAAAATTCACAAGTTCAATGCCCTTTAGGCTAGACTACAATCTTATGCACAAACATGCTGATGTCAACTACACATTGGTTGTCTGCTGTCACAGTGGAAGGCGACGATTGGGCCAGCGTTCTCCAGGAGGTGTCGAACACCGAGTGTACCAATTGCTAAAGTTATAAAAACACAGGTGTTTTGCATTCTAGCTTGTCCCGAAATGAATTCGCGAGTTCTTCAGATCCCTAACTATAAAAAGTTCTTCCAGCTTACAATAATAAAAAAAACTCGTCTAATGCGTAACTGCATAAATGTGTTTTGTAAAAACTCAATAACTTTTTAAAATGCAATAGGCAATGGATCCCCCCCCCCCCCCTCACTCCAACCCCTCACGATGGGAAGAACTAGATAATATTCCTGCCAGTTTCACGTAAAAGTAAAATGTGTTCACTTCAGGTCCTGGTCGCCATATTACGACGCAGATTTTTTTACGATACCAAAATTGAAGCGTTGAAAAATTTCAAACCGACAAGCTGAGTGTTCACACGTGTAATAAAAATGTACAGCACGGCGCAACAATCTCGACATTCAAATAATTAATGTGCCAATAATCTTTAAAAAGCGCTTGTATTTAAATGCAGTATACGGATAAGGTTGGTTCGATACACTGCAAGGAGACAATACTCTGTCACGTGAGCGGTGTATTGTGGTAGAAAGACCACTGTATCTTTTATTTTTTGCAGATGTTACTCAAATGTCGGGTGTCCATTTTTTGAAGTATCTTCGTTGAAACAGGTTGTGCCAAATGTGGTGTAGTGTAATGTAGAGATTTGGGCAGTTCTTATCAACGAGCAATGGCGGGGGAACCGGAAGATCTCCGAGAAAACCCGTCGACCAGCGGCATCGTCCGGCACGACTCGCCAAACGTGGTGATCGCGAGCCATCCGCGGCGACAAGAACGAGATTGCCACGACCGTACGAGAAAACTGATTCCGGTCCACGTTCCGTAGCGCGCAAGGGAAAAAGTATCAAATATAGCCGAGCGAAAATAATAAGTGCCAAGAGACTAACTTGTGTCAGCTAAGTTAATTAGGAAACTCAATTTACTACTGGCTTCAGTTGTATCACAGTACTGAAGTTAATTCTGGTTATAGACTGTTCGCTGTTTCTTCACACTTTATGAATCAAACGTTTGAAAAATTACCCCATATATGACGTATTCAGGTATTTCCTAAATATGCTATGTAATATTAGCATTTTAATAAAGGTATTGACCTTTATTAACAAAAAAGTATCATAATTTCTGTTGAATTGATGTTTTATCAATGTGTTATTTATCAATTATATATTTCATTATTAGTAAATATAATTTAAAACAGTGAGAAAACTTCTGTGTTGGTAGCACCTAGTAAGAAATAGTTCTCATGCAAAATATTATTACAACTGAGTGCGCACGAATTCGGTGCGTTATCCTTTGGTGTGATTCTCTAGACTTCCTTAAGCTTAGTTTGCAGAGGGCGGAGGAATATTCTGGAATTAGAACTTTAGCAGGGCTTCATGGAAGTATGAAGTAACGTGAATGGATTATAGAGGCCCTGCACAGCAGACGGCTTGATTATATTTTGTTTGAATCAACTTAGCATGAAATTTATGTTAAAATAATTGAACATTTTTGACTTTTGGGTAGCTAATAGGGAAACCTGTTGGCGTATTTCAAAACCTGCGTCGCGTAACTCTTCAGTATTGTTGAATGAAACAAACCGTATTTTTTTACGAACTGATTGAAAATAACCAGAAGAAGCAGGAAGCCAAAAAACCCTCACCCCCCCCCCCCCCCAATTCACAGGTGACCTTCCACATAGTGGCAGCCCTACATAAGGCCTGGGGCCTTACCTCGCAGAGACCTCGCAATTTAATTTAAAAAAATTTTATCGATATAAATTAGAAAGAAGTAATCTCATTCGTTCTTCGAAATTCGAAGTTAGAGTTAAATGTTACATATAATGTTTTATTTTTATGTCAACGCATTGTCGTATATCGTTACAAATGTTAGTGCACACTGGATGAAGATTGAAATACCTAGCATTCGTTAAGCATAATTAGCAGTACGCTAAATGCGTAACCTGCCAAAGAGTTAACAGTTCGCAAGTTTGCTACGTGTAAATATGAGCAGTGTGCATAGTCAGCTCTGTACACAGACAAAAGTTCACATCACAGCTGACTCTGAACTGAGTTCGTCGCTTGTTTTATTTAAGGCCAACTAGTGCCACCTAGGGCCTCAGAAAATGTATTGTAAGGACATCTCGTTTGATCCCAGGCCACTACGGGCGAGAACTTTGACAGGTGAGGGCTCCCGTGTGTTGGGTGTTGAATACTACCGTTATGTGGGGGTTTCTCGAGATACTCCCGTTTCCTACCCCATTATTAATTCCACTGTTACTCCAGCTCCCATCACTCCTCATCCAGCTCTGTTCTCCCGTCCTGCCTGAAGACGAGAAAGAGGCGTGTGTTTACGTAACTGCCGTTGACCGTTGCATAAAGGCTGTTCACGATAAAGTGAACACTTTTGAAATCAACTTTAGAAAAATGTCACTGCCTCTATCTGCATATATTTTAACGGGCCCAATGAGTGACATGTGTACAGTAAAGTTGGTAACGACAAAGGGAAAAGTAGTTCAATATATTAACGTCGATCAAAAAGTCTTACGTAACCAGTTGTGTTAACATAAATTATTTCTCTCGCTTTCTGTATTTTTTTAATGCATCGTAATGTAAAAATGAGGAGATTTTTACAACATTTACATTTGTTATAATTCCACAGTTTCACTTGACCGACGCATGAATAAAGTGATGAGGCCCATGGTAATGTTAATTTTACATAAGGCGGAAGCAAACACAACGTGTATCCAAGTATATCTTAAGAAGGGCTTTCTAAAGTGCTCATTTTACCATGAACTGCCTATATACTGGCAATATGTGCCTCTTGGAGGCTACAGGTAAAGTTATTCTCCTTCCACGAAGTTCAGATATTCTGATGACGTCCTCGTGAACAACAAGGGAAACATACTGTTTCTGTTTCCACCAAAAACGAGTATTATGCATTTATCATTACAATTGTTACTAATGGGAGAGCCAAGTACGTAGATTATTATATTGATTAGCTAAAGTTACACCTAATACTATAATGTATGCGTGGTTTCTTCACATTTCTTGAATCAAACCTTTGAAATATCACCCCATATATGACGTGTTTGGTTATTTCCTAAATATTTCATGCATAAAAAGAGCTATAAAGTACTTTATTTTTGGCTAAAATGAACTTTTTATCTTCTTTTTCCTATAAACTATAGATAATATTTCATTTACAATTAATACGAATGTGTGTGTTGGTATTGCCTAGAAAGAAATATTTCTTTTGCAAAATATTATTAAACTGAGTGCACACGAATGCGGCGCGTTGTCCCTTTGGTGTAATCTTTTTAGAATATGTTAAGCTTTGTTTCCATGAGGCGGAGTAATATCCCGGAAGTAGAACTTTATCAGGGCTGCATAAAAGTTGGAAGTAGGGCCTAACTGGGAACGGGCTATAGTAAAATGCTGTTATTGAGTTTGCCGTATGAAATTAATTTTAATGATATGTTATTACTTTCTTAGAATGAACCCTGAGGTAATAATAATATAGACTGCTCACGGTAAACTGAGCACTTTTGAAAGCCCTGCTCAAGATCTACTTGTATGCACGGTGTGTATTATACCCCTTCGCTTCTACGCGCAAGGCGCTGAACTGGAGTGCAGTGTTTCTGTTGTGCCGCGTGTACCTATGGGACTTTAAGCGGCGACCCTATCATGTTATTGGTGGAAAGTTTGTAGTAAGGTTCAATGCAGGTCCCTATAATAGTTTCGCATGTTTCCAACCAGTAAATTAACAGCTACAGCAGTGTGAGAATGACGTTTTTAGCTATGTTGGAGGGCTCGGGAATAGCATTTATAATGCACATGATGTATTGAGAGTATTATACGTACCTCCACTGGTGGGTTTGCTTTTCGTACGTTGGTATCATGGGGACACGTTTAATGGTTTCGTAAAAAAAAAAAAAAAAACGCGGATTTCAAACACACTGCAACGCGTTTCCACCGCCAGGTAGGCGGCGCCCTTGAGCCACCTCGGCCGCGTAATTTCTACGTGAAGCGTTTACGCAACTCTCAGCCGTCTCGCCGGCTGCGGCAAATGCCAGCCTGAAGAGCTAACCTCGCTTGCGGACAGTCGCAGCCGGCGACGCACTTTCCAAACGTGAACTCGTCCAATGGGTGGTTACTCAACAGCAGCCTGGTAGCGTGCCCGCCCTCCCGCTTCGAGAGAAAGCTACTCCGTATCCCAGCTGCCGTGCGGTCAGCCGGCACTCGGAACGTCCGGCGTTTCACGTTAGTCCCGGCGACACGGTGGTTAAAGCCTGTTCACGATAAAGTGAGCACTTATGAAATCAACCTTCGAAAAAAAGTCACTGGCACTTCCTCCATACAGTTCGACGGGCGCACTGAGGGACATGTGCCCAGAAAAGTTGGTAACGAAGGATGGAAAGTAGTTCCGTATCTTAAAGTTGAATAAAAAGTGTAAGGTAACCATTTTTGATAATTTAAATTATTTCTTTCCCTTGCTTTTTTAATGCATAGAAGTGTGAAAATTAACAGCAGAATTTATAATAATTACTTTCCTTATAATTTTACAATTTCACTTGACCGACGCATAAATAAAGTGCTGAGGCCCGTGGCAATGTTAATTTTACATAAGGCGGAAGGAGACACAACGAGCAAACAAGTTTATCTTAAGCAGGGCTTCCAAAAGTGCTCATTTTACCGTGAACAACCCATAATTAGAGTCCCGGAAATTTCGCGGGTGCATTCAGCAATAAGATAGACTCCACGGTCCTTTGCGTACTTGGCCCGTACCGGGATTTCCAACCGTGAACCATCTATTACTAACCTTCTCCGCAACGTTGCGTGGCCACCAGACGTACCTATACCCTCAGAACCTATCCTCATTAGCGACACGGCTTTCTGAACGTAAAGCATGGTTTGTGATTAAAAGTGCAAACAACCTGTATGTTATCGGAATGGAAGAAGGTAATTTTACGAAATGGTTCATGATCATTGCGAACGTGCAGTGTACGTAAGGATTTCTGCCAATATAACTGCAGGATAAAAGCATAAGAATAATCTATTGCATTCATTGTAAATCTTATTTCTAAATGTTTTTGATTTTCCTTAACTTATTTCAAAAATACGTCTTGATTATTTTAAGAACTTTGCTAATAAACCACTATCTCGCACCAAATCAAGTTAATTTCTAGTCGTGTGCGACTGATAGAACATAAGACGAGCACATTAGCTATGAATCATACATGTTTTTACACTTCCTATGGAGACGCCTGTTACGTAGACGAAATTGACGGTGAGCCAAGCATTATGTATTCCGGTACACACGAGTGCCGGCAGTGCATTACGTACATGCACGCCTGTTTCCCGCTGCTCGGCCAACTTGAGTGTACCGCGTGTTGCATCTCTTCAGCCACTAACACACGTTACTTCACAGATCTATGCGTGATTGCAATCCCGGTGAGGATCTGAGTACTTATACCGGTCCGGTCACCGTTACCCATGGCTTCCTGAGATCGCTCTATACGGATGCTAGGAGGGTTGCTAACTACAGTTAATTGCCCAAACCTTGCCAGCTCCTGTTTTTCTGAGCAACTTGCCCCGTCTCTACACTCAAAGCCCGAATCAGTGATACCAAACAGAGAAATAAAATTCTCTGCAATTCAGTTGATAAACTTTTACTGGCTGATGAATAAAGCAAATGAACTGGGAAACAAGTGACTTGATGGGAGTGTAACTCTCGTAATACAGTGGGAATCACACATAAATCACAGTGAAATTCAGTAATCACATGAACAAGGTATCTGGCGCTGATTGCCAGCGGTGCCGTTTTCCCCGGGTATTCACTGATTTGGCTCAGTTTCCGCTGTTTCAAGTTTAGAGTGTAAAGGTTGTTCACAATAGAGCACTTTTGAAATCAATTGTAGAAGAAAGTCACTGCTCCTACGGGCATATATTTTAACGGGCGCGCTAAGTGACATGTACCCAGTAAAGCTAGTAACGATGGAGGGGAAAGTAGTTCCATATCTTAACGTCAACTAAAAAGTAACTATTTGTGATAACTTAAATTATTGATATCGCTTTATGATTATTTAATGTGTCGGAGTGTAAAAAATGAGCATATTTTAAAAATACTTACATTTCTAATAATTTTGCAGTTTCCCGGGACCGACGCATGAGGCCCAAGGCAATGACAGTTTTACATAAGGTGGAAGGACACACAACGTGCATACAAATAGATCTTAAGCAGGGCTTTCAAAAGTGCTTATTTTACCGTGAACAGCATATAATGACCTCGCTGTCGACGAGACGTTAGGCATGGCGTACTTATCTGCCCTCTAAGATACGGACTCAGTTGACGTGCTGATAGCGCGCAGGCAATTTTACCGCAGTGGCCCGGGTTCTACCTCGGGCTCATCCGGGTCCACATATTTCGCTTCTGGGGTGAGCGTTGCCAGCGGTTTGTCGTAGGGTTGTCCTGTTTCTCACCACCGTCACGATCAGTTGCATCTCCATTGTGGGCATTACCGCGTTTCATCTCGTCGAGGTACGATGGGTCACTCACTTCTTTCTCGGCCTCCCTCACTCCACGGAACTTCCCTTCAGCAGGGCTGACATCGCCCAAATGTTATCCTGGCCAACCTTCTTTGCAGCTGTGCTCGCTCGTGTGGCGGGAGGTCGTCTGGTGATGGTTCCACACTCACCCCATGTTAACCCATACAACTGTCTAAAGGCTGTTCACGATAAAGTGAGCACTTTAGAAATGAACCTTAGAAAAATGTCACTGCCCCTGAATGAGCATATTTTAATAGGCGCAGTGAGTGACATTTGCCCAGTAAAGTTGGTAACGATGAATGGAAAATAGTTTCATATCTTAACGTAAAATAAAAAGTGTTAGGTAACCATTTGTGATAACTGAAATTATTACTTTCGCTTTCTGTTGCTTTCAAAATGCACGAAAGCGTAAAAATGAGCAGATTTGTATAATATTTACTTTCCTAATAATTTCAAGTTTTACTTGACCGACGCATGAATAAAATTATGAGGCCGACGACGACGTCAATTTTACATAAGGCGGAAGAATACACAACGTGCATTCAAGTAGATACTAAGCAGAACTTGCAAAAGTGCTTATTTTACCGTGAATAGCTTATAGTGATTTACAAAGAAGGCTATCTCCATTAGTGCCTATCGTAACACGTAGGTTGTATGCTGATATGTTTACATCTTAACGCAAACTAAAAATTCTACTGCTGGGACACGTACACACCACGCTAGCGAAGAATAGTAAATGCGAGACGTGACATCATCCCCAACACGCATCGCTCTCACTTGTACAACGACTTACGGCGTGATGTCTGCATTAAACTAGGTACATTCGTATTCAGGAAGTTTCCAGTCTTGGCTTTGGTGAATGAAGTTAAACAGACTTTACTAGGTGTAGACGGCACAAGGCCGCTGACGTATATAAGACAAGGAGAGTGAAGGGTTGCTTTCCAAGGCCGCACCGAGACTTCCTTCGTGAAACGTACAAAGGCAGTGTCGAGGTAAACGATAATCTGCCTTCCTTTCTGCTGAGCAAGCATTTTTTTAAAATGCAACAGTGCATAAAAAAATAAATTTTCTCAACAGATAATTTTTTTTGTCCTAATGAACGCTTGAGCTCTGCGAGAATATAGTCTAACATGTACGAGTGAAATGTTACTTGTTGCCTGGAAACTAAGGGCACATGGTGTCATACATCAATATCACTAACAGAAGAATAAAAAAAAATAAAGTTGAAATGTTTCCGTATCAGCGAATATTACTTGAAGCATTGAGAAAGATACTGCTTAAAAAGTAGTTCAATCCAAGATAAAAGTATTTATTGTTTTCTTTGGAAAACGAATTCCAAGATTTAAAATATATAAACATGTCTCAAATTGAAGGTCTGAATGTAAAGCTAGTATTTTAGTACTGCTAATGCTTGTCGTTTTGGGGATGAAAAAATAAAACAAGAAAAAAAACAAGGAATAAGCGTGCTAATGTTAAAAAACTAAAAAGTGAAAAAAATGTGGATACATTAATCAACTATAGTTTGAAGGTAGTGGAAACACGAAGCTTCTGATTGAATGAAATCGTTTAATTAATTATGGCTTCTAAAAATATTCAACCAATAACGCTACAATAAGCACCACGGCCACTGATCCCTAGAGAAAGGCTCTGCATAGTCGCAGAGAGCACGGTATTCCTCCGACTGAACACACTCACTCAGCTGGGGTCGCTCCCTGATTTTCGCATGCGGGAATCCTGCCGGACGATAACGTTGGTCGGCGGATTTTCTCGGGGATCTCCCGTTTCGCCCGCCCTTACATTCCGAAGCTGCTCCATACTCACCTCACTTCACCCTCATCGGCTCTCAAGACCTCGATGTTGAGAGCCATCTAATTTCTTCACTCACTCACTAGGGCTGGTGCAACAGTGTACTAAAAGTCTTTTTCAATTCAACCATTTTTGCTTGAATAAATGGCTCATTTGCCTTGACGTAACTACAGGATGAGTCCTTTAAAACAGGCCACGTGGGACATGGGTGTAACGGAGCGAGGGAATGAGGAAATACAGTCCAGTGTGACAACAACATATAGAGTAAGGTGCTAGTCAATGGCGGATACTTCCAGAACCTACTCTAGGTATTTTGTTGTAACACTGGATTGTATTTCCTCATTCCTTCGCTCCGTTACACACATGTCCCACGGGGCTTCTTTTAATTAAAGGACTCGCTCTGTAATTATCAGTATTACCATCCCTGCCTGTGCCAAGATTTATTCCATTTAGACGTCTCTAGTATGTTGCAATTTTTATGGAAATGAGTTTATACCTATATACTACTTTCAATAGCTAGCAAATGAGGTATTTGGTGAAATGTGACTTTGCAACATGAACTAAATCAGCAGCGGAACCTGAAAGTGCACCGGAATGGCGAACATTGATAGTTTTTTAAGCGCTTCGGTAGTGGCAGGACACGTCAATTGAGTTGCGCGAGCATTCGGTTAACTTGCGGAAACGCACGGCTAGACAGTGGAAGTGCGCGGCAGCTGTCGCTCGTTTGTTGTTGCCGTACAAGGACGTTGGGATTAGCGAGGCGTGAGCTGGTGTCAGTCGCCAGAAAGTGCCGGTCACGCGTCCTCCATTCACCAACTGCTCCCATGGCCTGATTTTAACAAGCGCACACCGAAAAGATGCATCTCTCCAGGGCCGGGCTGCCCGAATACATAGATGGTCCGCGGGCCGTATGCGAGTCCTCACCAGAATTCGTGTGGTCACGTATGTCGAAAACAAGAAAAATAAATGTTCTGCGGCGAAATGCCTACCTTCCCTTCCCTGAAGAGATGAATTTGTCAATTATGTGGAAGGGGGGGGGGGGGGTCCACAGAAAAATTTAACGTCCCTCCCTCCCACCCTCATAATGACATAAACCAGTGCTGTGCATGTTTTACAGCATAAATGAAATAATATCTAAATGGTCTAAAATACTAATATTATTTGATTTACTTAACATTTTTCCCTAAAATTGTGATGATACGCTGCCTTCCTCCCATGTCTCGAATATCAAATCTAGACCTGCACTTGCACAGTGGTGAAAAAAATTCCCCCACCCCCTTCCCAGGCCACCCACTCACAATAATCAAACCCAAAGTCTAAATCCACTTCTGCTTCTCTGATGCACGTTCTGCGACTGACAACAACAGGGATTTACGTGAATTTTCCATACTGAATATTCTGTCACTTTTTTTTAGAATTTATTTATTTAATTTTGTTGGGCGACAAGTTGCTATTAATTATAAAAATTTATCAAATTTTAAAGTTAATTCTTATAAAATTTACATTTTTATTTATTTGTCATTAATAACCAAATTAAAAAAGGAATAATTAACGTCATTCTCATTTTGTACAATTTGCCAATCTAGTTGAAGTTTTAGTTTGGGTACGGCCCTCCACCAGACAGATGAACACATTCGCGGTCCTCGGTTTGATTGTGTTGGCCAGCCTGCCCTAGACGTCAACATAGGTTTTTTTTTTTTTCTTTTTTCAATATTAAGTAGGAAGCAAGTCGGTTTTTATTGGATACGTGTTTGTTCACTTAAACAGTCGAAAGTATCATTTCAACCGTTTGTGGAAGAGAGCGGAAAATCCTTGCCGCCTAATCTGGAAGGCCAGACAAGTGAAAGAGCTAGACGTACTTCCATTCAGACAAAGCCAAGGTCGTGTAGCGGCTTACGGAAAGGCACGAGCTTGTGAAGTTCATCGAGAGCCTCAAAAATAAGTTCTTTTAAAACGAGGAAAGTTGGTACCGTGCTGGGTTGTGTATTCCTCTGCCTTATGTAAAATTAACATTGTCATGGGCCAAATCGTTTTATTCATGCGTCGATCAAGTGAAACTGTGAAATTATTAGAAACGTAAATACGTATTTTACAAATATGCTCAGTTTTACACTCCGATGCAGTAAAAAAAAAAAAAAAAAAAAAAAAAGCGAAAGAAATAATTTAAGCAATTGAAAATGGTTACCTAACACTTTTTATTTGACGTTTAGATATGGAATTACTCCATCGTTACCAACTGTACTAGGCGTCTGTCACTTAGTGCGCCCGTTAAAATCCTTTGCAGGTAGGAGCAGGTATTTTCTAAGGTTGATTTCAAAAGTGATCACTTTATCGTGAACAGCCTTCAGCTGACCTAATGAGAGTTACCCGTGCATCATTAATTAAGTTAATTGATTTTTGGAAAAGGGCGGGGGGGGTGGGGGAATTCCGGCCCAATGGGGTCGATAACCTATTCGGCTTACATAGCATTTTAAATTATGTATACTGAAGAGTATGCATAACAAGTTTTGGCCCAAATCCGTCGAGAAAGGCTGGAATTCGCGAATGAGAGAAACAAGACATCGTTTTCGAGGTTTCAGTCCCAACTGGGGTGCCGGAGCCAAGTTTGGCCTGCAGAGTGTTTTGGTTTGGTTACTGGAAGTTATCCCCGCCATTTGGTCCAGATCCATCGAACGGTGCAGAATTGTATAAGGAAAAAACACTACTTATATACGACTTCGACTTTTATACATACCACATTAAAAAATTTTGCGCCACCTGTAATTACTTGTATTTGAAGGATTTGTTGGGACAGTAGGCAAATAACAAACACACGTGCGTCATGTATGCTGTGGTATTCTACACAAAAAAAGTGTATTTTCATGCCATAATTTTTGCTGGGCCGTGAACAATCTAGTAACTCAGAAATCCTGTGGTAATAAACTTTTTATTTGTGTATGCATATATAAGTAAGGGGAAAAAGAGAGGTTATTACTGCACTGAAGAATACGCAAAATCATAAGTAATATTTACAACTGGAGAATTTCTCCAGTGATAGGAATAATCAAAGAATTTATTAACAAGCAGCAATTACTCGTCCACGTGATGTACTAACATACTGTGGACAAAAAATTCTTTTTTATTGTTTGTTAATTTTGTCTCCTCTTTAGAACGGCTGGTTTCAGCGGGCCAGTGACGTTTCTTCCATTGACTCAAGGTCAGCAATGCTTACCCTATACATATTGGAAATGTTTGACCCTTTACAGTTGTCGCCTTAATTTTAAACACATTTTATTCTGAGTTTCCGTTTCCGATTCGAGAAACAGAGTTTTTGTAACTCCGGTACTGTACAGACATAGTGCTGCTATCTAGTATTTATTTCCACAAACGGGAGTGAACTCGAACTCACAAGCAACAACACCTGAACGCGTTCCTTCGGCAGGGTAAGGGAGGGTTTTCCTAGCGACGGGTTTTATCCGCCGCGGAGGACGGAAAACGTCCAGCGGATTATGCCGCTAACTTGAATAATGGAATACTCCCAAACTGATTTCCTAGACAGCGGATGACGTGTTCCGCCGGCGTCAAAACTCCGGCGTGATTGGTCGACTGCTAGGAGAGGAGTCTATTCCTTCGTGGGCGGCGTGATAACTTCGTTGTCTAGGTAGAGGACAGTAGTTGTGTTGAACACGTGACCCTGTGAACAAGCTAGAATATGGCACCGGATCGATTCTTAGCGGCAGAAGATGAACTATTGATAGATGTAGTAGCTGGGCATGCAGTTTTGTGGGACAGAGAAGATGCTGAATTCAAGAATCTGTTGAAGAAGGAGCTTATATGGACAGAGATTGGAAGGATGGTGAACAAATCAGGTATATGGCCTTATGATAGTGCCTGTAATGGTATTTAAATAACACAGATGCAATGCAGCTATAGGATGTTTGCGGTAAATTAGCACATTCGAGGCCCTAGTTGTTTCTGTCTTTCAGCCAATGTGAATTCTTGCACCACATGGCAATATTAACACTGCCAATATATATAGTTAGTATAATCCATTGCACTAAACAGCAGAGGCCACAAAGAGAGGACGTAAAAATATGGTTAATGTACCTCCCGAACAACGTATATACAATTGCGCAATATAGTTACATGCACATATCTGTTACATTGTCTTTCGTGCTAAGCAGAAAGTCTATCTTTTCCATTGTTTAATTGTTATTAAAATAGGCGGTAAATAGGTTCCGTACGTCGAAACCTTCCGCGTTTGCGAAACCACCTATCCCAGTTAGAGGTACCATATTTTATGTTGGGAGCAAAATATTTCTGTCTGCTTCTTCAACATTATGAGGGTGTGTCGCTACGTATTCATCTCTCAATAAATTATGTTGACAATAGCAAACTGTTACTATTAGGTCCACCGTCACAGGTTTCACATTTATCGACGTGAAAAACACTCGGAACGTAGCACTCGTGATTCCGAAAGCATTTTCCGAAACTCGCCTTGCTCTGCATAATCTGTAATTGCATTTTATTTTGTGAGCATTTTCCAATATTTGCCACTTGCAGTACGGCTCCATTAAATGTCTATTTAGCTACTATCACGCGAGGCAACATAATGTTTGAATTGGGCAAACATTTCGGCGGTGTGTGTCTATATGTAACCAGTCGTCCCATATGTTATTTATTGAAAATTCCAGCGTCTCCTTCCTTGCCATAATAACCCACATCGACAAGAAGAAACTTGTTATTTTCATCCACCTTTGCAAGGAGCATAATAGAGAAGGAGTCTTTTTAATTGTAGAATAGTGTTTTTGTTTGGTCAGGAGCTATTATTCTCACATGCTTTCCATCTAATGCAGCGACTGCGTTCGGGAAATTCCAGCGAGTCCAGAATTCGTCGATTTGGTCTGCGGGAGCTAAAAACCTCGGGATCAATCTTTCCTTGAGAACCTTCAGAACGTGTGGTGCGAACGCACAAATGGCAGCAAGAGATATACGATAAGAAAATGCCAATGACCGAAAACTCTCTCCGGTGGCAATAAACTTGTAAAGAAAGGACACGAATACCTTTAACCAGACATATTATACAAAAATTACTATCATAATCAATACACATAGTAACATCATAACTAATCCAATTAACGCATTTTAACATAACTACACAATCGACCTTAACACATTCACTACTCATTGATTGCAATGTTCCAAGTATAATATAACTGAAAAAAAAAACAATTAAATTCTTCAACCTAAACATATATGTTGGTTTCAGTGACATATGTTTTTGAGTGTACCTGGTCATTCATACAAGTATAGCAATATGATACCATGTATATGGAGATACTTGGTATTAAGAATAGTGCAAATTATTGTATCAATAGTACGATTGTTAGTGGAAATATTTAGGCGGTTCTGAACACCTATGGTCTTTAGAGGCATTTTGGGTAAAAGAAGGAGATATGATGAGGCAACGTTGTAGTATAAGTGCGGGGGGAAACGGTAGATACCCGAGAAAACCAGCCTACCGGCCACACGTTTATACTGTAGTAAAAGATTTACCCTTGTGTTACTTTTGGGACACCTGTAGAGTACATGTTAATTAGAATGTTTTACTATGTACATTTCAATAAGTAAATCGTTTTCTTCTGTTTTTTTTTAAATCCAGTGGCACAGTGTAAATGGCGGCGGAAAAGCATTCGTGAACACTTCAGGAAACAGAGGAGACAGGTAAAAAGTGCAACTACGGGGTCTGCTGCTTCCAAAAAACGGGCTGCTTACTGGGATAGGCTTAGATTTCTCGATACAGTGCCAGATGAAAGACAATCATTTTCAAATAGCTTGTCACCAGCTAATGAAGAGACAATTAATGGTCCGATTACTGACTTCATCTGTAATAACATTGAGGTTGATGCGACGAAAGAAACAGGTGCCTCAAAGGAACCGGAAATATTAACGGGACATGCAATACCAACAGGAGCAATACATACTTACGAAACATCAATTCCACCAGTCAAAAAATACAGGAAGGACAACACCATTATGAAGTAATTGAAAGGAAGACGAGAAGATCAAAAGTAGATGACGAAATATCTAGACAAACTTGTTCAGTCTGGACCTGAAGACGAAGCTGATTTGTTCTTCAAATCGGTGGCAGCTACTGTGAAGAAATTTCATCCTGACATTTCAAGCCAGACCAAATTAAAAGTATTACGGATTGTTATGGAGATGGAAGCTCTCAATCGGTGATTCAGCGGATTAATGGGGCACATATGGACATTTTGCTACGACTGTGGTAGCACCTCCTCGTCTTCTGCCTGTTGCGTCACTCCACATAGTGTACAGAATGAACAGTGTTCGCCACAAGAGTGTATTCTCGAAGACACTTTCTCACTCGCCCTCCGTGACATAAATCAGTAAAATAGTTTCTCCAGTGTGTACATAATAGTAACAATGTATTAATCTACATTATGCTCGTGTAAAGTGCATTTCTTGTAATACTTTCCTGTCATTACATACTTGGCTAAATGTAACCTGTACACGAGTAGCAAATACACAATCACTTATTTTGTCAATGTTTGCAGCTTACCTCAACGTTAGCGCCAGTTTCTCTGCCGGTGTTATAGGCGTTTTCACACGATTGCATGATGTGACAACTATTTCCTCTTCGATGAGACTTAGAAGGAATGTGAACTGTTGAGGTGCGAATCTCAAATATGCCTTGAATGTCACTTTGTCATCGAGTAAATGGTTTTCAATAAATGATTTCGACACACCTTCATTGTGTCGGCATAAATATATACTATTCTATGGCTTGCGTAATTTGCAATGTTGTTCATACATGCAATCGTCTTCTTCGTCTATGTCTTTCATTGATTTAAATATCAATATTGCACAAAGTTTCGTTTCATTGCAAAACGTTGCATGTGTTCAAGCTACGCTTCAGCACGACTGACGAGTGTCGTCTAGGAAAACACTACACACGGCGCATCACGTTCCGCTGTATCCGACGTCTGTCCCTAGCGCCTTCCGTCCTCCACAACGGATGAAACCGTCATTAGGAAAACCCGCCTTAAGCAGTCGTTCTGTTTGCGTCCTCCAGTCCTACATTTTTCCTTGGAAAGTGGATGCAAGTGTTCCGGAAAACGGGAATTTTCTCAAAATTTGTAATATGCTCTATAAATAATATTCAGTTTAATTATTATTACATTCATTTCGTTTCCTGTTTTATAACTAATGTTAGGTATTATAAAACCGTAAATACATGTGAAGGGTAAGCAAAGTTGGAAGCTGCGTTTGTTAGTAGAAATTGCTTACCCTGTAAAAAAATTAATTACGCGCCACTGGGGAGGCGGGTTAAAAACTAATATAAGTGTGCGGGTTTGATATGTATATATATATATATATATATATATATATATATATATATGAATATACATGTATATATGTATATATATAAACCCAACCAACTACGCCAAGGTTGAGTAAAGTATTTTGTAAAAGCGTGACTTCTTTGCAAGGCTAATTTTTAAACATACAAAATTCCAAAGTAACGCAGCAAATTTGAAGGATGAATGAATAGTTTAGTCAGGACGACGCCATTCTCTCTCTATCTCTCTCTCGTGATAAGCATAACTGTGTAAAGACTTGGACATCTCATTGAAGGCAATCTTACTATGGACCAACGTTTAAGTTAACTATTTTTTTCCACCCTCGTGAAACACTGCATGTGAATCATACAGGTCCCTATAGTGCAAGTCTTCGTCACCCTGCTGCGACACAGAAGGGTTCTATTTTCTGATCTCGGACTGTTATTAAATGTATCGTAGCCGAAGACTTCCTCCTCATAAAATATCTCAAACAAGTTAGCAGATTAACGAAGCACTCTGATTTAATAAAACGTGATGTGAAGGTAATTATCTAGCTGAATTAACAAGTATTAAGAAAGTAACTTTCTACGCAGAATATTATGACTTAGAGATTATCCTGTACTGCTACGGTATTGAGGGGTATGTGATTAAGAACGAGAGAGGGGAATTTTGTTTTAAAATTATAATGTTTTTATTTTAATAATTTACGAAGTAGTGATAGAATTTTGAAAGTAAACACAATAACTGTTAATTCAGGGATTTATAATCAGATTAAATTTGTGTGGTTCTACGATCAAGTTCATGGAAGGCGTTCGAGTGTCCACAATTGGGAGAAAGAGTTGCACGCAAATACGCTCACTGCCATAAAAATGAGTCACACCAAGAACGAATTATTCATAGGAGGCGAATGTTCTATACAGCACCACCATGAGTAATATTATCTCCGATTTAACTTTGACTGTAATTTACCTCGTAGAAGTTTCACAAGGAGGCGTTAAACAGCCCTGTAAACGAAACGGACATGGGACGGTGGTGTATGAATTATGATTAGTGTGTGCCTGTGTGTGTGTAGTGAACGTAAGTGAGTAGTTAGCATACCTCGGCGACGCATTTGACACGGACACGAACAACTGAAAAGTGTTTGAGAGAGCACGAATTTTCAGGATATGTGAAGAAGGATTGTCGTTCTGCCAAACTGTCTGCAACCTGGATCATTACGATCGGTCGGTGCAACTGTAATGGGAACGGTTGAAATATAAACACGCAGTAAAAGCCTTGAGAGACTTAGAGTGACCATCAAATGAAAGGAACGTTTCATCATCCAACAGGTGCGAACTCAATCAACCGCGTCTCTTTCCGCCAACTAGATTATATGAAGTGGTATCGCAAGTTAATCCTCTTTCCACCCGCATTATTGTGAGGCGACTTGCAGATGACGACTTGCATTCTCGACGTAGCTTATGCCGTCTTTCATTGACATCTTGCTGATGACGACGATGATTTATTTTGCAGCTTGTCGTAATCGGATGGAATGTAAGGTTGAGGAATGGTGATGCATCGTCTTTAGTGATGAATCCTGGTTTTCTCTGGACACGAATGATAACCATTCTCGAGCATGGAGGGGCACTGGACAGTGTACAAATACGGACTTCAATGTAGAGCGAAACACCGCCATAATCGGTGGGTTTGTGGTCTGGGAGTAATCTCATAATATGGTTCTCGGTCTTCCCTCGTAGCGATCAGAGTAACATTGTCCGCACGCCAGTGACTTCAGGAGATTATGCGGCCTAGTGTTCTTCCCTTCATGGCGCGACTTCAGGGGACAATTTTTCCAACCGGAAATCCCAGGAATGTGGGAATCGTGCCGGACAATGCCGTTGGTCAGCGGGTTTTCTCGGGGATCTCACGTTTCCTCCGCCCTTTCATTCCGACGCTGCTCCATACTCACCTCAATCACCCTCATCGGCTCTCAAGACCTCGATGTTAAGAGCCGTCCAAATCTCTTCACTCACTCACTATGGCTGGTGCAACAGTGTACTAAAAGTCTTCTTCAATTCAACCATGTATAAATGACTCATTTGCCTTGACGATGTAACTAGTTATTCGTATTACAATCTCTGTCTGTGTAAATTTGTATTAAATTTCGACGTCTCCGGTATACATCAATTTTTATGGAAACAAGTTTATATATACAAGTTTCAAGAGCTAGTAAATGTGGTATTTGGTGAGATGGGACCTTGTAACATGAACTAAATCAGCAGGAGCTACGTAGCGTATAAACCACAAATATGAAAGTAATGAGCGGCGTATTTACGAATACCAAAAGTTATTTCCGCAAACTTATGTTGGCCTATTAAAGTGCGTACATACTACCAGTAACTTGGTAGTTTCATTAACATTGTCATTGTCTCGTACAACGAAATCTAGCAACAGTATATCGATAACCACAGGCCACTGTTAGCAACCAAGGCTAATGAAAGGCGGAATGTCTCAATAGAAAAACATTTTGAAGGTTCTCGCTCACCGACAGTCACTGGATTGAGAAACGGATGTGATCAAGGTCACTATTCTGCCGCCTGAATACTTACAATCCAGAAGACTCTATAACAAGCAGATTTCCAATTCGATACATACGGTATGTAACGTCCTTATTCACACACTTCGAATGAATAAAAATACCTTTCCGTTTAATCAATTGTTCTGCGTCTTCTGTTTTACAAATAAAATCCTGTGCCATTGCTTTTATTAATTATAAAAAAGGAAATCGTTTCTACAAAAATTTAATACAAAATACAAAAGAAAACAAAAAAAATTTCACATTTCTGCAGCATAGTTATTCATGCAGTTGACATAAGTAATTAATTAAACCCACAAAACAAAAGTTCTCATATCTTATGGAGTAAACCTTAGCTTGATAATTGCTCGGAATATGAGCTGCTTGGAATATACGCGGCTCTCACACCTTTCACGATTGATGCTTTACTAGTCTTCAGTCACTATACTCTTTTCAGTCCCTTCTAGGGAGAAACATTTCTGCTGTATACTTGAAACTTCAGAAATGTCCATACATGTTCAATGGGGCTTAGGTCGAGAGACAGAGGGGGAGTTTTCAATGTCTTTGGAATGTTACAAATTAACCGTTCGTTATTAAGACCGGATAGTGTGCTTTGGGTCACTGTCATGTTGATAAATTTAGAAAGGTAGCATTCCCAATGTTTCCGCACTCTGCTTTACATTCTTATTTATAATGAAATGATACACAAACGTGTATATTATGCCATCAATAAATTGAATATTCCCTACCCTTTTCACGGGCATACACCGTCAAACTATAGCTGAAACTTCCCTATGTCTAGATATGGGAAGCGTATTAGTAACATCATCAGCCGTATTTGTTGTTCTCTGCAACCTGCGTATGACATCCGAACCAAAAAGATTGATTTTAGTCTCATCTGACGAAATGACATAATTGAAAAGTTCCGGGTACTTATTTGGGTGTTCTTTATTGAAGAGCAGTCTTGCGGTACTGTTCTTCTTACTGACGTGGGGCCTCTTCCTTGCTACCCTGCCACTGTAAGCCTCTCTTCTCCCATTGTTGCCCTGAGCCATGCCTTGAGACGACGAAGTGTTGAGAATGTACGTTCAGCTATTGCTACATTAATTGGTAGCGTAGCTAAAAACACAAGGAACAGGTTAACACAGGGATACAGATCTGTGTCGCACGAACTCATAGTCTGAGGAAAAGTCAAAGAATTTTGAATTTATGTGCAACTTTCAACCTCACGCTTCCACTTCGCTACTCAAAGTTTGAACTCTGCTACGGCAATGGTGGCAGGAGCATCCACGAGCAGTTTGCATGTGTCTGCCACATTGTGCACAGCTTCAAAGTATTCCTCTGTGTATGTTGTTCAAGGCAAGAAGATACCCAGATTAAAAAGTTTAATAACATCTGGGCTGAGTCTTTCCTTGAGATTCAACATAATATTTTCCAACAAGGGAATATAAATTGTTGTTCGGAAGTATTCCTCAGGGTACTGACCTGTCTGCGTCTGAAGATTCTCACGATGTGTCAGCTGAGAACCAGTGTGCGGTGCTTTTAGCCGAACATCAAATTGTTCTGCAACCGCTTGCTTTTCAAAAAACAGCAGGTGAATATCTGAAACAGCCATCTTTCTCTTCTGCTCAAGGATCCTCATGCCGTCCTCTATAGTATCTGTAGCCCTCTTTAAGTCCAAAGATAACGTTTGAAGGAAGCAGCTGAGTGGCATTGTGGTCCCTGAAATACGAGTAAGAACGAAATAGAAGCATGAGAATTAGATTATAAGTACACATGAAGTAGCAACGGCATTTATGAAGAATGGCATGTCAATACAGGGAGCGGTAGACAAATTTGAAATCCCAAGGGCAACATGACGACACCACCTTGCTTCAGGAAGCCAAACCAAGTTAAGAGGTAGGAAACAATTCTTAAATAAAAGCCAAGAATTAGACATTTCTGCAAGAATACACAGACTTGCTGACTTATCGACGTCTGTCACACCTGAAGTCATCAATTGAACGATTTTTCTCTTCTGTGAGCTCAGCAAAATAGAACACCGGTTTAACAAAACGGCTGGCCTTGCTGGGAGAAATTGGCTAACATTATTACTGAAAAGGTATCCCGATATTGCAGAAAGGAGATCGCAGAATCTGAACCAAGCTAGAGCCCAAGTTGAGTAGATTCATTGTTAGAGACCATTTTGACAATCTGTTGGCTGTAATGATCTAATTGGATGTGCCTCATAAACCGGAGTCGATTTAATATATGGACGAAAAGGGGGCTCGTCTCCGCCTTTACAAGTAACCAGTTATTTTGACTAAAAAAGGAGCCAAACTCACACTGAACTGGCCATTTATTATTATTGATTTTAGACGTTTTTTATTTTAGTTTTTAAGTAACATACCCTTTTTTTTAATCGAGAAATTTTTCTAATTAATCTTTGCTGAAATTTTTTGAAGTGTTTACTATTAACATTTTATTGTATCAAACTATATCTTTTATCACACCATTTAGCATTTTTATCTAGAACATACAGCTCATTCGAAGTCAGTTTTAAAACATTTTTTCTAGTGGGCCACCTATGGATCGGGTGTTCCTAATGTGGCTAATGTTCCCCCTGTTTAAATTAAAAATAAATACAAAATAAATTTAATGTTAATGCAAGTGCGATTGATATTCCTTGTACATTAGTGGTAGTACGTGTATTTTTTTTTTTTCGGATTTTTATTTGTCAATTGAAAATTTTGATACGCTGTTGAAACTTGTGGACAACCTTTAGCGCACATACCTTATAGTTGACATATATAAGCATTAATAAGCCAAAAACTTTGGCATACAAATCCCCATAATCGTAACAAGCAACAAATAACAGAAATACGGTAATTATCTTGATTTTCAGATAATTTTGGCGATTGGCATGACTATGTAGTCGTAATATAATCCTTTTTAACAGGCTACAAACATCGTAGTTGCATTAAAACAATTTGTGCAGTATTTCAGATCATCCATTTATGTGGTTTAAATTAAACTCTTCTGACAACAAAGTCGGTGGTTGGGGGGGGGGGAGGTATCATGACCCCTGTGACCCCCCTCTGGATCCGTCCCTGTCAAGGCGTAAGATTGCTCTGTTCAGTAATTTGAATACAGAGTTCACAGATGCGAGTGTTTTGCATTGCGTCCTTTACCGCCTATCATGTGGCTTCGCTTCCGAAAAGTCGTTGGTTTCGTTCGATCCCGGCCGGCTTAATGCGGTTCGCTTCTCCCGAGTCGTTTTTCACCAGTTGTCCATTGAATGGACACGCAGCTCAATAATATGACCGTCTCCGGTCACCAACCAGTTAGATTAAGGCCCCTCTGGACGTGAACTTTCGAGTCAGGTGAAATACATCCACTGTGTTTATTACTTACATGGCAATATAAATTTAAAAAAGGCTTATAAGAAAAAAGTAAAGTCCCCTCACTTTACCCTGAACAGCCTTTATGCGTAAGTCGTGCAGTATTTCCGTCGGTGCGCTGTACAGGATAAATTATATTTGTAACGGTGGGACTTTCATCACACGCAATGAAATCCCACGGATTAAAAAACACATCTGGTTGTAATTTTCTCCTACCCTTCAACTCGACTACCTTGTACGGGACCGGCCAGGTGAAAGGACAGGGTTTCACATGTTAAATGATTTTCGGCGTTTCTCGGCGAACCTACACGATGTTGCTTTCAAACAAAATACACTTTGTGAGTATTTCCCCGTGCCACATTGCTACACAAAGTTTATGTAAAAAATTTAATAGCCTTAAAATTACGGGTATAAATTATGATTGTAGACTGAAGGAAAGCACAAACTCTAATTTATTTACACGTACTTGTTTTCTTGTAGCATGGTTATCCTCTTCAAAGATAACAACGCATTTCTTACTGGAAAGCGATATATCGTGGAAGGTAACTTAGATAAGTCTAAAATCACTTAACATGTGACACACTATTCTTTCCTAGGCAGCGGCGTTAAGGAATCTGCGCGTACGTGCTCTAAGCTCGCAAAATGAATCACGCCTACGAGGAAAGTGAACCACCGAAAGCTCCTCCCATACAAGTGAAAATTAATGGTAGCCCCTACCTAGCGTTACTTGACTCCGCTGCCACAGGAAACTTCATCGGAAGTAACTTGCTCACAGAGGATGAAAAGCAACACTACGTCCACAGACTCGCCTCGGTAGAATGGCACAACCCAGTCAAAACCCTGAAGGTCTAAGGGAGAACAGCCCTCACCGTGCGAATCCCCCACCTTACGCACACCGCAGAGTTCGGGGTCTCGCCAGATATTGCAGAAGACGTAATTCTGAGACAACCTTGGCTCAACAAAGAACAATGCGTAACGTACCACAGGAAAAAGCGAGTATATATCGAGGAGAAAAACCGGACAACCATCCATTGGGAACACAGCCCAGAAGCGATCATAGCACTCCCATTAAACCCCGATGACATACAGCACCACATTTTTACATTGAATACACTTAATATAATAAAAGAAAAAATGATGACGTAGATAATTGGTTCTTAGCTTTTCTTACAGGAAGTAGTATTACTAAAATATGTATTTACTGAGATACACCTATTCACGCAAACAACAATTTCAAAGACAATATTTTACCGTGTAGTCCTCTTAAGGCCCCGGTTAAGCTATCAACGTCTGTGTAAATCTGATGTTTCACCGCACTACTTGAAAACATGTGGTGTGGCTGTGTTGGGGACAAGGCCGTTTGTTTTGCGTGAATACGTCTACTTTGACGCGCTCGGAATTCTTGATGTATTTTTTACGTTCCCGGCACCTCTTTACTCGATCATATGAGGTTTTATGGGTATCACTGAATTTTTTTGGGGATGATGTTTCCAACCGCATACGATTTCCGTATTTCGAGTTGGCTTTTTGACCAGTATAGGCCGATATTGTGTTAAGTTTTCTTAACGTTTTACATTAAACTCATACAATTTCACCATAACCGCCCAACACAAATAGTTTTATACACGCAATCGATTGATCTCGACAAGAGCTGTCGATTGAAACTCAAACGAGCGTCGTAGCTTCTCCTAGTCAAAAGTTAAACTACGCGAAACTTATGAGACGCGGCGAAATGAACTCAAATTTGCGCATCCCGCCCTCCCCCCTCCCCCGGATGGGTCAAACACCTCCGCGCGCGATACTTCACAATCCTCATTTAACGTAACATATTCTTTGATCCTTTGGCAATTGATTGGTGTAATTGAATTTCGAATGTAGGTGATAGATTAGGAGCTGCAATGCCAAACTGTATCCCCCGATTTTGTTATCATCGGATTTTCTGGATTGCCTCCCACTAAGGTTGCAAATTTAAAGACGTATTCACTTCAAAATATCTGACAGTATCGCGTATTTCAACTGTCCGCCCCGCCACAACAGACCCGTGTTCGGGATGACCCCGTCCGGCCATCCAGATTCCGCTCTACCGTGTGGTTTTCGAAATCACTCGAGGAGAATGCCGGGATGTTTCCTCACACTACAGGCCATGAACGCTGGCCATGAACGTTTCTCTCCTCGTTCCCGATTCTCGGAGCTACTATAATGGGGGGAGGGGCCATGATGGTGTAGTGGTTAGACTACTCGCCTCCCGCCAAGGCGAACAGGGTTCGATTTCCGGTGGGGTCACTCCCAGATCCTCGCATGTGGGAATCGTGCCGGACGATGCCACTAGTCGGCGGTTTTTCTCGCTCCCACACTTTCTTTTTCATTCTGACGCTGCTTCATACTCACCTTGCTTCACTCTCATCGGCTCCCAAGATCTCAATGTTAAGAACCGCCCAAATCTCTTCACTCACTCACGCACAGCTACTGGCTCCATCTACAGTGACCCCTTTTTACCTTTATACTTTTCCAGAACCCACAGAAATGAAAGATAAAATGCTGCAATTGGTCACACCTAACTCAACTGGTAAAACAAAATAGACCGTCTGCACTGGTGGCGTTTCCATTTTTCCATTCTAAACAGTCTCTCCTCTTTCAGTTTCACATCAGTAACATCAGCACGCAAGGGACTAGTAGACCTATTCACAACAGTTACATTTCATTACAGCATGGGTTGCGTAACTGTATCTGCAGTATGAATGCATTCGGCTGATGAATCCCGCTTTTTTTCTCTCTATCTCTTGCTGGTAATAGAAATATTTCTTTAATTAAGAACTTTACATAACAATCAGCTGACGCCAAGCTCCTAATGAGAAAACTGAGCAGGATTTTTCTGGTGCCACTTAAGCAATTTACGAAACTCAATATTGTAGTGATTATGAAGTCACTTAGGGTCTTTTAATGCATAAGGCAGTGCCTATTAGAAAGCACGCAAGCCTGTAATTATGAACTAGAAGATTATATGTGGTTATCGAAGAAATGGATAACTATACAAAGTGGGTCGAACTAGAGCTTTGAACTTCAAGAGATCGTAGGAAACAACTCTAGATAAAATGGCCGCTGGCTAGAAACAGCCTTGTGCACGTATTGCAACAGAATGGGCTTTCACAATACGCTGACTGAAACTGGGCCCTGCCGCAATGTCCACACTTTGTGTCGACGAAGCCAGCTGTTCACATGGGAAGCAGATACGTGATACGTATGGCATATAAATAAACTGAAACGTCACCAATTTACGTTCGAGTTCAGAAATTACACAACACGTACTGCTACTGTAACAAAATAAGACAGCAATGACAACCAAAGTTAGAGACTTCAATGGAAGCAGCCTACGACGCCATTAGTACTAATATATAGCATTTATGATTAATGCAGCACGCTGTTTTCTCTCGCACCATTAAAGATAGAGGGTCAATGTTAAATGCATTTTCAAAAAACCAAGATAAAATTGCGGTTTATAACACGATTCCATGTTTAAAGCATAATGTAAAAGACAAAAAAATGGTTGGGGGAGGGGGAGGGGAGTGAGTTTTCATTAACACTTCATCTCTAATGAATACCAATAGATTTTAAAAAATCAATAAAAATTCGGAGTTTAAGTCACACAAAGGCTAAATATGTCTGGACCATCTGGTTATAATGGACAGCGAACCTCTGGCTACCAACTAGGCACTCTAAAATTTTTGTCATACTGGTGGGAGCCCAGCGTAAACAATCACTGTTCCAGCCTCCTCGCCATGTGCACACAACACTTCAGCAATCATAGCAGTCAAGGGCTCTTGGCAGAAATAACTCACTGCAGAAAGAGACTTAAGATTATAGAAGGTAGCACATTTCAACATGCAATCATTAAGCACCAGGCAGCTAGATTTCAAGTAGTTTTGCCTGTAAGATCAAGTGCCACGTAAGAGCACATTTATCAAATACCAAGGAAACCGACAGATAAATCTCATTTAAACAATTTCAAATCGATGGTGGCTCCACCGATATATGAAGCAAGTCACATAAATGGAAGAAAGAGTGGTTACAATATATTTTTCATTTATACAAGCACAAAAATGTTCTTAAATTTACATTATCTTATAACTTTTTAACAATAAAATTCACAATATTAAAAACTGCATTTAAAGCCAACAATGGTGATGTTGGGAAATGAATACTGAGGGTAAGGTTGGCAGTAAGAGAAAAATGATAAACATTGGCAACAGGAATAGAACGCTTGATGCCCAACAAAACCACTGCCAGAGCCAACATGGTCCTTCGTGGAGTTATCAGAAACTAAGTATTTGCAGTGCATCATTATTATTACGCCAGACATCTGAAAGTGACACCAGTATGCTTGGGTCATATGACAGCAGTATCTGTTAACACATTGTTGCAGAATGTATTTGCCAGGCATGGCTTACAACACACAATTTGTAGTTACCGAGGAAAATGGCCCACTTCTTCAAAATTCCAGCAGTTTACCAATGAATATGGTCTCATTCACGCAACTGCAAGAGCGGTAGCAGTTCCTAAAACAATCTTATCAAAAACAGAGGATCCAAATAGGGTCTACTTAAATGTTGGGTCCCACCACTAGAATCAGGTTTCGCACCAGCAAAATTGTTGTTTAGCAGGAAGTTGTGGACTATACTGCCAGCACCTACTACTTTGCAACTACAGTGGCACTTGAAGATTTTACGGACAATCCAGTACAGGTATGATCATTCGGAGGCAAAATAGCAAGCACAATTACGACAGATGACATGGTACCAAATAATTGAAATTATGGGAGTCTTGCATTCAGGCAAGGGTATCTGACTGAAAAGGCATGGAAGAATCCATGGGTTTATACAGTACTTCAGATCCTACAAGCTTGTAATTGATCAGGCGGAAAAGGTGACAGTTTAGTATAAGTGTGACAGAAAGCAGAACCACTTGCGCCAGTGGGATCGCCAGTGAGGTCGAGGTTGAAACAGCCAGTGCCAGTGGGGTCACATAACCACACGACTAGAAGTGGACAAAGAGTTTTTCAACCACAAAGACCAAAATTTGTGAAGTGCGGGAAAAGACAAACACACAAGTGGTTTTAAGTCTATGCTTAACAACTAAGTTATGAGTGCCAGTAGGTTGAAGTGAAGCGGCGATGAAGCAGCAGCGGAATCCAAGGATGGGGAGAAGCGAGTGCCCTAAGAAAACGCACCGACAGCAGCAAAATCCACCAAATCACCCAGATACAAAACTTTGGGGTAAACAGCCAGGAACTGAACCTAGTTCACCTTAGAGGGATGCAAGTAGTCTGACTACTCAACACCACTGCTCCACCACAAGACAAATGCATGCATCCAGTATGTGAAAATAGGGGGAGATTTGTTGGGAAATAGGTGTATTGTGGATATGGTTGACAGTTAAGGAATGTAGGACAGTAATGGCAGTGACGTGTAAGATGGGAGATGCTTAAATGCTATAAGAAGTAAACACGTAACTAAATAACAAAACATTTAAAGCTACAATCACTCTAGTAAGTTGGGTTTTATAATTTACCCTCCTTCTTTTCATTTTCTGTTTCAACCATGGATTCAGTAACTTAAATTACAAAAATTGTTTCCAAACTTCAGGCGAACTAGTTCTACTGTAGAAGTTATTTCAGTATAATCGTAACACATTTTTAATGAATACATTTAAGCAAATATTGTAAGAATATAAAGCTTGCAATTCTAACCCAAAACAGCATACCAGTTCTCATATTTTAATCGTATACATTGAACAATACATGCAAATAGTGATATCATAAATGTATTAGGGAGCACAGCTATAATTAACTTGCCACTGAAACACAAAAATGTAAATTGACAGAGAGAAAACATGCATCCACATGATAAACAATATTTCTAGGTATTGTCTGTAACTGAAAGTGGCTAATTCTGTGTAGCTTAAGGAAGTAATTTTGTTACTGTAATAGTACATGACAGTTTTTTTTCAGGATGGTCAAGATACTTCTCATCTCTGTTGTGTCCCTTTTCGGGACAATCTGTGCCTATAAAAGTGGTGCACCCAAAACAGATGAAGTGTGTCGAACTATGACACCAGACCATGGTGCCCAAATTCAGCCAGGAAACACTTTTCCATACAACGTGACTGTTGATAAAACTTCCATCAAGCCTGGAGAGAGTGTGGTCATAAAAATCACTGGAAGTAATCAACATCCCATCAGAGGGTTCTTTGTGCAAGCACGTGTTGGCAACACTCCAATGGGACACTTCGCAGAAGGACCTGAAGTGCAAGCTATAGACTGTTTGAAAGGTGCTATGGTAAAGTACAAATCCCTTTGTAGAATTAAAATATTTAAAATTCTGTCTAATTCTGGTAGTGTAAAATTCAGCACGGAATATTGTGGCAGGAAATAGTTTCCCAATCAATATTTATTTCATAAGTAACAAATTGTATTGGATTTGCCATGCATATACATGTGCATGCACATACATACACATTCACACACGTGTGCACGCAAAGAGAGAAAAATCAATAGCAGGTAGAGGAACAGAGACAACTAGGGATATAAATAGAGAAGCATGCACCCTCGCCCCAATTTGAAGTAACACTTATTGTCTATACTTAATGCTGCTTTCAATTAATGAATAAAATTAATTAGAGAATGATATGGATTAGCATGGTTGTAATTTTCAATTACCATACTTCTTTGTCCACAGAATTTTACAATTCATATATGCATATCATTGGATGAGTTGCTCACTCCACACACTCCTTGTTACATAAAATACCTGTAATCTGTTCTCATAAGATGATTGCTTCTTTTGCTGCTTGCCCACCAAGCCTAACTCAAATAGTAAAATGATTAATTGAAAGTAAACATTTTATCCACATCTTCACTGGTCATATTCAGGCTATTGAGTACGCTGTACACAGTCCCTAAACAATGTATTTAGGGGCTACATATTATTATTTTAATTGGTAATTCATTAAGTTATTTCAATTAAATGTCTTGACTTTTGAATTTTGTATTTTTACCCAGATATACCTCAAATTTTTCTTAAATTTTAAATATTTTTAGGTAAATTTGTGAAGTTAATGTTTTTAAAAACACGTAAAGGTGTTTTACAGTCTGTAATTTGTTTCAGTTAGTCAGAAATTGGTGTCCTTTTAAAAGTACAATACGCACAAATGTCGGTATGAATCACAAAATTATCTCTAATGCTTAATATTATTTTATACTTTCAATAAAATCAAAAACAAATGATTTCATCATATTGAAACGTGAAAACATATTACTATACACAGAATGATAAGATTTGATTACACATTTTCCAGGAACAAAATTGTCATATCAATTTATTTTAGTCAATCTTTCTTACAATGTAAAAATGTTATATAATATCGGAATGGTTCTATTTTGTATGATACCTCGAAACACAGTCAATATGCAATGCAACTTTACACTTGGTACACTTGATCGACACTTTCTTGTGGCAAACTCTGCATCTGGTTTGCTTTCCCTGTGATGCAACTAATTGACCGAGCCTGTCAGAACGCGAATCAACATTTTCAAAACAAGGTGGACAACTCCTCTTCCTATCAGATTCTCTCTGGTTTGATTGTAACAGTGACAACACTTTCCTCCTTCGAAATGTCAACTCATATATTCTTCCTCCTTGAAAATTGTAAAGATGCCATGAATTCTGCACATCATCAAACGCATGGCTGAAAAAGTGTGAAATACCACTTTTTCCCTCTAATTGTAACGCAGTAAATGCTAATATTTTGGTCGCTACGATCAACACCCCCCATACCTTTGCTGTATTTGTTGATCAAACTGGGTTGAGGAATAATGATTTGTTTCTTTTCCTTTTGTGAGAAGCGCGATACATTGTGTAGGGGTTCCACAGATACAGCATGTTATGCCAAAGAAACAACTTATTATTCCACTTACAGATCACTACAGATTTTTCATGTGTTACTCTGGTTTCATAGGCACCACGTTCATTTTTCTTCATAACTGCTTTTGATAGCGGTGGACATTTTGAACTTCTGTTCTCTCGTATTGTCCCAGTACTTTTCAATCTTCGGTTTGTAAGCTCCTTGAGTAGAGGCACAGTTGTGAAATAGTTTCCAAACAAAACAGTATGAGAAGTTGCCAAGTGACAAATTAATGTATGCATTTTCTAAAACAACAGATGGTACAACACCAAACCTTTTGTACTTATCACTTTTTTTTTTTACTTTTTCTCCTTGGGACGGTTCCATCCAGATAACATGTCCTTTGTCAGTTACACCAACCCAAAGTTTGTACTCGTACCTGACGGACTTTCCCGTTATAAATTGTTTGCAGCCATGGCGGTTTTCAACATGTTGAGCAAATTTTTGAAGTCTTTCATTTATCATTTTATACAAAGGACACACTTTGGCAAACCGATCAGCATCATCCAGGTTCTCATTGTCACTGATATCAACCAACCTTGTATTACCTCGCAGCATGACGATTGGTTTGGTCAACAAGCATATCAATAACTTTTGAAACTATAAATTGTTCAAATATTTGTAGCTGAGTTTGTTCATTACTGACACCTAAAAGTAAAGGCCACTGTTCAATGTTTTGATTGTCTATACGACATTTTATTAATTTTAATACTTCATGATAAATTAATTCAGAAACTGATGAACTGGTTTTTGGTGCTCTTGAATTTTTCTGAGAATAGAAGTGGCATCTTCACTGTTGTTGTCTCCCCTGGAAAAAAATTGACTCTTTAGCTTGAAGTTGTGTAGCGGGAAGGTTACTGACCGTAATGTTTGCTTCATTGTCAGAATATGAATCTGTGAGATCACTATTAGCATTTGTAGGTGATATTATGGCAACTGCAATCTCCTCGTGGTCAGAAGAATCCTCATTATTCTCTAGTATAGACAGAAGCTCATGCAACGTGAATCCCCTAAAACAACAAAATAATAGCTGTAGTGATAACTGGCAAATTATGTAAATGGTGGCCTTTCTGCAAATGATATAAAGAATAGACTACCTATATATATTTTTTATGTATGAATGAATAAATATAAGTGGCAGAGAAAAACCAGATAAAGTGCTTGTTGTACATTAAAAGTAATAAAAAGTACGAACAAATTGAAAGGTAAGGTAACGAAAGTAATATAAACAAATAAAAATGCAAAATTTATAAATGATTGTGCTTTACGATAAAATCGATGTTATACACATAAGATATAAAAAGTTACTGTATGTGTGCCTACTGTCCTACAAGAACACCACTGTTTACACTATAATGGAAACCTAACTCAATATAGCATGTTAGGTACCTAACAAGAAATAAGTAATATTTTAATATTTCAATGAATATAGGTAACAATTGCACACGGTGAGCAGAAACAAACTCACCTTTCTAGAGTAAGGTCAGGATTTTCGTACATCATAATGTTGACCACGAGTACGGCACACTCTGCCAACATCTTTAAAAATTGCCGAAATATCCAGTGAATTCAAAATGGCAGCCGGTATGTAATAAAGGCCGCGTTCCACTTGGTACTGACAGCACTGACCAGGAGTATACCAAGGCAGTGCTCCACTTGGTACTGACAGCAGCTGAAATTACTGACGAGCATTCCTTTACATACTGTTTCTGCTGATCAGTAACTGTTGAAAACTCTGCCGATGGGTATTCCACCTGGTTCCACTACTGAGCGCCACTAAGAGTGGATTTTTACTGACGGAGTTCCTTTTGGTATGCTAATGGTCAGCGCTGTAAGTACCAAGTGGAACGCGGCCCAATAGGAATGCCGTCAGTAAAAATCCGCACTCAGTAGTGGAACCATGTGGAGCACTCATCAGCAAAGTTTTCAGCAGGAATAATGTCGTCTGCCTTGCATTGCGAAGCGATGGTAGGTCTAAACATGTTGTCAACAAAGATGGATTTTTTTTCTATTCATCTCCATCTGATCGAGACTCATAAATTGATTATGAGAATGAAGAATGTGAAAATCTACTTTCGATCTGCATCTTCTGCAAATAACAACAATATAACTTGCTCGTTATCCATCGCTGCCAACTTGCGTCGTCTGCTTTTCCTGAGACAGCCTGACCCTGTGCACATCAGTATTTTTAGCCGGAAGTATAGCCTCCAACCCAGACACCACAACACCAGTCATCAGTTACAAATCAGCAGGATCAGTATGCAACGGAACACTAGTCAGTAATTTCAGTTGCTGTCAGCACCAAGTGGAATACGACCATAGAGAGAGAAGTTTGAATGCTTACACACTGTCCTTATATAACCATAAGGACACCAGGCATGTCTGGGTTATTAATGTTGATAAGCATCATTTTCATTGTTATGTTATTTACCACATAATTCAGGTTTTTTTCCGATAGATACATGATTATAATATTTATTTAACATTTTGGACAATACAGGTTATGTTTGCACTTATTAATTCTAGTACACACTACTGCGCCACATTAACAACCTTTTATTGTCAACCGACATAAACGAAAGGAACGTTCATTTCTCAAAAATACCCAAACAAGGCTACTAACAAGAGGTTAGTTAACTAAGTATCTTACATATTTGATGAAACACTACTGTCTCCTAACATCATGTTATGATATAACATCACTTTAGATAACATGCTTTTAGTGCCATTTTAACAACAGTCTGTGAAACCAGGCCTTTACTATGCATTAAAAACTGTGTTAAATAAATGGTTGGATAAACGTTTTAAAACTGTTAGCTATTAAAGCTACCTCTTAACTCTGGTAGGGGGGTTGGAAAGGGGTTAGAGGGGGAGCTTACTTTACCCCAACTTACGTCTAAAAATACCACGTGCTTTCATGCCTTACTGAGGACTCGAAACAATAACTTCTAAAATTTTAAGAGAAATAATGTAGTCGAATGTGAACACACATTGCTTACATCTCAAATACCTATCCGTCGCTTGATAACCACGTGCAGATCTGATAATATACATTTTCAAAAAGATTGACGATAATATTATACATACTTGTCACCAACCTTAAATGTTATTTGAAGTAGAGCTAAATGTGTCTGTCTGCATAATTAACCGACTAAATATTTCTAAATGTATTTATAGAGAAATGTGATCTAAGAATGACTATATAACTACTGAATGATGACGTCTTTTCCTTTCACATGTTCTACCTCTTTGACAACTATCCCAAATTAAATCATATATGTATATATTACTTCTTACATCTACAAAGTGTCCCAAATCAATGCCTACTCTCTTTGAACATGAATAACAAAGAATATGTTAAAGACAATCTGATGGGACTGCTTGTTTTTAACGCAGTAAGGATAACGCTAGGTGTGGGCGAATGTTAATTAAAGTTACAAATGTTCGAAATATCCACCGTCAGTAGCAAGCCATTGTCTGCAATGCTGTAGAACAGAATGACAAACAATATATACTATTTACATTGGAGTGGATCACAGGCAGTCACAATTGCATCTCTCGTGGCATCCGTGTCTATGGCGTTATGGCATACACAATGTCCTTTTCAGAAGTTCCACATTTAAAATCTAATGGCATTAAATCTGGAGACCTGGGTGGATACTCAGCACGTCCTAATCAGCCTATCCCCCTACCAACAAATGTTTCATTCAGGAGCGACCGTAAGCCTCACTGGTAGTGTGGCGGTGCACCATACTGCTGGAAAAAGCCAGTTAAATCTTTATTGTCGTTGCACATGTTCACAACTCACACACACAATTTTACATGCTTTTGTGGGCCGTAATCATTCATAACATGAAGTAATGAGGGAATGCGAGACCTCCACTTTACTTGCTTTACAATGCAAAATAGTGACTCGCACACAATTTTCCGTCTGAAATTCAACTTTCAGGGGAACACATGATTGTACACAACACAGCACCCACACTTCCTTAATACATTATCATTATCTTCTGCTGCACCATCTTTTCTTCACATCACACACAGTTCCGTCCCTCTCAAACTTGTGAAATAATCATGTCATTGTTACGCGTGACGGTAACACACTATCAAATTCTGCCCTCGCTGTCTCTGCACCAACCATTTTCTCCCATTTCTAGTACCACCATAAAATACACTTACATTACTCAAAAGAAAACTTTGTTACCTCTGCCACTTCCTCTACGATTGTAGTACTACTGCTCGTGCTGCAAACGGAACTGACAACAGCAGAGTGGCTATAAGCATTTTCACACGCCCAACAATAGCGTGAAATGAAACAGATAATGAAGAATAATTCAGATCCAAAATATATATATATATATATATATATATATATATATATATATATATATATATATATATATATATATATATATATATATAAACAATTTAAGTACCAAAAGTTTGTGTGTCAAAAGCCTTATTGAAACACGCTCCCCCTAATATATAGATTCCCCCACCCAGCGCCCATCTTCCATCTTCACCCCTTCACCCATCTTCTAATGCCCAATCCCAAAAGTACCATTCCTAGTTGGAAAGGGTTCCCTAGCTCAACTAGATAAATTTGAATAAAGGTAGCAAGTCAAGAAGTGCCCATGGTTTATCATAAATTTGAACCTGGAACCTCATTAATGGAAATAACTGTACAGATTGGCATCCACGTACCCCATGGGTCTACATTCTTAAAATTGAGTTTCTCTCTGAGCATTGAACGTATCTCAAATAACAGTCAAAACCTGAGCAGCATAAAGCTATAGGAAAGAATAAATATAAAAATTAATGTGCAGTAATAAGATCTGGTAGTTTGACAAACCCTAAGTTTCTTACAACCTTGTTAAACATTTCTTTTGACAGAATGCAGCAACCCATACGAACGGAGAAAATAAAGAAGAGGTAGAAATTGTGTGGACAGCACCCAATGATCTTGAAGAAAAAGTGACATTCAGGTAAGTGAAATGCATAGCTAGAGTGAATGACGAGTAAAACCAAAATATACGCTTTTGCATCCATTGCTGAGCATTAAAAAAGTAACATTTTGTGCAGGAAATTTCTTGCACTATATTTAAAATTAGTAAATTGATCAGGAACTATATCTTAAATTGAAATGGCAATGAAGGCACAATTTCATAACTCCCATAAAATTAATTACATTGAGAGTTTAATTCAATGTTGTCCTTTACCCATCCATGTACTCATAATTTCACATCATAAGATGTTCTCGATGTTGTATCATTACGAAAAACAAATGTGTTAATAATGCATAAAGTATTAAAAACTACAATTGTGGTACTAAGGAGACTTGGTGTAAAAAATTTATTAAAGTGAAGGAACAGATAATGTTTGGTTTTTGAGGTCTGGACCCTTATGGTTGCTTATAGAGCGCCTGCAACAATTTTAACCACTGGGTAAAATCCAGAATAATTAGATCAAACTCTTAGGAAGTTAACGAAAAACAAGCATATACGTGCATACATTTAATTCTATGAACACTGCACTATAACCAGTAGAAATATATACACTCTATTTAATGTTATGTATTAAAATACCTATGTACCCTGTTTAAACACAAACTGGAAATTAGAGGGATGAATCAGCCTCACTTACATACTTGCAAAAGGTGTAACTGGGTCTAATACACAACTGATTGGCACACAACTACTACACATAGTCTAGTTGAACAAAATAATTATTTTTTTCCTATTTTTATACACACTTATAGATGTCCAGGCTTGTGACCCAATGTATCTGTAAAACTACTTTCTTGGTTCTGTCTGAGAAAATTTCTTGAAAAATGGTTTGCCCTGAGCCAACCATTTGCAGTTTTGTGGAATTAGGAAGTGCTTTGTAAATTCATTTTTGTAAAGGTTTTTCATTCTTTGATGATTTGAAAGGTATGAAAGTGTAAACCATTTTTGCTTGCCCTTGTTTTTGTCTTGTTTAAACTTTAATTACATTGACTCTATTGATTTATTCTGTAAAAATGTAGACCATGAAGTCCTGCTGGTAGCTGTTTTGATGACAGAATTATTCTGAGTTACCTTTGACTTGAAAATTGCTGCATTGTATGTTCTGAAATTACATAGAAAACTAACCAAACTCCAAAATTTATACCATCAAAATTACCTCACAAACAATCAAATTGTGGCATCAAATTGGATATGTTCATTTAAGTATATTTACTTCATGTGAATATTTACTTAAATATAAGTTTAATGGGCACAGTTACTTTATTAAAATAATGCTTAAGTTTATGTTCAGCAAAAATTACCATATTTACTTGCAGAATTATCATCCCTGCATTTTCCATCCTAAATATCTATACTTTTTTCTCTATCAGGGCCATCCTCGCATATGGGTTTACTCCAGTAAATCTGACACAGGAAATATATTTCACAGACTAATAAAGCAATTACCTGCTTTATTTTTAGATATTTCACCATACATCTGACAGTCCAGGCCGCAGGCAGCAACTTATGAGAAGTGACAGTGGATACCTGCAATTGCCACCTGACATGACACTCGGGTTTGTGTTACTTGTGCAAGACATTTATGTAATGCAAATAACTCCTGACAATGTTTTGTTTATTAAAAACAAACACAAACTAATTATTTACATACTACCTGTCTGATAAGTAATTACCAGTGGCAATCGGAATAACTACAGTGTTGGTATAACGCAATCGCGTCGTGCAGACAGCAGTGTACAGTCTGCACCACTACGCACGAGCACCTGTGAGCCGCGCTCGCTGTGCCGGAGTGTTGTGTGTGTCTAAAAAGATCGCCGTGAGCATTGATCGCTGCTGTTATTTCACCTGTAAAGTAAAAGAGTTATTATGAGTGTTATCGTTACGTAACAGAACGAAATGTGAGTTGACAAGTAATCGGGGCCTACGTAAAGAATGGAGACTCCTCGAATGAAATCATGGGAAGTGAAACGGTCACAAATCAGAAATATTATTTACAATGTTTTACCATTTTGTAAAGAAGAAAATAAACGAGGTCTCATCATCCCTTTAGACAAAGCAGTAGAAACGGCGGTCAAAGCAGTAGGTGTAAGTGAAAAGACAGTGTGTAACATTGCCAGACAGTGTGAGATATCCGACAATGACGGAAATGCAATTTCTACCCCAGGTAAACGTCGTCCGCAGTGAAAGTAGACGGAACTTAACGAATTTTATAAAAGTGTCGTGCACCGAACGTTCTTGGAATATTATGACGTGCGCAAGGAAATTTCCACTCTGCGTCAACGCCTTAATGCTGCGAAAAAAAAAAAAAAACCGTTTTCTGGGAGAATGATACATTTTGGAGAGTTATTAAGTCAATGGGATTTAAATTTAAAAAAATTTAACATGTTAGACATATGTTAACGGACCTTACAAACCTGTTGTGTATAAGGACGAAACATGGGTTCATACACATTGACGAGGGTCCAGGAGTTACGGCAGAACAGCATGTGCTGTGTTCATTAGCCTCCTAGTGTCTGTTATGCATATGCACGGAGTGTACTTGCCGTCCCATCTTCCCGCGCTACTCCCCTGGAATACCACAGTCTAGTTGTCAACAGACAACAGCGCGATCGCTCCTCAACTATAAAAACTTGTCAAGCATGTAGTATATACAGAACCACGCAACAAAATAAAAATATTTATTTTCAACACCTGAATAGAAAAACTTGTATGCGAGTTGCACCCCTTACACAAGTAAATATGGTAATTAGTTTCATGTAAGAATACCATTAAGCTCAAGTTATTTCTCAAAATATCGAAAATAATACAAATGATGCACTTCATTAAACAGTATTTTATATAACATCATACATTAATTTTTTGTTGTTCTGTTACAGAGTGACTGTTGTTAAGGTGGGCGACATATACTGGGTAGGACACGAGACTGAACCTGTCCATGTAACAAATGTAAGTACAAAAGAATTTGAAAGGTGTGCCTGATTTAAAGAAAACCTTACTAGTAACAACTCACAGATAATTAGTTTCAAGAAACTGTATCACATTATGCAACTCATAGATTAGAAAAACATTAAATGAAATAATTAAGGTCCCTTAATAAATAAAAATTGATAAGTGAGAAACCTAAAAAATAGCTGCTTTTGATAAACACTTCTATTTTGTTTCAGAGTTGAGTACTGTCAACTCTTCGAAGAACTTCGGAGAAGAGTGATCTATATATATATATATATAATGCTTCACGTGCATCACAATTCCGTCCCGTGTTTTGCCAACGGATTTTCAATTTCATACCAATTGCCAGGAAACGAGACTACTTCAGCAGTATTTTTGGGTACCACACAATCCATTATTATGAGTTTAACTGCGATAGTTTGAAATATATTTACTCATCAATTTCCATACAAAAAAGACCAACACTAATGAAACTGAAAAAAACCATAAATAAACACTGGGCCATAAAACTATAGTTTTCTTTCATAACTTAGATTGTGAGGGCACATAGGCTGAATCATATTTGTGTGGAATGCCTTCATAGCTATTGTATGCATAGTACCCAAAACCACATGCCAAAATCATGAACACCGGAAGTGAAGGAAACACACAAAACAGATTACCTACATTGCAGTATGTAAGATAGCATATTAAAAGCAAATAATAAGATGTTTTATAAGGCATATCCAAAATATCGTCTATAAGTATGAATACATATGTCAAACCACTGTCTCATCAACTCCAGAATGTGCTGCTGTATCTCTAGAGAATTTCAGATTGTCTCACAGCTTTCTCCAAAATGGTCACAAAGACTTACTTCATCTTGCGCAGATGTTGCTTACACATATTATTTCAAATATCCCCCCAAATAAAACTCTAGTTGATTTAAATTGAGGCTGCATGAAACCAGAAGAATGGTTCTACCTCTACCTATCCAGCAGTCATAGAACTTTTGATTTAGAAACCAATGAATTAACATTGAAATGAGAAAGAGTTCCTTCATGCACAAAGTTAGGGTTTCGTTGTATCTTTAATGTATATTTTGTAAAAAGAAAAAAAAAAATTCTTCAGGAACACTGCTCACATTTGTCTGTTGAGCCTGAGTGTTAGGTAGGTGCATAATTAAGGCATAACGTCTTGTCGGCAACGAGTCATTAGTGATGCAGCAAGTTACTCAGAGAAAGAGGTTAAATCAGTGACTGAGAACTATTGATGAAGTGATTAAATAATTGTAAAAAGATTCACATCTCACCATGTATACCGATGCACTAAAATCAGGTTTCACAGATTGTCAGACACCCCAAATGCAGAGCATTAGTAATAACTGAAAACCAGCTGGCTATGGAGTCTGCACATAATGAAAATGGTATGGCTGCAGCGCATTCTTGTGCAGCACTTTCAAGACTACTGTGTAGTAAATGTTATACCTTGTAGTTACATAGTTACTTTATGATGAGACTAGGTTTCTTTACAACTACACGAAGAATCACCTCTCCCAGATCTTGTGTCTTCATCCTTCTTAGCCTCTCCTCTTATCAGTGGTATTCTTGATCATTCTGTGTTGTCTGGATGACGACGAATTGCTGCAGTGTAGGGATGTAGGGACCCACAGGAGTCAGATGCTTGTAAATGGACTTGAGAAGATGATGGCAAATAGAAAACACAAAAGAGATGACTAGTTTGGCCTTATGCATTGAAAGTAAAGTTATATGTCCAAGATGGTGGCGTTGGGGCAAACTTTGAAATTTTATGAAAATTCTGACAATGAAGTAATATCTCTTGTGGTTGTGTCACTACTTAGATGCTAATTTGGTATTGCAAGTATGCAGATGGTAGTGCTTTTTTCAGTGATCAACGAAAATGCATTCCAAGTTCTTAGAGGTCGCATAGTGCCAGGCAAGCCAGGTACAAAAACATTCACAGAACTGGAGCTATTTTGAGGTAACATTATATACTTTAAGACTTAATTAATATTGTGGTGGAGTGGTTTAAGTTATATGGCAGGAGAGAGAACGAAGCAGAGAAGCTTGACAAATATTATGTTGGGATTGTGTATGTTGTACATTTGGTTTATTTTTTGAAGGGGCATTGCAGTATACATTTATGAGTGGCATATTTTACTGTCATACTTAGCAAAAGGAATGCAATTTTGGCATACTTACAAAAATACTACTGCAATGCAACAGGCAGAAAATCATCCAAATTTGTTTCACATGCTGCGAACAGCTATAATACCAGACATAGGGGAAGTTAGTAAGGTTACAGACTGTACATGTGACAGGGATCAGGGGAAAGATAAAGAGGGGAATAGAGAGAGTTTTCAGTTTGGACAGTGAGTATAAACGCCATAAAATGTCAAAAGTACTGAATAGGATGTGGTACAAATAGTGCAGCTAAAGGTGATGGATGTGAAACTATGGACATGTGGCATGTCAGCTTGGCAAGTCAATTGGACAAAGTAAGGAAGATGTCTTCGGTGAGTGAATAAGTGAATAAATTCGGGTGGCTCGTAACATCGAGGTCTTGAGAGCCGATGAGTGTGAAGCGAGGTGAGTATGGAGCAGTATCGGAATATAAGGGCTGAGGAAACGAGTTCCCCAATGAAACCAATCCACCAGCAGCATCGTCCGTCATGATTCCCACATACGAAGGATGCGATGGGGGATTTCAAACCTTGGGGTAGCAGTGTTTCTCTTACCATACAGTAAGTACAGGATTGTACAAAGTAGTCCAACATTCCACTTAAACAAGCAGATGTTCTGTTAGGACATATTTATGTGAGTATTAAGACAGAACAGTGGTTCTGATGTCCGAGTAAAGCATGACAGTCAGTTTAGAAAGCTTTCTGCGGTGTTGGTAGTTTCTCTTCTCCCGAGTCTGGCACTACCACTGATGAGGCAAGACTGGCTTTCAGTGATATAACTGGATTAGAAAACCATCTTAGCAGTGTCAATGAATAACAGGTACAAGTAAGTGCCGAAGTCAGGAGTATCTGATAATGTAGAATATGGGCTGAGGAAGAACCCTTATCTGGGAATAGTATAGAAAAATGAAGTAGTAATACGAAAACTTAAACAGAAGTGTTCATTGGGGAATTTATATTCCTTCATAAGAAAGAAGCTACTTCTATGTGAAAACAGGCAATGCACCAATTTTCTGTAAGGCTATATATATAGCACAAAACATTAAACTAAATTGGAAATAAGTTAGACAAACTGGAAAAGCACAATTTTTTGAAAAGGTGAGGATAATAGAAGGGCTACTACATCTGTAATATTTCAAATGCAGTTGAAGGATTTCAGACAAGCATGAAATTAAAAAAAGATAGTAAATCCAAATGTGGAACAAAAACATTATCTGTTTCTATTCATCAAATACACATTAGTTTCTATGAGGTACAGAAATGTACTTTTGTGCTGATGCTTCCTTCTCATTCATATCATTAGTATCGACTCTGCATCCTCATGTGCATGCCACATGTCCCGAGGGATTCGAAATCGAATGGCCGCCTCCAAGGCCAGCACACGTGTAATGATAATAAGTCACATAATCGCCCTCGCCACTTGAAAACCTGCTGCGAAACAGCCACAGGTATGCAAGTGTTTGCCTCTAAGCAAGTGGCGGATACAGCCTGCAACCACACCAAAACCTCCCTGCCTTCACCCAAACAAGAGATGACAGCAGTGCCACTACCCAGCCCAAACCCGAGAGGGTGGTGGCCATAGATTACCGCACGCCTAACCCGCAGCAACACTCCAACTGACGAGAATATAATGCCATGCGCCTGGCAGAAACACCTGTTTTACACATTTCTCTCCTCAGCACAAGTCGTACTCAGGCACTCTACTGTACAGCCACAGTCCTCGTCAGCACTATTCAAGACCTACCAGTCCTCTACCAGTTCTTCAGCCGATGATGCCTTCCCTTCCACAGCAGCCTCAGAGTCGTCGCTACCCCCGACACTTGCCCTGAAAAGTCACCACACCCGACACGTACACAACATGTGGTTCCCCGGGTTCCTCCAAAACTGCAAGCCATAATTAGGACCAAGTTGATTTCACAAGTACTTAATTGTCAGCTCTCGTCCACTCCTTAAGCCAGGCTCCTCAAGCCGGTAGGTACATTTACCTGTCTTGCTCTTGTACAAAGTCCGTTGAACACCTAGTGTGTGTAGAGCTAAGAGGTAGTATGGGACCCCATGTTTTTATTCTGGAGGAATTAAAAAATGTAGTCCAGCTAACTTCAGTCATTCCTTGCTCTGTAGTAAATGTATGCCTTTTCCTTAACATGGCAGGTGTCAACCTCGAAGGAAGCAGCAGGGGACAGCGAATTGGCAAATGTTTCCGATGTAGAAGAGGACTTCAGCTAACCCATTCCCACCACAACGTATAAACTCGCTGGAAGGTGTGAAGGCCTCATGTTGCTTGACCCAGGGACTCTGAAGTACAATTTAGCTAGGGGTTTGTTGCCTGCCGCACTTTACAGGATGAATATTAGCACCTTTCCTATCCATGACATTCGCTCACCAAAGAGAGAGCAGGAGGAACGCCCAGAGGACAGCTACTATCCTTGCATCTCTCTGCCCTCTAAGTGCTAAACCAACACCAGCACTCAACTGCAAGTCCCTATGGGAGAGAACACAAGCCTCCCGACAGTTAGTGGAGGCTCACTCCACCCAATGTGGAGTCGCAGCTATTTTAACTGTCTTCGATTAGCAGGTCCAGGTCAGAGCGACCTGAGATAAGAGAATGAGTCAGAATTAGCAGCCCAGAAACCAGATAAGACTTCAGGGAGTCTCGAAATACTCTGCAGCACTCATCTTAACCCCCCATGATGCCCGAAGGATGAGATAACATAATTAACCCAGCAGAGACCGCAGTCATGGCCGACAAGTCTGCAGATAATATGAATGACAGGTTCCGACACGCCACATGCACCAACCTAGGCCAATACACCATCCGGTGCGCTCACTGCCAGACATGTTGTCACTATCACTGGCTGAGGTGGAATGATGCGTCAAAATATACAGATGACCTTGAATACTGCTGCAAAGCCTGTCAATTTCAGCAGGCCGACAGATGCAAATGGTTTAACTTTGAAGGGTGGGCATTAATACGGAGTGTTGCATAAAATGTATCCAGACCTTCCATCGTACCTGTCTAGGCTGGCCCGACGAGAGAATTACTCTACCAGGGCCAGTTTGCCACAGCGAAGAGTGTCGCCAGGCACAGGAATACAGACCCAGCAACTCAGGAGACCACGATCCCAGTACCGCTAGACACGCCGATGAGCCATAGTTACCAGAGTTCACTAGCCGCCCACAAGAAGACCCTGTCGTGTTCACCAAGCAATGATAGAGGGAATTTAAAGCCAGTGGCATTCCAGCCAAGCAATGGAGGACCGGCACCCGCAAGCAGCTGTCGTGAAAAGCCCTTGAATGGAATAATCGCTATGGCGAGTTCATCACGGAATGGGAATAACTATGCAGCCGAATTGCGACCCAGTTCTCAAGGGAGGAGGTGCTCGCCCGGTTAACCTCAGAATTCGATAGCAAATACCAGATAGTTGACGACGAATCCGAGATGTTTAACAGATGTGAAATTCATATGTATTGGCATATCATGCCCGAAGGAACCAAGGAGGGATGCGTAAGACCGAACACTCGAATGCTGCTCCCTAACATCCAGAACCTAATGCAAATTTCGCGCACACAAACAGTGAACGAACTCATAAAGAGAGCATGGGAAATCTAACATAACAATTAGGCTCAAGCTGCCTTAGAATGCACGAAGTTCTCCAAGTCGAAGGAGGAACCCAAGATGCCCATATCACGAGCTGAGCCAGCCTCAGTGCCAATGGCCAAGCTGCCTAAATGTTGGTTCTGTCTGGGCTGTCACTTCAACTGGGACTGCCCAGTAAAACAGGCCGAAAAAATCCACAAAGAGAAAGTAGGGGACCAAATCCTAACCAGTAAGCCAGTGGTCCCACGTCCAAATATAACAATAACCAGAAATGAAACAAGAACCGGGTAAACGACCAGACAGGAGTGTTAAGTGGACCACCACTTCTGGCAGTAGCAGTCCCAGCCTCGCCATTCAGACATTAATCGAGGGGAAAGACCCGCTCGAAGCTCGCTGTATAGAAGTCGAAGTCAACAGTAAAACTGCAGCAGCACTACTAAACTCCACGGCGACCAGTAACTTTATACATGGTGACTTACATACTGCCGGTCAGCGCACCACACTACGAACCGAAGAGAGAAGGGCACACATGGTCCAACCTGACCAACTCCTTAAAATAGAAGGCTCTGTCAACCTTTACTTTAAGATTGGAATTTGTAACAACCAAGCAGAATTTCTCATAGCACCTCACATTGGAGAGGACATTCATATTTGGACAACCATGACTACAAGCCTGTATTGCATTATAGATTACGGACAGAAACATATCTATATTGGATACCAAGAGTTGGCCATCATAAACTGGAACCATAGGAGGGAGGAGGCAGAACCTCATATGTTAACACCCAAAGAAATTAACCATCAATTAATAACCCCAGAATCCCACGAATTGCTTAACATATCACAAAGTATTCATGGACTAATGGACACGAGAAGAAACTACCAGTTGGCCACGACATTTCCCCTAAAGAGAATTACCCGCAACAAGAATCAATCAAAGCCAACCTCGAAGAGGAGCAACCCCAAACCAAGAAAGACTGCCAAGATTCCTCTGGTTGAGCAACTGGTTACGCGACTTCGTACCTAACATCACCCAACTGAAGGGCCCCCTAAACCAGTTACTGGAGAAAGAAGCCCACTGGAAGTGGGGAATTAACCAACAAATTTTGTTCCAAGAACTCAAAGTCAGATTACAGACTAGAACAGTACTTCACCGTCCACAAGAAGAAAGGGCAATGATTCTGCAATCAGATGCATGTCAGACGGGACTCGGTGCAGTGCTATACCAACAAGACGACAAGAGACCTCAGGCAGTCGCTTATGGTAGCATGAGGCTGAACACCACCGAAACACGCAGTCATATTAATGAGCAAGAGTGTCGCGTTGTCATCTGGGCCATGCACAAATATTGTTACCCCCTCGAGGGACACCCATTTATCCTCCCGACAGACAGCAAAGCCCTAAGTGGGTACACAAATCCAAGAACACCATGGTGAAACTCATTCGCTGGGCAATGTTTCCCGCAGTATTCGTATTCGAAGTCAAACACTGTCCCGGAAGGATGAAAGACCTTGCAGACGCCCTCTCCAGTTACCACGACGAACAAGCAGGACCAATGGAGGAGGGTTGGGAGAAAATGATGCCCCACTCCTGTCGCCCTACCTATGCTCGAAGAAATAATCCGACTGCAGCAGCTGCAGATAAGCAAGTCTACACTGAGCTATCATCAACAGCAAGACCGGGAGTTAAAACGCCATCTCACCCATGTACCCCACCAGTATGAACTGCACGACACGTTGATATATTCCTGCTATGGGAACCTATATGCTATGTGAAGACTGTGGGTCCCCACAACCTTTCGACCAGGGACACACAAGCACCACTATGATCACCGACAAGCGGAACACCCAGGTATAAGAGAAACACTCAGAGACATAGACCAGCACTTATATTGGGATGGAATGAGCAGAGATGTTAGGCAATATGTCAATAACTGCGAGGCATGTTGTCGCCACAAGGTCTTCCCTGTACCTAAACCAACTGGCATACCACATTGCCCATAAATGCAGTGGACTCACGAATTTAATGGGCCCATATCCCAGAAGAACCCGAGGGAACTGCTATCTACTGGTCATCACCGAGCAGTTCTGTGGATGAGTGAAAGCCTTTCCCCTACTCAGCCAAGAGACTCGGAGCATCTTTCGGAAGTCCGAAACAGAGATCTTTCCCCACTGGAGATACCAAGTGATCCTGACAGAAAATGGGACCCAATTTAACAGCATGGCTTGGAAGAAAGCCTGCAATAAATAGCTGTAGACATGGCCAACCCCGACATATCACCCACAGGATTATCCCACCGAGCAGAGGAACCAAGAACTGAAAAGAGCCTTCTACTGTGTAGGAAACAACCATAAACTTTGGGATAGTCATTTGCCAGGTATTCTGGCCCTGCTCCGAGACGTACAAGGCAATTGACACCTCACTCAGCAAGTTGCTGTTCGGCCGACCTCTACCCACACCTGAGGACTGGTAATGAGAGACAGAACCTGTCACTATGCCCCAGCCCACGACTGTACCAACAGAAGAATAAGATCGCACCCAACAAGCCATAGAAGCCCAAGAAAATATATCTACCACAAATACCCAAAACCTACAACAGGGATAAAAAATGTTCGAAATAGGAAAGAATGTGCTTTTCAAGAACCACCCATTGAGCCAAGCTAAGGCCCAGTTCAGTGCCAGTTTTGCACAAAAATGGGAGGGTCCTTACACTGTCGTCGGAAGACAGGAACATGTCTACTGGACAGAAGACATCCACGGTAGAGTAAGGAAAGCTACCCGAGGTTAGATGAGACCCTGTCCCCAGATACAAACACCAAGGACGAGGCTCCAGATGGACCTTAAGAGGATGAACCAGTGAACACTGATCCCCTACCAAGATCCAGCCACCCATACAGGAAAGACCCTGCTCCGAGACGTACGCCCACAGCAGGTAACAATCATCCCCACGATGTCAAAGATGGGTCATCTTCACAAGTCGCCATTGGAGGGCGACACCTACAGGAGCCACTATAGCAGAAATCGACAGGCCACTGAGGGAAGCAATGTCCACCCTGACTATACCCTCTACACCATCTAGATACCAGCCCCATAGATAACCATGGGGGAGTTCCCGAGTTAGCTGCTCACAGCTCACATGGCGATTTTTCCTGGACTACGAGCCATGGTTGAAGCAGATACATTCGTGTTCCACCAAAGAAGTAGGGAAATGTCCAGCCCTTGCCTCCACCTCCCACAGCAGCTGAAGAAGCAAGTGAACCAAGCAATCACACAGTGCAGGACAGCGATGCCGAACTGTCTCTCTTCGACAGGGCAGATGTGCCCGATCCTGCAGGTGAGGTTCAGAGTGACGTCCAGCCCTTGTCTCCACCTGTTGCCACAGTCGAAGAAGAATATGAGCTCAGCAGTTACACAGTGCCGGACGATGATGCCAAACTACCTCATCGATACAGGGCAGAGATGTGTGATCCTGCAAGTGAGGCCCAATGGTGATTTCCAGCCCTTGCCTCCACCTAAAGTAGCAGCAGAAACAGATGAGCCCAGCCAGGTAGGTTAACCGGAGGAACCCAGTCCTACAGGCAAGGTGCAGACCAGTACCGAACCACTAACCGAGCTCGACCAGGATGAAGCCACCATGCCAAACAACAGTGCCAAGCCCCAGAGGCAAGAATTACCCCCACACACCTGCCACAATAACTTTCAAAACTAAGGTGGCAGGTACACATAGAAGTGGAGGCCAACCCTTAAATGCATGTGGCCTTACCCTAAACATGCAGCTTTGCGATTGCAGAGACACTAATAAGTGACCGCAAAATCAATAAGGAGGGGCAAGTGAATTTCACATAAGAAAGACAGTACTCTAAAGTGATGAAGTGATATTAATCTAGGATTCAACAAGACGAAAGGATGTCATAGTCATTTGGTGTTATAAGAAACAGTGTGTTTGTAAAAGCAACATGCTGACCAGAACTGTGCGACATTACATAAAGTTACAGGTATAAAGCCTGTTCCGGAATAAGCACGCAAACCACAAAGATGATCTCCAGTTTCGTGCCCGGAAACAATCTGTAAGTAGGTCAACTACAATATATCCAAGAAATACTGATAGATGCGAAACAGGTTGGGAAAAGAGTGTAAATATCGCCCAACAGAGGAAATTATGTAATTTGTAAATTGTGAATATGTTTTATTTCGCTATTATGTTGTTTTGATGTGCTATGTTTTTTTTGCTAATGTTGGTTACCAGTACATAATTATAAGTATATTTGATTTTTTATTTAGTTGATATGTATCTCACTGTGTTGAAAAGGTTTGTATATTTAGTAAAAGGGGAAAGTACTCTTCTCAGGTTAGAACCCAGTGCCATACATAATGTGTCCCTGCCATGCGACACATAGGAGAGGCTAGAGAGCAGGACACTTACAATTTTGCCCTCAGTGCAATGGTAGGAGACATATAAAAACACGCTCATGTGAGTTTGGGCTAACTCCCTTTAATCCCTGAGGGCTAAACAGTGTGTGTCGCATTTAAAATTAGATCTTTTATTGAAGGAAACAAACTGTAATTTGTCCTCTGTAAATACCCACAGCTATCAGCTGTTCAGTATGAGCGACATACTTTCTTTCTCGACCTTGAAAGCCAGTTCATTCACCCGACATCTTGCCACATGACACACTCACATACACAAATAAGGGGCAGCGAAAACGAGCAGCCAGCCCAACACCCACAAGGGGGAGACAAAGACAGCGCAACCTGGCAGGATGCTCGCCGCACCTCTGCCCAGCCTAGCCAAGAGGCACAGAAAATAACTGTGCCAGATATGTCAATCAACTAGTCTGTCTAACTAGACCACTTCGCTCAGAATCGCCGAGGTGATTCTCTTTCGCAACAGTGTTAAAAGAAAAAAGGGGGGGGGGGGGCGAATTGACACACGATGCTTCCTACTTATTATTATTATCGACTACATATCACTGTGTGCAAGTCACATGACGCCGAAGGAATCGAACCCCGTCTGGCTGCTTCCAAGGCCAGAACCCACATAATGATTGGAAGTCACATCATCACCCCTGCCACTTGTATACCCACTGTGAAGCAGCTGCAGACATGCAAGAGTTTGTCCTTAAGCGAACGGATGATACTGTCTGTAACCACACCAAAACCTCCCTGCTGCTACCCTACCAAGATATGGCAGCAGCAGCGACACCTGGCCCGAACCAGAGAGAGTAGCTGTCAAAGATTACAGAAAGCAAATGAAGCAAGCAGGAACCCTCCAGCCAAGGGGAATATAATGCAGTGCACTTGGCAGGAACACCAGTTGTACACATAACTCGCCTCAGCACAAGTCGTGCTCAGGCTCTTTACCGCACAGCCACAGTCCTCCTTAGGATTTCCACAATATCTTCAGTTGTCCACATAGCTCGGCTTAACACAAGTCGTGCAAAGCCTCTCTAATGCACAACCACAGTCCACCTCAGGACGCTGTAAGACCTACCAAGTCTACCACCAGCTCTTCAGCTGATGACACCTTCCCTACCACAGCACCCGAAGAGTCGTCGCTAACCCCCGACACTTGTCGTCAAGAGCCACCATACCCGAAATGTACATAAAACGTGGTACTCTGAGTCCCTTTAGGACTACAAGCCACAATTAGGGTCCAATTGTTTTCACAACTACTTAATTGTTAACTTCCGTCCGCTCTTCAAGACGACAGGCACTTTTACCTGTTTTGCTCTTGTACAAAGTCTATTAAACACCTAGCGTGGGTAGAGGTAGGAGGTAGTATGGGACACCATGCATCTATTCTCAAGGGATTAAAACACATAGTCTAGCTAATGTCAGTCATTCCTTGCTCTTTAGTGAACGTGTGCCTTATTCCCAATTTGGTATGGAGCACCCTCGAAGGGAGTCGCAAGAGACTGTGTGGCAATAGTTTCTGACGTAGAGTAGGACTGCAGGTAGCCCCTAACCAGGACTGCATTTATGTCACACGCAAGAACAAGTTCGATGGCCACACATTTTGTCTACTCAGTACATAAAGGTACCTGGTGTGAACTTATGGTAGAGTCCCAATCACTAGAAAGATACACTACGAAGCATCTGGGTTAACTAAGCCAGCTAAGCCAATCCCTCCAGAGCATATAAACTCGCTGGAAGTGTTGCCAGACCTGACGAAGCTTGACCCAGGTACTTCTGAAGTACACTTTAGCTATAGGTTTGTTGCCTGCCGTACTCCACAGAGTGAACATTACTACCTTTCCTAACCAAGACGTTCGCTCACTGATGAGGGAGCAGGAGGAACGCCCAGAGGACAGCTACTACCCTTGCATATCGCCACCCCCTAAGTTCTCAACTTACACCAGCCCTCAGCTGCTAGTCCCCATTGCAGAGCACAAGCCACCCTACAATTAGTGGAGCCTCACTCCACTACCCTCCCTGCCAACATATTTGGCTTCCCGATAAGGGTTCCCAGAGCTGCTCACCCCCTTCCTCCCCCCCCGAACTACTCACCAAGGGGTTCACTTTCCTCTTGAGTGCGGTCCTGTTCGACCGGAGGACATCAGTGTAGCACCAGTACCAGCACACTACATGCCCTCCAGCCGGCCTGCACCCCGGTCACCAGAAGGCGCCAGCCGAGCCAGCCTGCCCTGCCGTCCACTCCAGCTGGAGTCGAAGTCTTCCAGCTAGCATCTGCTGAAATGGAGCTACACCAGTGGTAAGTTAGCCCGAACTTTTGTGTCCAACACCCAGAGATATCACCTTGCCCTCACAGAGTTTGTACCAAGTAAGCGCCCGACGCATCCTACAATATATAAGGGACCAGTGCGAGGCCGATGGATTATATTACAGACACCTCTGCCGTAGAGTCATCCTCTAACCTGCGCAAATAACCTGGCACAGAATTAAAATCTTCCCCACTCTTTGACGTGACATCGCCCTTCGTAAGCCGTCACACACCAGTGCATTGAAGCTGTCAAAATTCATTTCAGCAGTAAATATGCAAGGCATTCGCTGATCATGCAAAAAGGATTTGTGTAGGTACAAACAAATGCCATATGGTTTTGTTGCATTCAGCACTTGTCAGGCAGCGACTGGACATTTCTTATGGCGAATACCATACAAGTCACAATATATAATATTTACAGGGCATCTTGTTATATATTTTTACAGGCATGCATTCAGACATCAGAGGCAGTGTTTAAAGTACTTTAGGTTATAGAGAAGAATTTACACACAGTTATGAACATTTTTTGAATCAGAGATGCCATTCATAGTCTATCAAATCAGTTTGACTGGAATTAAACCAGCTATAGACTTACTGGAGGAAATTAAAGATTTTTATTACAAAAGGGTGACACAGAAGTGAGAACATACATGGGTCATTTTAATTTCTACTCAAAGTTTGTTCCTTACATGGTAAGTAGATTTTGGACATTCTTAGTATTGCAGAAAAAGGAAACAATATGAAATGAGACAGAAAAATAATGGTAAGATTTTAAGGTCAGTATGACATTGAATTTAAAGGCCTCATTTTTTTACCATTGTTTCAAGAAGCTACTTCTTGTAGCAAGTGATGTCTCACAGTATAGTGTGGGAGCAGTGTTTGCTAATAATTCCTGTCAGTAGCCAAAAGAAGCTTTAAGCTTCGTGTTTGTAGTAAAGGAATTCCACAAGTAGTTATAAATAGTATTGTCTGGCACACCAGGCTTCAGGCATTGGAGCCGGGGAGCCATGGTGGCCATCTTGGATGATGTCATGCCAAAAACCTCATGCTCTGTCATTCCCTGTTAGCAGCATTCATCTTGTTTTTCCCTTGGAATGTCCCTTTTGCTTCATAATTTCCCTTGTTCCCTATTGCCAACTTCCTGTCTATCATTACACCTTTTATCTTCATGCTATGGCATTCCGATTTTTGTACTTCATGCTATATCAATCTGAATGGTGTTTTTTCTCAAGCTCACTCATTCCTTCCTGTCTCTCTCCTACACCCACTATATAAGTCGGTTTTCTCACATTCCTTCTGGTCTCCTTTTCCTCTCTTGCATTTTCTCTTGTGCCTTTTAGATCCTTTATCTCTAATCCCCGCGCCTGCTGCCAAATATATACTGTATGTGGCAATCTTTAATTATTTTGCCCACCACCAGAATGTGCAAAGTTCTACCATTCGCAGCTAGATGTGCTGGTATCGATACGGCCATTTTGTTTTTTTGGTAATCATGTCACCTGCAGTTCAAATAGTGGCCACTAGGAGCTGTAGAATTTTTTTAGTTGTCTGTTCTTTCGGAACTCAAAAAATGCCAGAGGTGTGCGAGATTGCTTCGGCACCACTTAGGTTGGCTGCCTATCACCTTGACCACTAGACTACTGCAACATCTAGGAAAGAAGGATTTTTAATGTCATATATATATATATCCAGTAAAAAATTTGGACAGGCCCCGACTTTATACAAAAATCGCCATTGCATGGGAAGTGTTAGGAAAATAAATATAATAAATACTCTCATCGCACAGCGATGCACATGCACAGAGATCACGTGCGAGCTCATGAATGTGCACTTCCGTATCTCCAACTTGTCCATGCTTTCGAGCACATGCACTTCTGTATTTTCAAGTTGTCCATGCATTTTGTGTGGTACGGAGCGAAGCCAGCCCCGCACATGTGGTCCTAGATATCATATTGCATGCATTCGCGAAACATTCATTTTTTCTATAACAACTAGCTGGAGGATTAAAAAAGTAATTACAATTTCATTCGCATCTTCGACGTGGCTGTTGCTGAAGGATGAAAATTTCTGCAGCTCACCGCCATCTCGCCCTTAGGATTTACCGTCCATATAGCATATCCATGTGCACGATTACCCGGGATTATGATCATACACTACACCAGCCAAAAAACAACAGTGTTAAATATTATATATGAACATTTAGTATGTTTGCATAATAAAATCAACAGTGTTGTCACAAGCATTACAGGCAGTTTATGAGACACAGGAAAAGAAAACTTCCCACCTAAAGAAAATTCTAAGAGGGCAAAGTAACTCACGGAAAAACGACAGCCAAATAAGAAGAGTATAGTATAGGTTTTGAAGAGAGTGAGGGGAGGGGCGGAGAAAATATTTAATTAATAGTCAATGCAAGTACGATTCTACCACAACACCCACTAGGATAAGTGTTGAAACCCCCAGTAATTGACTATAAACGCCAGGTCGGAGGCACAACATAGATGCCAAATCCTGTGCACAAGTATGTGCATGAGTGATTGTGGAATGTGAAATAATACACACAACATGGCATTTCGGTAACATACCTGACAAGATAACGATACCTCTTGCATGGGCTACAACCATCCATCAACAACACACCTGGCAAGATGAAAATGGCTCTTGCATGAGTTATGGTATACTCCTGGAAAAGACACATAAATGGAACAAATTATCGCATACGCACATCATTCATTGTGGGAGAGAGGAATGGAAGCAATTTAGCTTCGACAATCCCGGAGCGAGGAAATGCCTCCTACTATGCATCTTGCCCCCTGTTGCTCTCCCAGGGGCAGACACATATATGATGATACATGCCTGCCTCAGAGGTGAATGTACAGAACACCAACCATGAGCACATATTTGTAGTTTCTCATCCATCCATGAAAGAGTCAGTTTGTATGATCGTCGAAGGTGATAATATTCTTCACAGCACACTTCTGCACTCCTTTGGCCCACTTCATTACCTTATCCTGACATCTGGACATGTATAACTTCGTCCTCAGCCCGACAAACTCCAACATACCATTACTTCCGCACTCATCCTTGAAATTGCCAACTACCCTTATGTTGGCAGGCGAGTAGGAGGGATGATTGGGAGGTTAGGTACTGATGTAAAATTCGGGCATAAGTGTCGGGTCTGAGGCGAGGTCCCTGTAGAAGTTGGGACTGCAAATTTACAGCACAAAGGAGTCGGTGTCCTTGTATATGATGCCCACATTACTGATATACCGTGCCTGCATGATACTGTAGTAGAAGTGATACATGAGAGACTTCAACAGGTCAAGTACGGTGAAGCCAGCGTAGGTGGTCTTATCAAATGTAACATCTTCATGATCTAATTTTACCAGCGATATAGATTCGTCGTATTTAGTTCTACATTTGAATACAGGTTTTGCAATAAGTTTCTTTGCATGTAGTTCGGTGCATACGAGTTCTATGCGCTGGTGTTTACAAGTATTCATTACCTTGTAAAATCCCTTCTCGAAGGCATTCGTGGCTACCTTGCATTTCTTCGTGTTCATGTCAATATATGGTTTCAACCACACCTTCTGGTTGAATTTCAGTACCTGGTGTATCGCTTTCAGCAGTAACCCATAACTCTATGCCTACTTGAGGTTAACATAGTGAACAATGTAATTAGTCTTGTAATGCAATGTCCTCATGAGTTTAGGTTGTTGGGTATTGGGAGGGGTGAGGGCACTTTTTCACTCTCTGGTATTGTAGGTCCTTGTACTCCCTGTGGAATGCAGTACGGTACTCTACGTCTACCTCCAGTATGTATCCTACATCTCTGTCGTTCGGCACAGACATAACATCAATATCCATACTGGCCCATTTTAAATTGCTGCATGGCAGCGAAAGTGACATTACCGTTGCCCATCCACATAGATTATTGGCATTCACATACTGGAGGTAGGAAGATGGCCTGCTGGCATAGTATGTGGCTGGCACATACTTATTATTTGCCACTGTGTGATGCTTGTTGCACTGGCGTAGGAGCCAACTTTCAAAAGCAGATATGTCCACCTTTTCAAATTTTACAGGAAAGCGAAAATAAGTATATATCTCGTGATACTATCACGAACTATTTATGATTGGTTTATTATTGTATGTCATTGCAGTACTCAAATTAGTGTTATGAATATAAATTTGTAAATGTTATATTTCCATTGTTATTACAGGGAAAAAATGGATATGTCTATATTTGAATGAATAGCGCATACATATCTGGTTTTGAACCCACACTTATGGGACGTGACTGCTTTTGTTTGACCAAATGTAAACTTAGTAATAAAATTACATTAGGAAAACAAATAAGGAGTGCTTTACTTAATTACTTAGATAGGTGGCTCAAATAATGGAACATGACTTAGTATGTTTTGATAATTATTAACGAAGCATTCTCAAAACAGTTTTTAACATTCATAATATTTATAATCAATACAGATTTAATTACATTTCATACATGTATGTGTGGTTCGTCTTCTCCTACACAGCTACACATCTGCTCATCATCAGGCACATTATGTTCATCAGTTCTTTCACCTCCTGAATCCAAAATTCCTTTGTACCAATGCAAATACTCTTCGTCATGTCAATCTTCACCAAACTGTTTACAAAGTAACGATTGCTAATAATGTTTATTTTGTTCGGATATGTTATGCACTGTGGACATTTCTGGTATCGCATCTGAGTTAACTTTTCCTCACTTTAAAATGGGCATGGCAGGCTCTGTGACAGGATCATATCTATAGTGTGTCATGGTTTGGACACGCATTACTTCACTGAATTGTTTGGTTTCATGTTTTTCAATAATAATCTGTTTACATTTACTGATACAGTGAACATTTTGGAAAACATTTGGAAATGATTTTACATAATGCAGCTTTCAGTCTGTTCCTAATGCATTCACATGTCCTACTTGTGAATATTTGCTTCGTATTCCCTTTTAGTTGTTATAAGTGGTCGTTTATGCAATAGCTTCTTCACTCTACCAAATACACGGTCAGCAGGTAAAAAACTATGACCTCTAACTGGGGAAACAATAAGTATATTCTTAATACTCTCGGATGGAGTCTGTTGAAGCCAATGTATGTACAACATGATTATTTTTGTTTTGGTCTCCACAGTCATCGCAAAACAAGCGGATACTGGATATGTTGTCAGGTAAATGGTGGCTGAGACAGTGCAGCAATACAGAAGACACTTCAGTCGAACCCCTTCCTGCTTGATCTTCTGTCCAAACATAAAACTCTGGTGTTTTACTGTTCATTGACACACAACCCAATGAATAAAAACCTATTTGTCCGCTATAAAATACCTCCTGGATAGGCGTCCAGGGAAGTGGCTGATCTTGTTCAAGATCAAAACACATAGAATATATACTGGGTGGTGACTGCTTTGCAAGATCATAAAATACATCTGCCCTAATCTTGTGCACTCTAAGTAACATAAGTAAAATTATTTTACTTGTGTTGTCTTTTGCAGAATGAATTTGATGCTGTAAACTAATACATGTTGTGCAGCAATCTGAGGTCGGTAATCTGAATCCTACATTAAAATCGTGCACAAAAATCCTCCTGAACATAGAAAACGCAACTCTCAATTAAATATCATGCTCAACACTTCTCTTGTACATTTTGTGAAATCTAGAAATGTTTAAATCGCTTGCTAGATAAATGTGTTTAGCCACTATAGTGACTTCACATATTTTCAGACTACCAATGAAGGTTTTCACGTGACATTTCTTTGTAGCTCATATTGGTGATTTTCTGTCCCCTCCTCTGCGTTCCCTTGGTATACTATCACCCTAATCAAAAAATCTGCAACAGTATTCGGTGTATTTTCGGAAACCCCCAATGCAGAGGTAATAAAATTTCAGCATACCTGTAAGGTCCCATAACTGTTTTCATGAGGTATGTTACATGAATACTTCGAGGCTTGGCTTTCTCAGTGGGAGTACCTGTACAGGGACGCTTCCTTTTCGGTTCCCCGGCTGACATAAATTGGCATAATCGCTGGTCCTGTACTGCTTTGTTGGGAGTTTGATACAGTTGTGATCTTGCTTTTACCATATCAAGCATTGTCACTCTTTTGCATGAAAACTGTTTGTTGTCATGTTGGCATGGTCTCTTGAATGTTTTCATGTTCGGATCCTTGTCTTTACATCTCAAAGAAAATATCACTCTCAAGGTCCTCAAAAAAATTTGAATATTATTATTTTTTACCAAGTACACTTCTCTTAGACTGTAGAGGTGTTGCTTTCCATTACAGTATTTTGTATTGCTAATGCAGCTATTTGTATCAATATTGTTAATTTGAAACTTCTAATGTGCATGAAACTACTATGTATTATTGATCACATGCAACAAACAATATGCAAGTACAAACTTCAAAGGATAGCTATTATTATAGTAGTATGAAGTGCTTCTTTGGCTACTGAATATTATACAAAATACAGTTATTGAATTATTTTAGCAATTGCATAGTTATGTTAGTGTGTAACATACTGGATATGTGCATAGAAATCAAGCAGGTTCTTATGCCATGTTAGGTCACATTGTAAAGCGTGTGAGTTCATACTTTTCTATTTTCTCAGATTCATGCTTAGTAAGCTTTATCTTTCTTCTCTTCCGTGCACCAGAATATGTATCTGCTACTAAGGCATCCATTAATAACGTCTAGGATTCACGAAAACCACACCAGTAATAAGATGGCTTTCATCAATACAGTACAAAACACTTCAGCATGCATCAGTAAGCAGAATACCAACCCGATCACTTTAATTCCTCTTTGACTGAGTTGTATAAACATCAGGCATGCCAACAGAATAGTAGTCGCAAAAAGTGGGGCGTCGTAGCCATCTGCTATAACATTGAGCAACCACAACAAGACAATAGGCGAAGCACAGAATGTCTGCAGGGTATTATGATAAAGAAACGACATTTAATGCATAAAGAATTGTTTTCCAAACAGTTGTATCAATGTTCTACATGTTTACAAACAAATTCTCTTAAAATATTAGCATGCATGCATTTCTTAGATACGTGATAATGATAAAAAACATTAGTTTACTAGCTTTCATTGAAAAAATCTTGGTTGCTATGTCTCGATGAAAGGGCCCAACAGCTACTATCTAGTGGGGGTGTAGAACTACAAAAGGCCTAATCTGACAACTAAACTTGACAGTCCCAAGATACCTTTGCTATATGGGGGCGACTGGTTGAACTACATATTCAACACACTAGACACTGGGCAGTATACTGTCTAGTTATGATTCCAAAGTCATGCATTGGAGTGGACATGTCCTGGTTTGAATGAAAACACAGACTATCACCTCCTTTCTTAATGGTACATGTATTTTTTTGACTGAACCTGAATACATATTCGCGTGTATCTCACCAAGTTTATATATAAACAAGGTTTAACTCATTTTCGGATTTTTGTGGCCATATATGGTTTTGAAAATTTGCTCCGCCCTTGTCCTTTGTGCGATTGCCAATCCTCACTATTTCCTCCATGAATTTTCCTGATTCATCTACCCTGGTGTACAGTTACACATTTGTGGGCAAGCTCGAGGTTTTGGAGGCACGTGATACTGTGTTATTCATCTTGATGTAAATACTATAACAGTAGGGCTCTTGCTTCTAATAACTCAAGATATAGGAGGTATCTGGTTTTAGCTGACACAACTGCACACGAACGAGCATAGCCTCAAAGTCGGTGTAGACTACTACAAGCACCTTATCGGCATTATGGTAATTAACGAATGTGACCATAGGAGGCTTTCCATTTGTCCGTGGAGAGGGCGTAGCCACATGAACAGGCACATGTTCGTTACAGTACCTCCTGTTCTTAGCCAGTACCTCAGTACCTGTATAGTCTGTCACTCGTGGCTGGTCATTGTATGCCCGAGATATCTCTAACATATGTGGATACACTCTGTATGGTAGTCGCTTGTGGACATAACAGTCAGGAGTGATCAGTTATGTAACAACAATGAGAGTTTGTATCTTCCATCATCATTAGCAGATGTTAACGCTGACCACTGGATTGTTCCTCTCGAACAGCGGTATTTGGTGCAAAAAGGGACATAGCATTGTTTCACTTTTACACTTGTGGTGAGGAATTAGCTAAGTCAGGATTTCCCATATCGGCGAGCTCTCCTTTATCCCAACCAACATTTCGTAAAAGCCTGGAACACCCCGTCCACTGGCAGATTGCACCATTGCCCATGTTGCATAGGACTTAGTTCACTATATTGTTCTCTTGGTGCTGTTCGGTAATATCTTCAAATTTTTTATGTACTGTGAGAATATTTACACTTGCAGGCAACTCACTGTTTGGACAGAGATTACCGATGGCACACCTATCGTACTTGCAGCATGGTAGAATCTTGCTGTGAAAATTATCATATGCGACATATCTCCACATATGATTTTCATAATAACATACCTGTACTTGCTCATATTCAAGCTACTGCTGACTTCTGGCAAAATGTAACGCTTGTTGCTTCTTATTTGTCCGTTATGGCGTGCTCACAATATTGTAGCCAAGTAAACTTCGTACATTAGCGGAGAACTCATTGTCTTCAACGTAACTGCTCCACGCTTTATGATTGTCATGCGATGGTACAGGTCTCAGTCCAAAGGGTAATTACACCATTGTTAGGATGGTACAGCTCATATGCAATTGACTGCGTAACCCACATTTGAAGTAAATTCTCTTCATTTGCACGAGCCAGCAAATCGATGATGTTGCAAGGCAGCTTCGTGTCTCGATGCAGGTAATACAGGGGGCACACAACAATTCTGCATGGTGTCTAGTATAAGACGGAAATCCCTCTTCACTCCCATTGTGACACACCTAGTGTTCGAAACCATTGCAGCTCTCCACTTGCTAAGGCAGTCCCGGAGGTTTGAAGTTAACATAGAGGTACCCAGTCGTAACTTCATCCTACCTGGTCAAATACAGTGGTTTGAATGTGGTGTACATGTTAGACATGTACGTGTGTGGAGAGCTAGAGATCCATCGAGGTGAGTTGCTGTTTCTTCCTATGCATACACACATTACGATAATTCCAGCACATGCATTTTATTGCCATTACAGATACGCTTAATGGCACCATATGCTATGTGCACCATAGTCTCGTTAGGCAGTTTCATGTCTGTCTTCAACATCAGTTGAACGTAGCATGTAGGTAAACATATCCGGAACTCTGCATTTAACATACATGTCGTGTACTTGCTGTAGGACGTATCCACAAGCCGGAAATCCGATACCGTGTACTGTTCCACAATCACCAATTTTGACTGTAACTTATACTGTGCATTACCGTTCAACTTTGCTGTAAGCCCCTCCATAATGATAGCTAGTACCCACATCTTAGGAAGCGATGGAGCACACTATATGCGCACGTGGGTAGTCACGAATAGTACTGTGGTTTAACTTCAGTGCAGGGCCTGTATTTATGTTGTCTGCTGTTAGAAGAAGGAAAAAATGCAATTACTATTCCCCCACCACCACAGTGATATGTGCCATCATCACCGCACTCCATATTCCATGTCCTTAGCAGCAGTGCATTCAAGCATTGGCATGCCAAACGTAGTCTGCACGCGATACAGTTGTGTTTAGTTTTCGTGTACCAAGCTTTCAATGTTTTAAATGATGGGCACAGTTATTCTCTGAATGCAAATCACATAGTGTTATGTTCATATCACAATGAATTCTCAACCAGCTGTTCTTCTCCACACCAGGCACAAAGACCACACCATCTGCGTTCATGGCCAACAGATTGGTGAGTATGTCACGTATTTTATTTTATTCAGCATCGCCCTCATCGCATTTGAGGCAGTGATAGTGTTTTTACAGTGACATATTCATTACCTTACTTTTCCTGTCGGGCATCTTTGATGGAAACAGGGGTAGAAATGTACATGATGCTGTGCTACCATCTACATACGCTATGCAGATGTGCTTAATAATGAACCTGCATGGTGACATGCATCCCTGAATGTTCGCGGACATTACTGTGGTCTGATGATGACTGGACTATATGTGCTAATTACATTAGTATTTTTAATACTCTGTCGCGAACATTGTATGTGACAAGCCTATCACGAATTATTAAGGCATGCGCTTGATTATTGGCCGGGAAATTCCCTGCAGCTGACATTTAAATCCTGCAGGTGACTATACCAGACTCTAGCCTATAATCATCTTTGCTAATGTCAAAACTATCAAGGGGGTAGTGTTGAAGAATTCTCCAAGTTCTAGCATCGGTGACTCTGTTTTCCCATTGTACGATCTCTGAAACTTGGCATACATTTCATATGGTACCATATACACACCGTTCGTAAAATCTATGTCTAAATCTCCGTATGGGTAACAACACCCAGAGTTGAGGAATACCTTAACATTTGTTATGTTCGAATGATGGAATTTCGAGGGGTCAGCACTGAGGTCATTTTGTTTGTCCATCTAAAAAACAATCATTTCTAGCATGGTTTCTCGCTTATGGAACTTGTTTTGACATTCCAATTTACGCTCACAGAGTGTGGTACACTCAGGTACATTTCTAAAATCAAATATAATATCGATTTTCCTACCTTTCTTCGCATATTTCAAAAATTGTATGCTGTCTGACATTTTTACCTGGACATGTGGAAATAACCATGCACTGGATCGTATGGCTTCTGGTGTGGCAGCAATATCCAGGACTGTATTTGTTTGCATGTTTGGCTAAGATAAAAACTATCTCCTGTTTGGAATTCATAATTACTTGCCTGTAGTCGTCGGCGAACCCTAGCAGCATGGCTAGCAGGATACATACTTCGAATTTTCCTCCATCGTAGACGAGAACATATAAGTCCTCTTCGATCCCCCAGCGTGCCATTTTTGCTGCAGGACGTTGGTTGTGCATTACTGAAAGATAATTCTTTATGGTGGCTGTAATTCAAACATCTTTAGTCGCATCCACTTCACATCCATTCAACTTGTACATGGTTCTAATCATCATGTACAGTCTACCATTTCTGATGATACTGTCACTGGTACAACACCAGTCTTTGTAATCATCACACAGAACCTTAAATATGAATTACACTGCATTGTGTTTATATCTTGATTTTGTACCGGGATTCGAACCTCATGCGAGAGTACGTATGTGGCCAGCAGATAGAGCATGTATGTATGGATTTCTACCTTGGTGATTGGGTCTTCGAAGCCCACTGGCTTGTCTATGTTTGATATTTCCACGTCCATATTTTTGACAAACAGTCCCAATCTTCGAAAGAAATGCATGTTTTCAGATGTTATCATGCTGAGTGCTCACCTTGTACTGACTTATGGTTTGGTGACATAAGTTGGTTTTATTACCTTAGTACTCATTCCCTTAAATCTCATACCCATCTTTCGGAAATGTAGAGGTACTGTTATTTACTCACCTCATAAATTAATCAAACGACTGTCTTGGTATACTATAGAGACAACCAAATCCTGTACACTCTCTGTCACAACCAGGATGTAAATGGGCGTCTTTGGTACATTCCCCAACTTAAAACCTGGAGGGACCAACATGGAAAATGTGTGTAGTGTTTGGCTGGGCTTTCCATTGATGTATGATCTGGTAACCAAATTACAGTTTATTATTATAATGTTAATGGGGAAATTTTTTACTGGCAGAGTGGAGTAGTGGATTTTCTTCGTTTCATACTTCCTGTTCGTGAAGTCTACTGCAGCAAGTGTGTAGCTTTTCGTGAAGTCTAGCTGATCAATATAATAAATATCACTGTGCAGCATATTAACATTATCACATAGCACCAATGCCAATTCCGGCTCCAGTGTGTGCTTAAGGTACTCACCTATATCGTCAATCTCATACGAACCTGTGGGTACATGCACCTCACCTCTCTTAACGTCCCATTCTTGACATAGCAAAATATGAAGTTGCATTCATCTATGTAAGGTACATAGAAGTAGGTTTGAAAATATATGAGTGCAATGGACCACACCCTGTCCAGGTTCAGCAGAGTGAAGTGCACGCAGTGTAAATCCAAGCTATTTCCCGATACAATCAGGGTTATGAACATTATTCATTCTTATAAGTACTGCGCCACTGTTAAGCATATTATTTTGTTGTTTGTTTATCTACGATGAAAGGAAATACAGGAATAAGTGACCACAGTTCCATTCATGTAGCAGTTGATCAGCTTCGTAGTTATAAAATAATCTCACACCTCTCAGATATATTTTCAGTTCTTGTGGTCCTTAAATTACCCTTGCTTACAAAGTATTCTACCATGTCCCCACACTTTTATACATGGTCCAATGAGCCCACAGCTGGTATCTAGGTTTAATATGCTGCACTCCACCTCTCTTGGACTAAGTGGTAGACGGTTGCACATGAACACGTGGAAATTGGTTATTTTTAATTTGTGGTTAAACTTTTCTATGTCTATGTTTGTGAGTGGGCGAATAAAGCAGTGACTTTAAGACTGCACCTTTCACTTGTTCTTTCGTTCTCTATTTACCCCACTGCCACCTACACTGTATGGCTGAAGGTACAGGCCATCGCCATATTTTTAACCTCTAGCGAGCACTTCCATATGTCTATTGTGTCGAATCAATTTGACCAACTGCTTATTTCCTTAGCTGTGTTCACCGCCCTCGCTATAATACTGGCACCTCCGATAAGTCCATTGAGGGTGCAGAGTGCTTGCAGAACGAAGGGTAAGATGCCTCCTCGCTTCCCTAGTACTTTACAATATTTCTTCCATGTCTTCCCAGTTATTCTACCTTCCAAACTGCAAACCCATTCCCCTTTTGATTTTAGTTTGGACATGATTGGCCCAAATATTGAGTATGATTTTTCAGAGAGAACAGTGCCTATCTTCCAACTTGCTACTGGTCACACAGGCGATGTAATGTTCCTTGCACACATCATCCAACAAATTGATAGGAATGTCACCATGCTTCAATCAACGTGCTAGACGCATGCCTGGCCTGCAGCATTTGTAGGCGGGAACGTGAGCCTCGACAGGAAGATTGTTGACCAGCATATTCACCAGTCTGCATTTACTCTTGGTCATACAACCACGGCACATTACGACATACTACCACAATTTGGTCGTCATTTCTACATTATATGTTTTTTTCGTGGCGTGTGGCCATCCATTTCACCCGAACTCGAACTTGGCCAACCACATCACCTGACCTCGGGCACATGCGATTGGGGCAACTATTTTACCAGCCCTCGAACTTGGTTATGATGTCATAAGTACCAGTGGTTTGCCTGTTTATTTATCAGTTTAATGGAGAATATTCCACAGATCACCATGCTTTCGGTTCGCATCACCGCTAATGAAGAAACTATCTCCCACAAATTTCATGAGAAGCTGCTGCCAAACACTGTGCGATGTATCGTAGCAGGATCAAACAATTGTGGAAAGACATATGTGCTTCTGAACTTGTTGGAGGAACCCAGTGGTCTTCGGTTCGAGAACATATACCTATACTCTAAATCTGTACAACAGGCAAAGTACCTACGACTAATGCAAATACTTCAAGCTGTAGATGGCCTATGCTATTTTCCATGTTGTGACAATGAAGCAGTTGTGCCACCAAATGATGTTTTGCCAAATTCTGTGTTTGTTTTTGACGATGTGCCATGTGAGAAGCAGTCGAGCATGTAGCAATATTTCAGCATGGGCCCCAATGTAACAGTGTATTCGATTTACCTGTGTCAAAATTATTTACACATGCCTAAACAACTCCTTCGCTACAATGCTAATTTCCTCATTATATTCCGCATGGATGACCTGAATTTGCGACATGTTTACTCAGAAAACTTTAATACTGATATGCCATTTGATGGGTTTAAAGTTATATTGCTTGTGAGAACCTCACGATTTCCTTGAGATAGCAAAGGATTTTCTTCTTCATAAGGGCAGGTACCATAGAGGATTGTATCAGTTCACTATCGTACATCAGTGAACAATGACCTATGTCGTACCCAAGTTTGGCAAAAGTAGCCTGAAGTATGCATAGGGTAGTTGTGTTACATCTACTGACGATGGTAACTGTAGTTTCGGAGGGAAACAATAAAATAATTTTGGAGGACGAAAAATGGTGGTGATGTCCTTTGTCCGCAGCATCACTTCAGAGGCTTTCAACCATTGTTAGTACTGCAGGTGTAGAGCACTAAGTCTGAGGCTTATCTTCGAACACTGATGTCTGGAATGAACCGGCTCATCACTTTAGAGTCGAAACTCAATGTTATGGGACAGCGAATTGGCGGCAAGGTTCTTCAAGCATTCGCTGCAAATACAGATATATAAATGAAAGCATTGATGGAGAATGTGGGCAAACTCTCTGCCTTAGACAACAAGCTCACAACAGTGGATGATAGCCCCATCTAAACGGCTGCGTTGTGTGCTAAATTCGATGGTCAAGGAGAGACAGGTTGTTAACCAGGAATTGTTCGTGCCTTGTCCGATATGAATTCCGACGACGAGTTGTGGTTTCATTGCAAGCATAATCAGAATGCCATAACCCACTGTATAATCATGTCTCAAGTATATTTCTTGAACCTATTCAGACAATCATAAGAACCTATCATGGCAAGAAATGACTGGCGCAACAAGGTCGCACCTAAATGCTACTATGTGAGAATTATATGTACTATCTCAGCAAACACGAAAAATACGGATCAGAATCGTGCCGGTAAAAGATAGCCGACAAACTCCAACCAGCCATCACCGGCCCACTGTCATATGCCGGAAGTGACCTGATGGAAAAATGGACTGGCAGCTGACTGTACCACTGCCGGCAAGATACAAAATGTATTCAGGCCCAACATATACAAAAAATACGGGCCAGAATCGGGCTGGTAAAGGCTGGCCGACAAACTCCGGCCAGCCAATACCGGCCCGCTGTCTAATGCCAGAAGCGGCCCAGTGCAATATGGACATGCGGCTAACTGTTGGCCGTCAGTGTCGGGCCTACGATGGCTGGATGTCGTTACGATGCCGGTCCTGGGCCTTTATTAATTGTTATTTCCTCTTTACATACATTCATTTCCTTCTCAACACATTACATGATACGAAAGTATTTTGCTTGCCGAGTGCGGGATTCGAACCTAAGTCCACTAAGTTGACAGTCCAGCATGCTAAACTATACACCACGGGGGAAGTTGCTGATACGCTCCAGTAATTAAAAATATATCATGACACAAATTATTATAAAGAAATGTACAAAATCCATGATAATATAACAAATAAGTTTAAAACACTCATTATTTAAAAACTATTTCGGTAACTGTTCCGTATTGCGTATCGTAATGGGAAAACCATACAAACATTCAGTGTATACTATAAAGTATCCATCCCAATTGCTTACTTTACAGTCTAGGTCCGTATCGCGTATCCGGCAGAGTTCCGTTTAACGTATCCAAATTCGGCAACTATTGTTCCGCATAGCGTATCCAAGCATTTTTCCCCGCAAATTTTCTCTGGCGAACCGCAAGATGGTGTGCACGGAATGCAAAATCATTATGTTTAACGCCAGGCAAGTTATTCATTCCTCGCCAGACATAAACACGTTTCTCATCCAGTACGACGTTCTCAAGTCGATGATGCGGTGCGGGGAAGGCAAAGCGGAAATTAGTGGGAAACAGGGGCTTGTTTTACTGGTGCCGACGGTGAATGGAGACCGATACTAAATGCAACTTTAAAGTGTCGGCGAGACAGGGCAGTTTCGTGGGCGATTCAAACTTGTCTCCGGGTAAGATAGTCGAGTTGTGTTTACTTTGGTACCTGATAAAATACCCTCGACAGCAGACTATAGTGAACGAACTTTTGTGCTCGGGAAAGACGATCGTCGCCTGGTCGAGTTTCTGCCGCCAAGTGTGCATAGACTGGGTGTTGATGTACAGGAAACGCATCGGCGGCAGGGCAAAGTGGTCGAGATCGACGAGTTGAAATATGGCAAGCGCAAGAACCGCAAAGTACGCAAAGTTCACGGCCAGTGGGTTTTCGGGGGAGTGCAGCGGGACGATCCAACGAAATTCTTCCTGGTGCCGGTGGAAAAGAGGAACGCCGTGACCCTGACCAAAATCATTCGCGAGTGGATCGCTCTAGGCACGACGATAATTTCAGACTGCTGGCGCGGTTACAGCAACTTGGACATTCACTTCTACTGTCACACGCAGTTGAATCACAGGAGGGAATTTGTATGCAGCGAAAAGAGCTAAATTGTAAATACTCGAAACACGCTAAAGATGAAGATGGGCGAGACGTTGAGGGTGTACACTCAAAACATCGAGCGAAGTTGGTGTTCCGTGCGATACAGCATTCCCTGCTTTGGCCGACGGAAAAAAAATCTTGGCTCGGCTACGTGGCCGAGTTCGTCTGGAAAAAGAATCATCGGTACGGAGATTGACTGCACGCTTTGCTGATTCACGCCGCCGATATGCACCATCGTAATCGGCGCAGAGGAGATGACGGCAAAGGCTATCCCAATTTCGACAGGTATCTGTTTGTTACGGTTATTTTTAATTTGCCTGCACGAGCGAGATTGAGTTGCAGTTGCAGTTTAAAATAATGTTTGACTGGCATGTTATGTGTTTTAATTTACAGGGGCGAGTGAGATGGTGTAGCTGTTTGATTTAAATTACTGATGTGAATGTGAATGACTTGCTGTATGTTGTAGTTTAAAATAATGTTTAATTGAGTAGCAGTTTGATTCAAATTAAAATTGATGTTTAATTGAGTTGCTGTTTGATTCAAGTTTAAATTAATGTTTAATTGAGCTGCTGTTTGATTTAATTAAAAAATGATGTTTTATTTAGTAGCTATTTTTCTTTAATTTTAAATTAATGTTTAATTGTGTTTGCTGTTTGATTCAAGTTTAAATTAATGTTTAATTGAGTAGCTGTTTGATTCAAGTTTTAATTAATGTTTAATTGAGTTGTTGTTTGGTTTAATTTAAAATTAAAGTTTAATTGAGTTGCTGTTTGATTCAGTTACAAAAAAGTTTGATTGACATGCTCTTTGTTTCGGTTAAAGAAAACGTGTGATTGGCATACTGTCTGTGTAAACATTCATTCGCAATCCGGAGAAAAGCCTGAAATAATCCAGCTGGTCATTATGGGTACGTCCGGTGACGACGGGTGTACTTGCGTCTGTTGCAATACGCAAAACTTGGATTTGCCAGTTTCAATTATTGAGGTAAATTCATTTCATAAAAAAATTACATTCATTCGCGATCCCGAAAAGGCTTAGCGCGGTCGTGTATGACATGATCGGTTCGGCCGGCGGCGGATGCAATTGCATACGTTGTTGCTTTCGCTGACTTTGGACCTGCCAGTTTCGAGTGGTGAAATAATTAATAAAAAAAGTGATGGCATATATATAAAACATTAAAATCTATATGGTTAAATTTATAAAAATTTGAATTTTTAACTGTACATTTTTTACCGTACCCTTTTAGTGACGTCGTACGTGTGAATAATTGTGTATTAAAGTGTTAAATTTATAAAAAGTTGGCTTTTTAACTGTATATTGTTTTACCGTACCCTTCGGTGATTGCTTACGTGTGAATCCTTATATAAGTTATTACAATTACTTTTAAAAATGTTAATAATTGTTTAATATTATATTTTTTAAAAATATCAAAAAATTATGCATCACGAATCGCGCGAATAAAAAAGAGACGAGAAAAAGGCGAAAAAAATTAATTTTTTGGATACGCGATAGGAAACTTTTAGCTATAGTAACTTTGGCACCTGGATACACCACGGGAAACAAATGGGGTCTTTTACCCTATATTCAGTTTTCTGTTTGGATACGCTAGAGGAAATAATTGGGTGTAGGTCAAAATTTCCCCCCGACTCGGCTGGATACGCAATTCGAAACAAGTGGGGTGTGGCACCAATTTATTCCCTGCCCGCTTGGATATGCAATGTCGTCCTTTTCGGTCCTGCACGTTTTGTCACCTGGATACGCAAAGGGAAACTTTTGGTAAAAAAAACCAGCATTTTCAATGTGCGCTGGATACTCAGGGGAATCTTTGTATTTTATTTGGGCTTTTTCCCGTTCGAGGTTGGATATGTAATTGGCGGTTTTCTGTCTCAACCTTTTTTACCATTGGATACGTAATACAATGGTTTTTGAGCGATTTAGATACGCAATACGGAACAATCACCATTGTTTCTTCAGGGGATTGTAAACGTTAGTTTTTAATAAATCTGTCGGATGGTTGTACAAATGAAAACAATTTCAATGTGAACAAATGCCATGGGCTACCACATGACACATATGTACATAATCAAGAAAAAAAACCATGCTAACTGTTAACACACTCTCTCAAAAAAAGACATCATGCCATTAACAGCTAGCTAACATCCTGCCTGTTCGAAGCACTTTACAAAAGTTTGTCGGCAAAAAGACATAATATTTATATCTTTATTGTGATGAAGACCCTTGTCTCGAAAATGTTATCAGGCCAGAATAAATAACACAATGGCCAGCTTACCGAAAATACAAAAATGCTGTATGGCATGTATGGGAATCGGCTCAGAAAATTTTTTAAGATTCTTGCAACATGTTTGCTCTGCGATATCATGCCGACATATTTTCGGTGATATCCATCTGTTATCCTAAAATATACAGTGGGCCATTGTCTTTTTTCTAACGGCTAGCAATCTGTCTCAAGAAAGACATCACGCTGTTGTACTGGCATTGAAACGACAATTGCCGATAGTACAGGTATCAGGCCGACAATTTACCGACACTTTGCCGACAGGTTGAGTTTCCTGGGTATGTACATCCTGCTGCTCACTGTTTTAGTAAAATAACTGCCACTGCTGAGAATGCACATCGCTTAATTGAAAGTGTGCGACATAAGTAATTACTAGCTAAGCATGTGCATGGACACGATGCTACTTTGGAAGAGGTGTTCCGGCCAATCACATAGTGACTAGATAATTTACAAAGACAAACGGTTCCCCCTGCTGCTGCTGAATGAAATGAAGAAAGAACCAGACATCGAACCCAGGAACGAGAGTAAATGTAAATTACTTCCGGAGGATACTGCAGCTGATGAAGTTGATTTACAATTGGTTGCTTGGAAATGTAATAAGGGCAAACCTAATTTGCATAACACGACCATTCACAATTACCCGATATCGTACACAGCGAGGTTTAATGATGGAATGTGTGGTGTTTATAGGCGAAATAAGAAATTTTTCTTTGGGAACAGGCAAATTATTTTTCCTGCCCAACGACTTTATACAGATTGGTGACGAAGATATCAGTGCGTCTATGCAAGCCTCTATGAATTGTTATATTAATGTGAACCTGGTCAGTACTCATACAAGGCATTTCTCCAATACATGTGCTTACTTACCCTTATGATTACATATTTGGCCGACAATGACTCTTCCAGCAACGCTTATAAGAACGAAACAAACCCCAAGTTCGCCAGTAATGCTGGTCTGTTTCCGGATGTTGGCTTAGCGACCGGCCCTGACCTAACATCGAAACTGGATGGAAGCAATCGACTTGAGTATGAGGCCCTTGCTATGCCCTATGCTGTAGGACGACACAAGGACTCTTTCCCACAAAAGAACACGACCAAAAATCTATCACCAAAACGCATTCCTTCTGAAACAACAAGGTGAGGTTAGATAGCAAGACTTCAAGTCACACACACACAAGTTCAGGAAAATATTGCATTATATTTTGAACAAACCTCTACAATTTTCATTTTCATGCTATACAAAAATACACATATTCTGAATATTTTTAAAAATTACTTATTTTACATTACACACCAATCTATAATGGTAATATACTGAATTCGTCTGTTTTTCTATTATGCTAAATCCTCTAGTGATTCCTGATATTTTAATACCGGCATTTTCATTAAAAGTAACTAAAATCGTAGAGTTTCCAATCCCTAGCACTTTACTCTTTGAAAGGCTAATATTTAAAATTACAAGAAAGAGCCTTAAAATGTGACCTTCAAGCACAATCATAGTCATGACAAACTTCGATATAAAATCTCAGTAACATTTAATGACACTTTGACTTGGCAAAAAGTTATTCCTCAAAACTATATCTGGGCAATTTGAGGTTAGAAAACTTTTACACTTAAAAGTTTTTATGGCATCATCCTGACAAAATCATCTTTTGGTAACACATTTTGAGAACTTAATTTATAACTAATTTTCCTAAGTATACTTTACAACAAAGGCTGAACGTACAATAAAACTATTCTTTACAGCCTTATTTAACATTTTCTCATTTTGTATTCCATGACTTGTAACATTTACATCGTTAACTTACATTGTTGTGAAAGGTCTGAAACTGGAATATCTTCAAAATAATAATGTTATGTGAAATTTTTATAGCAAGGCTAAAAAAAAATTTACGACATTTAAATGAAAATTTTAGATTTGAGCATTATTTTAATATTTTACTTTTCCTTGTGGATTTACCATCAATATCCAAATTTCTACAGAAAATTACTGTACTAGCAAACAGAACTGCAGCGTTAATTCCTACGTTTTTGGCCAAAAGGGCCCTACATATTGGTAGTAATCACTTATCTTAATATCCGAATTAGTCCTCAGCAGCCGAAGTCTCTGACGACAAGGGCGGTTGTGGAGGTATATATGCTGAAACTGACAAAGGATTACATCAAGTAAAGGGTCAATATTAAAAACCTAGCCAATGAGAAATTATGGCACCTTCTAGATTTTCTTAATATACTGGAATAATGTGCTCGAAGCACATCCTTTTACATATTACACATGCCGTGCATTCCCTATGCGTGCTGCGAGACATGAGTGCTCCAAGGTGAGGAAGACGGAGCTAATGCTGGCAACCTTCCTTTAGTTTGGCACGAGTTGTCTTGCTGCTCGGTCACCAGCATTCATGCTCAGAACACGTAATCATTAACATCCATTGTTTATTGGAATGATCCTCATGAGCTCGTATCACATCTACGACTACTAATTACATCTCAGCAAACTGACATTAATTCCCACATGAATGAGATTGTGAATAGTTTAGAAGAATTGCATGAAGGCGGGAACATATACTAAAAAAGCCCCATGTGCAGATCGGTGATGAGCCCCACAGGCCAGCACATCGTAATTATCAAAGGAGAAAAATACTAGTCTTTGTGCTGAAAGATCTATACCACCTGCCCTAGTTGGAATTATACCATATGCATCTGTTAATAAGGGCTTCAGATTAATGTTGAAAGTCATAGACTGTTCCAGCAAATACATGTGGGCTGTCACAGTTCATCGAAAATGTTGTCACAATGTTAGCAATGCAATGAAGACTGTTTTGCAAGACAGAGGTTCAGCTAAGCATTTACAGACTGACATGGGGTGATAATTCTTCAATTCTAAATTTCAGGTGCTGATGATGCAACATTGAGTTATATATTACAGTACCCTTAGTAGTATGAAAGCATACATTGGGAAATGGTTTAATAGTACTTTTAAGACAGTAACGTGGTGAGAATTATTGTCTTGGGGAAGTTACAAATGGCTGGACATGTTGCCTCGCCTGCTGACGTCCTACAATCACCGAGTACACCGTACTATATGTATGGGGCCAGTGGATGTTAAGGCTAAATCTTTGCTGCAAACAGAGTACAAAGCCGAGAAAATGGTAGTCACTCAAAAGTCAAGAGCATGCATTGGTAACTATTGGCCTGGTCGAGGTGATATAGGGCTGAAGATGGTGATATGCCTGTTACCTCAGACAGGGGAAAAACTGGTCGAAATTGCCTAGCACCATAGCTCAGTGGAGCTAGTGTTAAGATCATTCGGTCGATAGCCCAGGGGTGTCCTGCATGCTTCTGTCAATTGGTGTCTGGTTGGTGTAAACACTTGGGGACTGCAACTAGGTGAAGTGCCTGAAATGTCCCGGAGGACAATGAAGCAATGCTTGGACATAAGTTTTACAAAAGAATTTAATTCATTAAGCAAATACACTATTGACAAGAAGTAATTGGGCCCCTGTCCACAATGTTTGCTCAGTGGCAGTGGTTGTCACCCCGTTAGAATCTCGTAGGGCCACCTCTTGCGGCTATAACAGAAGCCTCGCTGTTTTGCATGCTCTCTACGAGTGTTTGTAGGACATCCATGGGGAGTCTTCGCCATTCCTCTTGCAACCATTCCATGAGTTGAGCAATGTATTTTGGCCGCACCTGACGAGCACTCACCCGAATATCCTATTCGTACCAAAGATATTATGTAGGGTTGAGGTCGGAGCTCTTGGTGGGCCAGTCCAATCGGTGAACATTGTTGTAGGCATACCAATTGCATAGCAGCCCTTGAAACATGGCATCTGGCATTGTCATCCTGGAAGTAACATGGGTCCATTCCATAAAAACGCCACAATGGTGGGAGCATTTCAATATCCAGAATGTTACAATAGGCCTCTGTTCATGCTACCACGGACAAACACCAGCAGTCCTACGCCGAAGGCCGTGAAACAGCCCCACACCATAACTCCACCACCACCAAATTTCCTAGTTGGTACTATACACTCTGGCAGAAGCCATTCCCCAGGTAGACACCACACCTATACACGTCCATCGGACTGGAATAATGTAAACCTCGACTCATCACTCCACAGAACAAATTTCCATTACTTCAGTGTCCAGTTGCGTTGGTCCAAACACCAGCTGAGTCGCTGAGCTTTATTGCTTGTCGTGATATGGGGCTTAAGTGCAGCTGTTCTTCCAAAATATCCAAGTCGATGGGTCTCTGTATTCCATGTTCCAATGGAAACCGATTCTCCTGTTGCTGCATGAAACTTCTGTCGGATGGTGGCCATGGGTTGTGCCCTATTTTTGACAATTTCATGTTTCGGGGGTCTACGATTTCTGTCGGTCAAGGTTGAGTCGCCCAGAATGTGCAGCATTGGCACAATACCCATCGATCTTCCACTTACACAGGGCGAATGTGACCGCTGATTTGGGCCTGTTTACCTTCCGTGCAATCGCCCGGCTAGACAGCCCACTGAGATGGCAGCCCATAATCACGCCCTTACCGAAGTCCGATAGCTTTGTACCTCGCGCCATCTCCTTGTCAACTGGTTCTACGCCGGCCCCCAGCGGGACGATCAGACTAAATTCATCCTGGTGTCGGTTTGTAAAGAGGAATGCGGTGACCCTGATCAAAATCATTCGTGATTGGATCGCTCCGGGGATGACGATAATTTCAGACTGCTGGCGCGATTACAGCAACTTAGACATTAACGGTTACCCTCACATGCAGGTGAATCACAGAAGGGAATTTGTGTGCAACAAAAATAACGGAATGGTAAATACTCGAAACACACTAAAGATGAAGAGGGGCGAGACGTTGAGGTTTCACAATCAAAACATTGAGCGAAGTTGGTGTTCTGTGCAATACAGCATTCACCCTTTGGCCGATGGAAAAATCTTGTGTCGGCTACGGGACAGAATACATCTGGAAAAAGAATCATCGGTACGGAGAACGACTGCATGCTATGCTGATTCAAACCGCCGACATGCACCATCGTAATCGGCGCAGAGGAGTTGGCAGCGAAGGCTATCCAAATTTCAACATGTATCTGTTTATTGTGGATGTTTTCAATTTACAGGCACGTGGGATCTTGAGTGGCTGTTGCAGTTGCAGTTTAAATTAATGTTTGAATGGCATGTTATGTGTTTTAATTTACAGGGGCGATTGAGACTGTGTTGCTGTTTGATTTAAATTACAGATGTGAGTGTGAATGACATTCTGTTTGTTTCAAGTTTAAATTAATGTTCAATTGAGTTGCTGTTTGATTCAAATTTAAATTAATGTTCAATTGAGTTGCAGTTTGATTCAAGTTTAAATTAATGTTTAATTCAGTAGCTGTTTGATTCAAGTTTAAAATAATGTTTATTTTAGTAGGTGTTGTTTTTAATTTTAAATTAATGTTTAATTGAGTTTGCTTTTTGATTCAAGTTTAAATTAATGTTTGAGTAGCTGTTTGATTCAAGTTTTAATTAATGTTTAATTGAGTTGTTGTTTGGTTTAATTTAAAATTAATGTTTAATTGAGTAGCTGTTTGATTCAAGTTTAAATTATTGTTATTTGAGTTGCTGTATGATTTGATTCACAGGTGCGAATAAGACAGTGTACCTGTTTGTTTCAGTTAAAAAACAATTTTCAATTGAGTTGCTGTTTGATTTAATTTACAGGTGCGGATGAGACAGTGCAGCTGTTGTTTTGGTTTAAAAAAAGGTTTGAATGACTTGCTGTTTGTTTCAGTTAAAAAATAATGCTTGATTGACGTGTTGTTTGTGTAAACATTCAATTGCGATCTGGAAAAAAGAGCCTTAAATAGTCGAGTAGGTCATGATGGGTTCGCTCGGCACCGACGGATGTACTTTCATCCGTTGCATTCGCAAAATTCGGAACTGCCAGTTTCAATTACTGTGGTAAATTGATTTAAAAATAATATTACATTCATTCGCGATCCCGAAAAGGCATAGCGCAGTCGTGTCTGTCATAACCGGTTCGGCCGGCGACGTATGTAATTGCATACGCAGTTGCTTTCGTGGACTTTGGACCAGCCAATTTCGAGTGTTGAGGTAAAAAAAAGTGATGGCGTATATAACACTTAAAAATCTATATCGTAAAATGTATAAGAAATTGAATTTTTAAATGTACACCGTTTTACCGTACCCTTTGGTCATGTAAAAAAATTGTGTATTAAATATTTGCATTAAAAAAAATTGAATTTTAAACTGCACGCTGTTTTACCATACCCTTTTAATGATGGCATGCATGTGAAAAATTGTGTATTATAGTGATATATTTATTAAAAAATGATTTTTTAACTACACTGTTTTGCTGTGCCCTTTTAGTGGTTGTGTACATGTGAAACTTTGTATAATAAATTATTAAGATTATTTTACAAATGTTAAAAATTGTTAGATATTCTCTTTAAAATAAATTATAAAAATTGTGCATCGCGAATCGCGTGTATTTAAACATGGGCGAGAAAAAGGCGAAAAAGATTAATTTTTTGGATGCGCGTTAGGAAACTTCTAGCAATAGTTATTTTTGGCACCTGGATACACCACGGGAAACAAATGGGGTCTTTTACCCTATATTCCGTTTTCTGTTTGGATACGCTAGAGGAAATAATTGGGTGTAGGTCAAAATTCCCCCCCGACTCGGCTGGATAAGCAATTCGAAACAAGTGGGGTGTGCACCAATTTCTCCCCTGCCCGCTTGGATATGCAATGTCGTTCTTTTCGGTCCTGAACGTTTTGTCACCTGGATACGCAAAGGGAAACTTTTGGTAAAAAAAACCAGCATTTTCAATGTGCGCTGGATACGCAGGGGAAACTTTGTATTTTATTAGGGCTTTTCCCGGTCGTGGTTGGATACGTAATTGTCGGTTTTTTGTCTCAACCTTATTTACCATTGGATACGTAATACAACACTTTTTTAGCTATTTAGATACGCAATACGGAACAATCACCGGTCTTTTAGATTTTTTACCCACAGATCCCTGGCGAATCTCTCGAATTCCAGCCAAATGGAGGATGAAACAGATACGGAGTATGTGGAGGAAATGGATGAGACGCTTTCGGCTCTTCAGTCCCTGGCCCATCAACTTCTTTAGCCCCGGGGCCATCAACACCTTCTTTCCCTGGACTAACAACTTCTTTGCACGAATCTATGCAATTATCATTGACATTTATTATAATTATTTTTTCTAATGCGATTGTAATTATTATATTTGAGAATAATATTTTTTTTTTTGCCACCAGTACTGTTCGAAGATCGCAAAAGCACAGATATACAGTCATTTCCCACCAGTCGAGGCCTCAAACAACTTCTGATGTCCATCAACTGAGAGGCACAAAGAGCAAATCAGCACCCGACATCACTCATACGAAGCAGAAACAAGCACCGAGTAAGCGTTCGAGACAAATACCAACAACAGGCGTCTCCCAGCATCGAAGAAAGAATCCTAAACCAGCCAAGATGACTGATATTTCTCGTCGTGAAACACAGCGAGAAACAACCCTAAAGATTCGTTATAATCGTAGAAAAACAAATCGAAGAAAGTATCAGAAAAATGGTTCTGATTTTGTTTCATAATTTTCCTGTATATGTAGTTTATTTACAAAAAAAATTAAACAATTTTTTTTTACTTTTATTATGTATATATATAATTTTTCTACATATTATTTACATATTCGTTAACATTTGACAATTTTAATTCAAAAAAATATATACATCGATACATACTGGCATATTCATAAATAAAGCATTGGCTTAATTTAGTCTTGTATAGGGTTTTACCCCATGTTCAATTAAAATTTCACAAATTTCATTCGTAGTATCCAACATAATTGCAGTTTCACCATTTAAATCTTCAGTATTTAGGAAACCTTCAATTTTTTCCTTGTCGTTATTCAATGCCTTTGTTATATTGTCCAATACACAAAAAATATCGATTTTTTGTACTAGATTCAGCTTCGTGTATTACTGTAATGTTATTACGTCCCATTAATAAAACATTTACTTCGTTTTCTAGCAGATAATCTACCACTTCCGCGATGCCGTCTTGGGCCGCGAAATACAGTAACAAATCCTTTTCTAAGAAAACCGGTTCACCCAAATTTTTTTCAATTAGGTAATGCACAATGCTTTCACGATCTGCATTAGCCGTTTTCTCCAACAATTTCCAGTCTTTGTGGATCCCTTTCACTACCGCGTCTATTGTTTGCAACCAAATACACAAGTACGGGCCAATTTCCAAAATAATAATTGGCATACCCCAATAAGGTTATAACCGCTGAATCTTTGGCCAAAACGTTGGCACCATCTTCTATAAGGAATTTTACAATTTCCAAATTCACCGCTGCTGCTGCTCGCTGAATTGGAAATTTACCACTAAAATCCTTTTCTTCAAAACTCAATTTCATCTCCTTCATGCGTTCAAGTTCATCTAGCCAACCACAATAGGCAGCTAAACTCACCAGCGACAGTTCCTTCTCATCGAACAAGTCTTGTTTGTCACAGCTGGCTCTCAATGTGTCTTCACTGGCTCTCATGGTTTCTTCAGTGGCTCTCGCGGTGTCTTCACTGGCTCTCATGGTGTCTTCGCTGGCTCTCACGGTGTCTTCACTGGCTCTCATAGTCTCTTCGCTGGCTCTCGTGGTGTCTTTGCTAGCTCTCATGGTGCCTTTGCTAGCTCTCATGATCTCTTTGTTGTCTCGCATGGTGTCTTCACTCTGTAGTTTGCAGAGAGCGAGTGTGATCCTTTGGTCCAATCGTCTCGTTTTTATACACACACTGTGCGAGATTTATAATTTTTTAATTGACTGAGAAGGGATGTAAGTTTCTTTATATGGTATCGTGGGTTTTACCAACCATGATAACTCGAATAAAAATATTTTTTTTATTTGACCTTCCCCTACGCGATTAATTTCAGATACAAAAAAATTACTAGGATATATTACCACTATCTTGTCAATTAATGAGCAAAGTGTATAAAAAAATTAAGCTTAGATTTATGCGAAATGTTAAAATTTATCCCCGCTTGTTTTGCTCTTGCAATTATTACGCAAGTTTCATTGCAAACTTTTTTATACTTTCTAACATTCAAAACATTTTCATGTAAACGACAGATGGACTCATGAGAGAGCAGTTTGACTCGCGCTCTCCACCTCAGCAGTCGGGTAATCGGAGTTAGTTTTTGTTTATCAAAGTTACCAAATAGCGCAGCAACCACTGATGAAACATATGTCATTTTAACATTCGCTTATTACTTTTCAAATTTCAGAATTATTTTGGCATTAGTGACGAAACTAATTGAAAACACTTTGAGGTTTCTGGGTGCCTCGGGAGATACAATCACGATTAGTTTGTTGTCGGACCCGTAAACTAATTTTATTCCATTTTTAAAAGTCCATTCAATGTAGAATTGTTTGTACCTTAGCGGTTGGTTGAGTAAAGTTTTGAAATTTATTTCATTTACATCCAATGAACCCTTGAATTGGCCGTCTTCATTATCGTTTAGACGAACCGTGAATATGGTTTGCGAATGTTCGTCCCTAAGGTAGGAAATTGTATTAAATGCTCCGAAATTGGACCGTTTCCAGTTCTTAAATATTAACCGAGTAAATACACCTCTGGGAATTTTCATAGTGTATCTCTTTGCCGTTTTAAAACGAATCATACTCGCATCTCCCGGATTGATGACTTATGACCGTATAGATTTTTTTTTTTGTCGATTAAACTAAATTCGTTGGTATTTGTAAAATAATTGGTTTCGGTAGTAAATTCATTTTCCAGATGTAAATGTAGTTTTTTAATCCCACCACACCACCCTCCTCATCCAATTCTATTATAGAGGTGTCAGAATTGTTGTGTTTTTTCCAAATGTACATACCGAGTGGAATTACAATAATTAAACTAAATATGAGTAGATCCAATCCCATGTAGAGTTGTTTATTTCCTTTATTCGTACTTCTTATCTTTATATTGGCAAACGATAGTAAAAAACTCAAAATTACATAAATCGATTTTCGGTTGTATAGCTAGCTGTCCATCGGGTGCCATGACGACCGAGCTCGGATCGCAAATGATTGTGGGCAAACCATAAAATACTTGCCACACCGATGTTTGAATGGCGTTTTCATCGCGTATTACCGACAGATAAATGATGAATACAGTCATTATTTCAAAAATTTGAGAATAATTCAAGGTATCGACAAGAGGTGACATAGATTTACGTCTTTTTTTGGGGATCGTTAGTCTTTGGAACACTCTCCCATGATGTTTCTACATCAGCCAATGCGTCTTTGCGTTAATTTGAAAAGAAATTAATCTCTCTTACGTGATTGAATATATTTTCGTACTTGTGTCGTACAGAATCATTCCTAAACTCCTCGATATAAAACGATAAGGAATTATCTTTGTATAGTAATTTTGTCAACTGTTTAATATTTTCAATTTCTGCCTGTTGTTCGTCTCTCAAAAATGTTTTATAATTTTCACGAGTGATGTGCGGGCCCAAACAATTTTGTTGGATAGTATACTGCTTAAGATATAAAAAAATGTTAAAGGATGGGTTAATTGCGAAATTTTAAATTTTATTTCAGAAGCGAGTTTATCACGTTCAGTCATTAACGAATGAATATTTACGCCTTTTAACCTCAATATGAAATAGTAAAAATATTTATTATTTTTAACGACTGTCAGATGTAAAAATTCCAAGTACAGCGGCGGATTTAGTTTTATAAATTCAACCGATTCCACAAATTCAGAATGCATCATGTTTTTATTTAATTGTTCAAGATTAATACCTAAAAGACCCATAACAATAACCGTGGGGGATGTGGCATACGTATATTGTGGTGATCAACAAAGTTCAAACCAGTTTAATTTACAGCTGAATACAGATTTGGACAATGAGATATTAACGATTATGTTTTACTTTATACATGAAATTTCGATAGCTTCCTTCAATACTATATTGCGATTTATTTCAAAGTTATCCAACTGCTTTCTACAACAAGGTTGTAATTGCCAGCATTACCGATTTGAAGAAATATAAATTAGATGCATATTACAACGAAATCCATCATTGTGATAAAATGTTGAATTATCTATGCGTATCTAGTTCGAGTAAAATAATTAAAGATATTGAGAGAGGAAATAGTTCAGATAGCTTACATCAAAGGTTTTAATGGTATAAATGTTAAAAATTATGATGAATTATCTTACCTACTGGTGAAATCGTTATTTCTATTTCGTATACAAGATTTTGCAGTAGAGATAGGCTCGCATGCTTAAAATGATATACCATTTTAACCACGCAATATATAATCAAATATCTTACGAATTTATATGCAACTAGCAAACACGACACATCTAACCAAGAGTTGATCAGGGGTGGCGAAAACGAGTCAGATGTATGTTTTTTTACAATTCCTTCAATCCCTTTTGCAATTTTAATATCGTAGATGATAGACCATCTAATGTGGTTATACCTTGGGAGTCTGAGGAATATGAACCACCTTTGGGAATTATTTGGGTAAATATTTGTGCAAAGTATAACAGTTCTACAGTATGTGTGTTTTAAAATCGAAATACAACCATAAAAATATTCGCCCCAAAGTATATTTTAATTTGAAAGAAACACATCCAATACGAATAATATAAGAGGAAATTCAAATAGAAAAACTGAAAAAAACATACCCTTCTATCTATTTGGTATATTTTGGTAGAAACGGTATGTTAGCACCCCATATAGAGTACCTAAATAATGAAAATAAATTTTACTACAAAATTTTGATCCATCAACCTGAGAGAAAAAAAAAACTTTACGAACACCCACTACACATAAAATTATACGTGTATGAAAACGACAAAGATTTAAAAGATATTTTACGCATTACAAAAAAAACCTTACATTTTAAAATCAATTTTTGGATAAATAAACCCGTAATTTAAACTTTTTTAAGGAGGTGGTAAGTTGTGTTGTGCTCGAAGGCACTCAATAACAGTAAGAAATGGCGGCTGCTGAGATATTAGAAGTTACTGAAAAAAGTTATACTTTTTTTTAACAATTTGATTGAAAATACAAATGTTTTGAAAACTAAAACTACTACTGCAACTATAAACACTAAAGATGAACGTAAAGAGAAGCTGGAATTGGGAAACGAAATTTACAAAACAACACCTTCGATTGGGAAATTTTTTTTAAATATATGATTACGCCGACCTTCATGAATATCATATTTATGCAAATAATGCAGAAAACTACAATTATAAAAATTATAATCATATTGATATTTTCAGCACATATTGCATTCGTTTATGTAAGTCATTATTGAAAAAATAATAATAAATAAACAATCTTTTTAATTTTATTCTTCTCTCTCTCTCTATCTCTCGGAATATATAGTGTGGTATTCAGAGTGTTGTAGCAAACTTGTAGTTGGTGTAAGTAAAAAACACATCAAAGCGCTCCAAATGGCTACGAAAATTATCAACATAATCGCAGAGTCAACCGAAATGATTTATAACAAAGTCGGAAATAAGGATGACGATGAATCAGTTGCCCTTTTCGTCGATAGGCTGACGAAATATGTTCCATCGTGCAAAGAAGATGGATATTTCTTTACATTTATTAAGAAAGGTATAAAAAAAACTAAAAAGTTATGTGTAAACACAGTTTATGAGATTTTATAATTAGCCAAGGATCGACAATTACATCATACAAAGTACTCACCCAATGAACTATATGACTTGTTACTTCTACCCACACGTGACGAAAAACAACGGCCGATTAAGAAAGCCTCTCAATTCGGCAACATAAATTTTGATCCAATGTGTAAATTTGTATAAAAGTTGCCATTACTAATAAAATAACTTATACAATAAATAAATATATTGTTTTACTGGTGAAAAATGCAGTTATTTCCGATATTAGTATCAAAACCCCCCAGCAAATACAATGCTCTATCCATCATGTTTATTCGAGAGTTCAATTTAGATGTGTAGAGTGCAAAGTCCAAACTTGATCTGGATTTTCTGCACTAAAAGTTTTCATTTGATTTGACAACATGTATCATCATCATTACCACCCATATTGTTCCAATCGGTACGAGATCCATTCGAGTTGACTATGAGGGGTATTGCAATCGAAATTGCAATAACGTTTTAAAATCGTCATCTTTTACTACTTTAGTAGGATGAATACCCTTAATAGGTTTGTTAAATAAGGTATCTTTTTTTGAAAAGGCAGCTAATTAACCAGTGTCGGAATCATTATCGATAGAGGATGGTTGGATGGAAACATGATTCGCTAAATCGACAACTCTTTCGTGAGCGTTCTTCCACATCATCATGAACATGATCGGTGTATATTCCATCGTTCGTAAACCCCAAATCTTTTGTTTTAATTCCAATTCCAGCTTTGATATATAATCTATGTAATTTTGACCTTGTAGGTTTTGCGTAATATTGATATTGCAGGTTTGGCAAGTTGAATGGATCGAATATGATCAATGCAACATCAAGTGTTCAAAACAGTCGATATCACAGCTCTCATAACAAATTCTATCGTCAATGATCTGAATAAATAAATTCCCAACCGACTATTTAAAATATTTGCACTCGTTTCGATCATTATAGGTCCGATGTGTTTGACTAGGGTCTTGAGAACCATATTCAGACCGACCTAACCGAATGATTGCAGTAGGAACTAGTTACTACCCAATCCTTGGATACATGAGATTATAGTATCGGTAATTATGTTGGAAATATCTTCTGTATCGGATAAATCATCGGGATACTTGGCTGGAAAACCACCGATTAAACTGAGAATTTGATATTCGTCGATTTGACATTTACCATTATATGTATATTTCAAGTTGTATGGCACCGAATCGGCTTGTGGTCCGATTCTAACCCGAGTATCTTTATCGGAATCTATGGATTCGACATCGTGGGTCGGTATCAAAGGCTCCACAAGCTTACCCCCTTCCCCATACTCTGTGGTCCAAAATAAATGTCTCGGTGTTTTTTCTGTGATGCCCATGTCATTGAGTTTAATGTCTGGATTTATGCAGAACACCTTGTGATTGACGAAGTTATTTATTCCACGATGTAATCGGGCATTTGTGCCATTGATGGTACTTGTGGGATCTTTACATCGTACTGATCATTTCCATGAGCCAATTCCATGATGCTGTATTCGATAATCTTGTATAAGTAATTTCCGATTTAAAAAAGCCTACAATTCTATTATCTAAATGGTTTGTGCATTCGTTACCTGCCAGAGACATGATAAAATTATCGTAATAATACGAGTTTAGATGAAAGTGTATTGTTTCATCACCCATCTCTGTCCCATACGGAGAAGAATCGACATCGAATCCAGTTCCTATCATGTTTATGTGTGGAATAATCATGCCTTCTTTTATGCACAAATAATCATCTATTCCCAACAGGTGGGCTTCTTGATGAACCAACATACACACATCATAGCAGTCGTTCCAATAGTTATTGATCCATGATATTTCGATTCGGGATATTTGGTTGGAAAACATGCTCCTTTGCATGCAATCACATCTGAATTACCACTCTTGAATATTTTAGGGATATTTCGAGGCATGCATGTTTTTCTCCATGTATAATGCAGATTGCACCAAGATTTATTGCAGAATCGTTTTCCAGCTTTAAGACCAACCTTATAGCACATAATAATAAAAAATCCAAGTTTGCCCTTTGTAACTCTACATTTTGACGAATTTCTATATATACATGAGAAAATATTTGCAGCACTCGCAGCAAGTATTCACTATAAGTTAGTATATTTCTGTCTTTCAAAAACATTTCTCAAACCATTTGAATAATCCAAGTTTGTTGGTCTGGTGAATATGGACATCTTAAGTATTTTTAGGTGTGTATATATATATATACATATATATATATATAAATGTGTAAATAACAAAATACAATCACTGAGTCAACATCAAGCTCAGGGTAGTTCGCATATATTTTCGAAAATCAGTACACATTCATCAAATCATACCATTAATCTCAATCAATTAAATGAAATTAATCGACACTATCCACTCATTTGCATTCATCGAAAACTTAACCTCAGTAATGGTTGTAACAGTTCCATCGACATGGATTTGATGCCTATTTGTATCTTGAATAACGAACGATGCTGTGCAAACACACCTGCTAGTGAACAGTTGTTGATTGGTGGATTGTGCAAGACTCACAAATCAGATTCCTGCAATGTCGATTATAACTTATTTCGAAAATACAACCAAGCTATATTAAACCCAATTTCAACGACGAGCATTTCAGTCTACCAATGTCTCTTGTATCCCATCCTTGTTGGACAACCACTGAAAACCTCGGCTAAAACTTTCATGAATCTATTATCCAAAAAAAACTGTAAATTTTCCGATTCGTCGAAATTGGCCACTTTATTCGAGTACTCTAGATATCCTGAAAACATCGCTAGTACTGATAAACTCAAACTTTTTACCAAACATGTAATCAATCATGGACTAACATGGGCTTCTGTTTTGGATCTAGTATGTATCGAGAAGGCCAAAGTGAATATGTTTTTCGTCCAGAAATATCTAGATATGGCATGGCCAAACAAAATTAATGGATCTATTACATAACGACTTCTTTGCCAAACATATAAGTCACTATGGAGGATGGCAAAAAAAATGATACAATATGTGGTTCCTTTGGTACAGTTTCCCATTTTTGACATTTTAACAATCCTAACCTACCTCCCCTTATGCGATATCAACATCAATGCACTCAGATACATGGCAAATATAGACATTTTCAACTTAAACTTGGTCTACAATACAGAATTTGGACTCAGGCATGATCTAGGCAATATGGAAAATGTCGAGTTGGACAATCGGTATCCAAAAGACGTCCAGGCCATCATCAATTCCAAAACTCTCCATCAAAACTTTGATGTTTTGTGTTTGAACTGCATGAGGGTGGAGGGGCTAATAAATACCAATTGTCAAAAGAAAATCCAACCTATGTTCCGAATACATCCCAACATTTTAGTAATTTCGGGGAAAAAATTGAAAAAACAACACATCATATAAAAAAGTTTTTTTTAAATTACAATTTTGAAAATGAAATGAACTCGTTCAATTTTTTCATGTTGGAACAAGTCAAATGTTTATCTTATAAAACAAACTTGCCATTACTAGAAATATTTTGTCATGGTGAATTCAACATTCTTTTTCAACATCAGAAACAGTTGAAGTTGTTACTTGTTTGCAGTCAGCAAACACTTGTACTGTTCTGTTGATGAATAGGCTCACTGGAGAATATTGTAAATGGCCGCAATGCACACATTCACCTGTAAGCTGTTTATCGACAAATTGTAAAATTTTATAAAACTGATAATCTTTCAATCAGATGCAATGTTTTTCAACACAAATTTAGCGTATATGGCAGCAAAATCGGGAAAAAAAACATCAGTCGATGGTGAGAGCTGAACATAGAAACATCACTCCTCCACTCCTAGATTAGAAGAGGAACAAGGAGTAAGTATAATAATATGGAATAATATATACACCTTATAATAAATATTCCTTTTGATATATATACTTTATTATATATGTATACTTCATATACGTGTGTGTATGCCTTATAAAAGGTTTACATTTTATAAGGTATACTTATTAAATAACTTACTTTTTAAACCATTTTATTCTCACCAGATTCATCCTCTGCTCAGGAGTGGAGATGTTTCCACATTCATCACTTGCCATTAACTGATATTGTTTTTCCAGGTTTTGCAGCTATATAGGCCAAACCAAAATATGGGGAATTGAGGGGAAATGAAATGATAGTCATATGATTGGTTGTTGGTGGTAGGAAGGGAGGAGGAATGCCAATCATGGAGTGCTATAACAAAATCACACATAATTAAACAAACTTATTCATTAGTTTTATTAAAACTAATTAATATTCAAAGTTTGTCTTCTAACTGTAAAGTGAATAGTAATGTAATTTATGACATAATGTCATAAACTTTACATCTACTTGGAACCAATACTGCATGATGTCATGCCTATCCTACTCATCTGATGAACTGTCTTCATGACCTGATCACTCATACACAGTTTTTTTGTAAATAGATTTTTTAATCTTTCAATATATTTTGTATTTTTTAAATTTTTATATACAATAGAGGGTTATTTCCTTTATTCGATTCATAAGCTTAATGATGTTTGTTACAAAAACAACAATCTGGAAACATTCTCTGACCAGATTGAGCAACAACAAAAAATAAATAGTGTGCACAATCGACAAACATACTAGTATTTCGATATTGAAATGTTTTATTTATTTTAAAAAAACGACAATGCTTCATTGATATATTATCAATGGAATACTAGTTGTCCTTCTGATAATATTATATTTTGGCTGTTGAATTTTAACTGGTTTGTTAGCAATACCCATTAATCATTAAATATTTTTTGCTCTCGCCACATCTGACAATTTGATTCATTTTGCTGAATATTGGCATTGTTTTTTGTGCTTTGGGTTAAATGCATTAGTTTTTTATAATATTATTATTATTGTAAAGATATATTATTGAGATGATGTGTCGTACAAATACAAACTATGTTGAATTGTGTATGTACATTGTATAATTTTGTAAATTAAAATGTATATAATTTACATGGTTGTTTTTTGGTTTTGGTTTTTATTTGTAATTTTTTTTAAATTTTATATAAAAAGGGATATTTCCTTTATTCGATTCATAAGCTTTGCAATGTTTGGTATGAAATGCGAGTGCAGCAACAATGACAATCAGGAAATATTCTCGAATGGATTTCCAAATGCCTTTGAAAATTCAATCACAAAACTGAGTTTTCAATCCAACAGCCCATCACCCTGGCAAAATTTAATCAGTTTGTGGAAAATACAGAACCTACACTGATTAATTTTTTTTACAAATTGTCATCATCGTCACCGAGTCACAATGAAGAGACTTGCCTGCCTAATCATTTTCAAATCCCTCAATTGGCAGAAATCCAAATCCGAAGTTTAAATCAGTCTGGTATCATTGCCTATCAATTCCAAATTTACTTTGGTTAGTGGGTCGAATTTAAGTTTTATCAGGACGAGATTGTGCCTATAGGTTGGAGTGAAGCAGTGGAAATTTATCTCGATATTTGTGATTTGAAGCTGGTCACTTTGCAAGATACATTGCGAATAATTCGTTATGTGTATTTCAATAGCAAGACGGGGAACCGAATTACTTTTGATCATGTATTTGATGACAAACAAATCAATAATAAACAAATCTAATAAACAAACCACCCAATAATCTAATCCCAATACAAACATAATTATATATTATACCTGAAGAAATTAATATACTTATTTATAATGACCACATCCGTATTCACACCTTTGATGTTGATTTGGTGATTCTCAACCTCCTTAAAACCTTCAATTTAGGCCTAGCGATTATAAAGAATTATTTCCTCTTAAATTTAAATAAAGCCAATATTGAAAATGTGCTATATTTGTTTAAGAATATTTCACCAGTGTTGTATCAGTCAACTATTACGACTACACCTTGGCTGGTGCTCGTCGGATGAAATTGGTGAAGTGAACACATGATATCGACCATTACGAACATCATTTTCAATTCATGAGCAATGAGAATTTTGCATTCGACTTTCACAACAATGCCAACAATTTACGTGAAGTAAAACGTCAAAAGACTCCACCACAAAATGAAAGAACCCTGATAATGAACTAGGTTCACACATCACCCGTGTATCTAAATGAACTATTGGAGATCGACACACCTCCTGTTTTCGATGTGGACATGATGTTTCAATCAGATGTTTCAGAGAACTATTCATTCTTAAATCTGGTACAAGAACAACAGCAATTACCAGAGCAAAACCAATACACATCAAATTTTGTACCTAATAATTACATACCCAAAAAACAACTAGAAATACCAAAGCAAAAACAATAAACTATTAATCGCATACTTGACGAGCAACAACAACAATTACTAGAGCAGAACCAACTTACCCCGAATTTCATACCCGATAATTACATACCTAACGAATAAAATATTTTAGATAAAGTACAAGAGTGGTACACTAGAAAACCAGGCCGCCCACACGACAAAACTTCGACAAGAGTCGATGAGTGGATGCTTTTGGTAGAAACACAAAATATATCCGAACAAGCAATGATTGGATTGTATAATGGTGGTTGTGAACTACGGGGGTTCATCGAAGAGGCACTAAATTCGGAAAATTTCAAAAGTACATCGTGTAAAAAGAACAACTTCCAACACTGGATTTTAAATTTGACGAGATTAAACATAAATACCACATAAGTTACCAACGCTTATATATTAAAATTATTTGATAAAATAACTGTTGAAATCGTCGGGAAAACGTTTCACTTTCCAAAAACCAAATCCATGTTTTCAGTTTCGATCCCCAGGCAGCAATTCGAAACGTCATTAAATCATTCCATATGGGTTTGATGGTGTTGCAAAATGTCTTGGTGTTTAATTTTTACCTAGCCGATAGCCACGAGGTTCAATATTTATTCAAACTGAAAGTTCTGGTGATTGAAAATTACCATTTTTTAAATTTCAAACACATGCAAGAAGCGTGCATCAATAGCAAATTCGTGCACAAACGATCCCACGGGCACAATAAATAATCGAGTAACTTTGATACCATAAATCATCTTTCATCAACGGGCTACGAAAATTTCACATTTGATTTTCCACATTGAAAAGTACACCAGCCGACAAAACTAATAAAAGTCGTGGATTCGATCAGTGCGAATACACCACAACATTTTTAATCGCAGTCGGTAGAACATTTCAATTTCTATTGGACACATATTCTGCACTTGCAAGATGTCTCCTCGATCAATATAGACACAATGCAATTAAAACTTCAAATAATTCAATCGACTTTAACAGGAGTGGTGACAGATAATCCCCAATTACAACAACAACAAGAATTAACTACATCCCCAACTCTGCCATTTTCAAATCAAAACATTTCACCTGTTTACAACCTATCAGATTTTTTAACCTTCCAGTCTCCTAAAAACTCGTTTCTGTGTTGTAATCAACAAACACCATTCGATTATTTAATTTTCAATGCATTACGATCGCACAATCTAATCCCTCGGAATAAAGATGTGATGGCTGGGGGAAGCGGTAACAGAAACGACCCAATTCGGATAAATGAGCTAAACACACCGGTCGAATTCAACCCGACAACTCAAATTCAAATAAACGTTCTTCCAGAGGGGAATTTAACTCTTGTTCCACAAGTCGCTACATTACCCGATGAGTTGCAATTTGCCACGAGGGAAGAAAACGATTCATCGCCATCGTCAAACCAAATGGCCCCATTGTCTAACGAAATCATCATCAATTTGACAAGGGAATGGGGCAAAAAAAATCTAAAACTATTAACCCCAAAGAATTACTTTATAGTATTCACTTTTACAAAGAATTCATGGAACGAACATACGACAAGAATCTAGTCAAAGCAGCCATTATCAGTGAAGTATGCGACAATCTAAGAATCGCGGTCGAATCTTATCAAAAAGGCAATGAATACCTTACATAATTTACCCTTCTGGGAAAAAACTCGCGAAGATGAATAATTTCGTAAAAGTGGATAATTGTAAATAATTTTTTGTCCGGGTATCGTTTCATTACCTCGAGCCAACTGGGAACAAATTTAAAAGACTTTGAAAATAAAAGGTACTATTTAAAAACTTGTAATGTGTTTCTCGCAACAATAAAGTCAATTAAATAGCCTCGTAGGCCAAATTTGCAACATCTTTATATTTTCGCATATATTTTTTTGTATCAAATTTTTTGTATTTTATAAACCCTTGATATAAAATCGAAGAAAATGTCTTCTTAGCATCGATGATTTCCGTAAAATCCATGAAGATAACACCTGCGAAAAATGTCGCCAAATGCAACTTTGATTCTATAGTTTATTTCCTATATTCTAATTTTAGCAGAGGTTTAATGGAAATTATACTTTCTTCGAAAGGAACTTTAACGAAATCAACTTCTTGTTTTTTTTTTTGTTTTTTTTTTTTTCGTAAATCAACATTCTTACACTTCGGCACACTATTTTGCCATTAAAAAAAATGATTTTTGATTTTCAATGTTCGGTTTTAGTTGTTTATTCCTATCGCGTAGTGTGGGTAAAATCAATTCAATCGTATCCGGCACTATTTTAAACCTTAACTGCAGTAATGGCTATTCGGGAAAATGACAGCAAACAGGAAGGATATCGAGGGTGGGATTTTCACAACTGCTGGTGTCTACATTGAAAACTTTATCAACGTAGGGATATGTCAGGCGACATCTAGCGCATTCGTAATAGATATATATATATATATATATCTATCGCATTCGTTTTATATATATACATATACAAATATATACACACACACACATATATATATATCAAATTATATAATATATATATATATATATATATATATATATATATATATATATATATATATAATTTGATCACATTCTTTAAAGGGCCTGACTTCGCCATTGCGGCAATAATAGGCATTGATTTTTACTGGTGCATTATATAACATTTTCGTTTTGCGAACATTCGGGTTGTAGACAGTTTATTCGGCTTTTAGAAATCCCATGCTCACATTTAACGATTTATGGTAATCCATAATTACAAACGATGTAGGCAATGTTCATGTAAGGCAAGCTGGTTTTGATTGATTAGTCGACACAAATGTTGCCACTATCCCGTTCCATCCTAATCCCATCAATATTCGTATGGCAAGTTGTGCCATCAAAAATTAGATTCTTTGGGCATACTTCCAAAATCAATTTACGATCGCGCCCGCATCGCATATACATATCCTCGAGTTATTTGTTTTTGTTTCTGGATTCGGAACAATCGATGTTCATCAAGTTGCAATAATGTGGGTACGTTATGTAATCGACCTGGATCGTATTACTACACTCGCCATATATCAACCGCAGGCCTTCGGAAATGCTCAGTTTCAGAGAGATCGACGCAAAGTTTAGGGGATTTATATCACCACATAGCTGGATTTTATAATCCTTCCTGACTTTGACGAGTTTCGGTGAAAGTGTTTGCGTGTGACTATGTTTGAATAATTTTTCTTTCTCGAAATTCCATCCCTGTTCGTGAGGTATTTTGTCCAATTCGCCGATAAAATTCACCTCGATTTTCGAGCTTTCTGCATTCTCTGTGCCCGTCGCAAAAACTTCGTACTCGCAATACGTATTTATTTTACACACAGTGACAAATTTAAGTTTTTCATTTTTGACTGGGTTCAACCTAAACAATATTTACCCGATCTAACGATCATATTTTGGAGTTTTCGCATGTAATAATGACCAATCCAACAACAATATTACAAGCGATAATACAGCTTGAACAATTATGCTAATCCAGTAGGAATCCATGAATGCATTTCTTTCTCTCTCACACTCACTCTCTCTCAGGGAAAAAAATTATAATCAAAGGATTACTTTCAAAGCCAATGTATTTGAAATATACCAGCCAATATCGGTTGCTTCGACACAAATAAAATCGTCAAAATAACCGCCCATGCAATAAAGTAGAAATAATCAAAGGTACTTTTTAAAGTATTTATCAAAATTCGAGTTTGTAGTTCAGACGCGATGGCTTCCAGTTCCGATAGTAATTGGACCATTTTTCCAAATTCATCCATGTAAATGAACCACAACGAATCGATGGAGAGGTGCAGATCGACTAGTCTAGATAAATTAAATTATTGTTTGAAGTACGTATCAAACCTTTTCAAAATAATCAATTTCCATACAATTTCATTCATGCTTTTATCCAGTGTGTAAAAAACTCGGCCATCGGATGTGTAAGTTTGAATCAAAGGCCATGTACCGTTTAACACACAATTCAAATGCTCAATATATAAAGAAAAAAAAATTTTACCAAGCATCTTATATTTTTGTCTAATTATCGGTCAAAATCACCAAAGAATCGAACCATGTCCACTCTAGAAGAAGGTACATCATCTCCGTAAACCAAACGTTTTCGTGTAAACCGAGTGCTGCTTGCACCACAAGTTCCGTGAAACATTCGACAATCGCCAGTTGACGATCGCGGGGGATGTGGTACTGACATTGTAGGTATGGTACGCTGCTGCCAAAAATATTTTTTTCGATATGTTGAAGTCGATCGAACGCAAGTGTCTCGCACCAGTTTAATTCCAACTGCTTGTGCCTGCATTCCAACAACCGAACAATTTCCATGCGGATGGAATTCATTTCGAGGAATGGAGGGAAAAAAACACAATCGATGTTGATAAACATGCTTTGTTTTGCCGAAATTCACTACCGCCTTGGCAAACATCAGGTAACACAAAGGTCCCGATATGCACGAATAAGCATTTCACAAGGTTTTGACATTGTTCAACAATCCGAGCAAAATGTGCGCAAAAATTTATCGGTATTATCCGATGACAACAGTTTTGATATTTGCCGATCGATCGATAATACTTTGGACATTCTTTTTGTGCGAATGATCCTCGTATTTAATTATTTGTCCCCCCTCCCCCCTCCCCGGCTAAATGTAAGAGACATGATTTCCTCTGCTTTGCAAATCAGAAGCGATATTGAAGATTCCGATGTGGTTGGCAATTCCAGATATGGTGGTATGAGAAAAAGATTTCGCAATCAGCGAATCGCCAGCAGAGACGAAAACGATCGCGAACCGGCCCAATAAAAGAGCAAAAATGAGAATTCACAAAGAAAAGGCTAGCGGAAGACATTGCAGTCATCGATTTAGATGGCACTTTAATAGACGAACGTAAAAACGAATTTCACAGAGCCAATCATTCCATAGTGACTTTGGCAAAAAACTTTAAAGTGGTGCTGTGGACGGCGGGCAACGAGGTGCATGAGAAAATGTTTATCAAACCATGATAGTATATCATTTTTATTTTTTACTTTAAGAAGCATTTTCCAATAAGCAAACTTGTTTTAACTTGAGTCGAAGAAATTAATTTACTCATCATAATATAATATGGTTTATAAAAAATTAATATTTTTAAAGCTATTTTAATAATCTCATAACAACATTGGTGTCAAATGGCAATAATTTAATTATGTGTATGTGAAGGAAATAATAATTATTATGCAAAATGTCAGGTTGTGCCTGCTTGTTAACATTATTTGGTTCTGTCAAAGACTTACATTTACCAATGAGTTGACAAATATACACTTGTTTCTGGCAATCACACGACATGCACTTTCATTGTGCACAAGGGGGGATTTATTCTAAGTTATTTGTTTAGTTTCTTCTCGACAAAATTATTTATTACTTGAATTTTTATTTACTAATGAAAGAAGCTATTCGAAGCACATTTTGTGTTGGTTTTACATCACTATATTTGCCAAGAAACTCGAAATGAAAACAAAGCCCCTTTAGGCTTTTGTTGCTGAGCATTATTATAAAAACTTTACTGGCCTGTGAAACCGATTGTTTTTTGGGATTGTGTGCCTTCAGGTATTATACAAACATTAAAATATGTTTCAGAAAACTATTTTAAAAGAACCAATTAAACTTATTGTTTTAGATTGTTATCTAAGCAGCAGTGTAGGCTGGCTAATATGAGGAATTTATTAAATTATTACAGTTGTTTATAATGAAATAAAATATCCTATACACTAATTATTTTTTTAATGCTTACAGCAATGTAGTTCCTAAATCACATAATAGGTACTGCTAAACTGTAAATAATTCTTGGTGGTTTCCAACCAAAATACTTTCTCTTGAAAATAATTGAATGAAAATTCATATTTTTATATTAGTACAATCCACAAAAAAACACAACAGTGTCTAATTTGTTGTTCATTTATTATTTTATAATCTGTTTTTATGAATAACAGAGGAAAATGCTTGTTTGTAAATAGCTTGCAGAAAAAAACAGCAAAATATTTATTGAAAAAAATCTTCAGGTATGTAACAACCAAAGTTAGGTGTGCTCTCTCTTATTGACATGCATGCAAATTTATTTCAACTCAGTGCAAATGAAATTAACACATATTTGTGTGTAGTACAGCATATGCTCAACCAAGTTATAAAATAGTATAATGTAGTCAGTAAATTTGATACACTTGACAATGCGAACCTTCCATATTTTAATTTAGGATTTTATACACCAAAAAAAGAAAGAAATGAATTAAACGTTACATTTATTTTTGTAACATTTACGTATACAATACAATTCACTACAATTAACAATAACATTCCTTTTCACAATAATATATATAGTGTTTTTACATTGGTATTCTTCCACTATACATGTTTATGAGAACGTCTTTTCTTTCTGTCGAATTGGTTCACATCCACTAATTGTCTTGTGTTTGAGACTTTTCCACTGAGTTGTGAATATTGGTAATAAGATAGATATTATGCCCGTGTTAAAAAAAATTCAGTTAAGAGGCAGAAAAAGTATGGCAAAGGAAATACACTTTTATTGTCCATTGAAAATAACTTTTTACCCTTGCCATAGGAATTTACCAGATCCTAAATATTGTCTCTGCCCTTTGTACAAATTAATTATTCTTTGATGACCTGCTTCTGGTGCACCAAAAATGAAAGATCATCAATTGCCTTCACCGTGTGAATGAATCTTCTGTTGTAATTGATGTCGGCAAACAAAATGGCAATTTCTTCGCATAGATGTTTGTTGAGCAAAACAGTAAAACTGCTGCAAATAATATCTTTGATCTTGCTGGTACCATCCTTCTCACTTCACTGCATGCTTTGTTATGTTGGCTACTGAAACTGTCCACATATGTATAGCTGGGAGTGTATTACAAATTAAAAAAACACAACAAGCTGTGTCTTTTTTTATATTATTTTAGCATGCTCTTCAACTCGGCAGCAACTTTTTAAAACTATTTTATTTGATATTTCATCATGTTTGAACAGATTCAAGATGTTATATTTATTGGAATAGGCGGTCAAAAAATTTTTTATTACATGGATGAGTTGTCTGGCCATAGCACCACATTGGTTGAGTCTTCTGGCACAAGCAAGTCTGTCGTCGTTTGCAAGATTTGATCTCCTGAATTCTAATTTGTATCCTCCGAATTCGATTTTGACATTTTTTTCTCACCATACAAATAAATACTATCAAAATTTAAAATAAAAACGTTATTGTCACATATGTATAGCATTGTGAATGATGATGGCAAATGTTTAATGTGATTAGCAATTACAATATTATAAGCTAAAATGTTTCTTTTTCATAAATTTTAGCCAACTGTGATGGATATAGTTGGTTAATATGAGAATGGCCCCTATGTCTACTTGCCAATTTCACACATGTATCGAACCAAATCTCATAATCTTTCCATTCCACCCACAGGGTCTCTATATCCACCCAGCTCTAGTTCATGGCTTGAAAAGTTTATTTTTTTACTTACAAGAAGCTATATATGTTTCCATTGATAAAAAAGTAAAAAACAATTAAAAAGAAAACAGACAGAGAGAGGGGTGAGAAAAGTAAAAAAAAAAAGAAATCTAAAGAAATCTCCTACAATGCCAAGTATAAAAGACTGTGTACTGTTGCTAATGCTAGGACAATTCTCAATGCACTTATACCTCGAACTTCAAGAGTCAGCACAGTCTATTGAGTCTGGAAGTATGGATTCAAAATGGTATGCTAGTAAAGACTATGTAAAAGAGTTTGATCATATATGTGAAAAACAATGAAGCTCTTTGGAGAATAGATAAACTGGTGTCTAAATGTACAAATGCAAGGTATAAGGAATTTCGAGAGTTACTTGCATTTACCATCGAGTATGGAGAACATGATGTAAACAAATACACCATCAGTAGATGGATAAAGTCCTTACGAGATTCCTACATTAGAGAATGGAAGAAGACAAAATATGCAAAGAATATGGTTGTGTTTGTGAACCAATACTGGTACTTTAATCTGATGAAATTAATTCAATCTAAAGAATAGAAGAAAGACACATTTGACCGGGATGGGGGGGGGGGGGAAGATGTGGGGTGTGTGGTTGTGAACAACACATCCATCAAACATGGAATGATGAATGACAACAGTGTCTATTTTCCCGTGTCTGACAATGATGAGGTAGTGGACAATGCAATCAACACATCTGTCAACAGCAGGGTTGGTGGGTTTCACAACAGCAAAGCTATGGTCAATGGAGGCAATGCATTCAACAGTGAGGTTGGGAACAATGCAATCGATACAACGAAAACACCCATCAATCGTGCATCTGACTATTAGTGTAACAATCAACATGTCCTTCAATGTAGAGGTTTTGAAATATCAGTTTTTTGTTATAAAATTGAAAAAAAAATAAAAAATACTCATACGAATGGAACCTTTACAGAAGAGTTACTCAAAATCAATTATCAACCATGTAGTAGATATGGGTTTGTCTAAGGGGTAGTAAAATAGAGCAAGATATATTATTGTACTTTAAAAAATTACCTCATATGTATATTATCCTTATAAACTCAAATAAAATAAATTATTAAAAAGTTTTATTTGTATTTTTTTTCCATTTTTTCACATCATATATGAATCACTTGTTGTAAATAACACATTCAGTCAATTCTTTTGGAAATCTCTCATTTGCAATATCCAAATACACTTTGTGTTCTGTTTGATAAAATTCATAACTTTCAAACCACTTTTTAAACAGTTTATTGACTGTTTTTATTGTAGGGTTTTATGGAAGTCTGAGGAACGGCTGTGTTCAAAATTGCAAGTATGACTTTTATGTAATTGTGTAGATATTTTCCATAATGATCTGATACATTCTCGGCCATAGCACATTGTTTATTTTTTATATCTGTGGTAATTTGGAATACTCTTCCAAAGTCAAGTAACAATCTGCCTGGCAGTCTTCTGGTTTGTACGACAGTACCGTTTTCTTATGGCCAATGTAGGAAGAACCAAGACCATCAATGTACCATTGACGTGCTGATTAGTTTTTGAGCCTAAGGAACGTTACATTTTCGTACAATTCCATCTGGTCTAACAAATAGAGGTAGTTGTACATGACAAATAATACATTTTCGAAATTAAGGAATTTTTCCAATTTATAACAGTTGATTACTTTGGTCATATTCACAAAGAAGAAGGCAAGTGCAGCAACATGTTTGTAGATTTGTTTAACGAAACGTGGTGCATTGTGCTTGTAACCTTTATGAACAATAGAACAAAGTTTAAACACTGGTAAGTTTTGTTAAATGCAAGTATTTTTTCTTCACTAGTGAATTAGTGCAAGTAACTCAGTGCCTTGTTTAAGAGTTCGATAAACCTCTTATGGACCAATTTCATAATATTTGTAAATTGATACCTTTCGGTATCTGCATCAAAGACCATTTCGCGATACTCTCAGAATTTTGCAAACAACTGCACAGAGTTTTGTCTCGTTGTACACAATCAGTTTTTCATTTGCTTCCATATTAGAGTAGGTATTGTAGGCTTCTTAGCAAAAGAAATTTACTAACTGCATGGGCTCCTCTTCCATCAGTTTGTTTATTGTTCCTTTGTCATCGCGAATTGTGTGCAGTGGATACAGTATGGTTGTAACTTGACATAAATGTATGAGAAGTTTGCGTGCAAACAACATTGTTCCTATGGCTACGGGAATGCTGACAAACTTGAAAGATGGAGTGCCAAAAATCCCATAGGTCGAGTCGACTGCAATTTTAAGCAAAACATGCTTCGCATCCAACACCCAGTACTCTAGATTCATGCCTTGAATCCTCTCTCAGAGATTTCTTTTTTTCTGCATTTCAGACTTTAGAGATTTCATTTGTTTCATTGCAGTTTTCCTATGGTCGGGTAAAGTCTCTATAAAGTTTACGGTGAATGCAGTTTTTGCATGTGAGAGTAAACGAATCAGAATGGGAGTATCGCCAGCCAACGACTCTAGTTCCTTGATGGAAAGTATCATCTTCCCGATAGGCTGGCCGGAATACATCAGGTTCATGTATTCCGAATAATTTTGGTTTTTGTCTTCTGTCACGTACAAAGCAATTACATCATTCCTCAGCATTTCATCTAATGTATAGCGGGATATCGGAGCATTTTCAAACACTATATTCAATGCTTTAGCACAGCAACAACTGACGGTCATCTGGAAAGTCATTTGTTGATGATGATGTTTGGGTAGAAACTATTGACGTCACATTGGATTACGTTCTGTAAAATAATGTGGTTTGCAAACACCACGGCTCCAGGATATTCATTTTTCGTGTACTTGAACTTTGGTTTAGTGTAAATTGGTCTAACGACCATCGCAGACATTCTTTCGGCGAGCGGCAAACATTTCAGATCGGGCATGGCCAGTAAAACGGAATCATTGCTGCCGTATCCTGGTAACATACCAGAGGTTAGCGCATGATACATGAACGCATTCGAGATCCAGCAAGAAATGACACTCATCGATCTGTCTTCGAGACAGCAGTTAAAAGATTGGCCAATTGGTTGGTAAAAATTGCCTAATTAAACTTGTTGTAAAGTCCAACCGACCACGCAATCCTTCTTGTTGTAAATTAAAAACTGTTCCATGCGATAAAAACAATAGAGTCTGTTCGTTTCACCTGTAAGTTTAGGCCAAACGCTACCACCAATGTACTCGGCGTGGCGCACTTGCATATTTGTGTATTGAATGTTCACTGCATCAATTTTTTTTTTGTTGAGGGCTCGATATGAAAGATATTTCTCATACACTCATGATGAAAGTCATCGTCTGTGATTGTGTCATATATAATATAATCAATTTGCATAAGCACAGAGTTCAAATCGATTTTCCTAAACTTTTGGCTCAGACAATTTTTAGACAAGTTTCCCAACCACAAATTCCCACTCACCAATGCATTTTTTTTTTTCAAGATTGTCAATGTAACGAATATGATACTATCGCTGTGGAAACGAATGAGCGGAGCTGTGGCTAATTTTCTGAGGGTTACAAATGCTTTTATTTCGTGTTGCATATCGAGAACCCGCAAGTAAGTCAATAGGGGAATTTCAAATTGCATTCGATAATGTTGTTGCAGGCAAAATAATGCGGGTAATTGTGGTATCCCGTTAGCATTTTTAGCAAGTATCCCTGACTATACAAAAAAGGGAAAATTAGTAATGAGATCCTTTTGGTGTGAGAAACCATCGATCCTAATGCATTTTGCATGCAGTCTTTCGTATTTGTTCCGCATTTCCACATCTAAATCATCGGGCATGCCGCGAAATTTTAGGTACGAAATTATACTCGCTTCGACACCCAGATGCTCACAATATAGTACAAACATATGCAATTTTTTTTCTGGAGCAAGACCCTCCAGGGGCAAGTCTTCCAAATTATCCACACCAGTCTTGATGTCGAAGCTCACGACAAGACTGTACTTGTACAGATGAGTGTAATCATAAGATGTATCCAGGATCAGATGCTTAGACTCGGCAGTTGAGTACACCCCATTTGCAAAAAATATATTTTTCACCACGAGATTACCGACTCCATGTTTCGGTCTACGAAAATTTAGTTTTGCAAGTTAATTCAATTTGATGGATAATTTTGCAATATCCTCTCTGAAGACACAGTATCGATGTACAACTCCATTTGCAACATGAAATGCACATCAGTCGACTGGATGGTAAAGTAGTATTGTTTTTTCACAATTATTTTCCACAAGAAATTTGTAGACTGTGTTCAAGTTACTCGTGGTGAGAACTTCCATTTTTAACAAATGATATAAAACATACAATGTGCTTGCAGCATTTTGAGTCAAAATTTCCAGCAACGAGTTTGAATTAGTTTCCGGAGAGATTGTCGTGTCGACAATTGAATCGATATAAGATTCGTATAAATCAATCAACAGTTAGTACATCTTGTATTTCATGTTTTCGGTAACTAGAATGTATATCGATAGGGGGTAAGTCAAGATTTATTGAAGCCTTTTCATCGTTTTGACATCGATGCCCACCACATTTATCTGATTTTTGTATATTAAGACCTCAATATAAATGTTTTATTTGGTAAATTTAAAGAACACGGATAAATAATTTTTTTATATATAAGGACCTTTAATCATGGCTAACAAACTAAGTTTTACAATAACCAGAGCATCGGAAATATTCAAAAATATCTACAATGACCCAGAACTGCAAACTTTGGACGAATTTTAACTTTTTTACGTGTATTTTGGCAACTGTCTCTTGGAATGCATTTACACTCGCGTAAATGACGATCACAAAGACTCTGGCGAAGATTTTGAAGAGGAATCTGATACTGATCATAATAACAATACATACATTCCATTAAAGTTTAAAGATTTTCGGGCCAAGTTCCCAAACACCACACTAGGAGACTATCTCTAGGTCAAACAACTGTCATCCTCTCGCACTTTTGAAATTAACTCGAAAGATCAACTAATCTTGCTACAACAACTGCTACTTTCACAATAAGACCATCGAGGGAACAGCAACTCTTTATATACCTAGTTGTAAACTAAAAAAAAAGAATGTATTGTGTTTCCTTTGCAGAAAAAATCGAAATTGATGACCAACATCGGCTTTCGCTCACATGCAAGTACAAAAATGCTATTCATGAGTCATCACACAGCTTCTCCCTGATTTATGATTCCAATCAAACCATGGTGGAACACACATATCATTCGATGGGAATGACAAGGGACAAGGATGGCATTCCTCTATTCGCGAAATTTAAATTATACAATGTCTTTGTATACGAATGTAATTGCAACTCTATTCGAGGATCGATCAAAGTTCAAATACTGCCTAATGCCCTATCTTTAAATGAATACTTGACATCACCGTTGAGATTTGCCCATTTAGTTTATAGCCAACTCCAATCAGGAGACTACATATACAACCAGTTTAAAGAGTACATTAGTGCAAAAAATTTAGCCGATGTATACTTTTTACCTAAATTGGAAAACTTTGATACTATATTTTTCAGACCGAATTTTTTCACTCTCTCTCTCTCTCTGTAGAATAATATGCCGCTAGCTGGAGAAGTGTATTCTTTCACTTGCTCAATATTTATGCCGGAAATATGAAAACTGAGTTTACAACTTATGTAAAAACAAAAACTGCTACGTCGTGCGGCATATGATATTGTGTCAAACGACCAACTCAATATTTGGCATGTTCAATCAAGAGTAATGTTGCACACACTTTACCAAATGCAAGTAACTTTCAATGTGTTCACATAACCATAAATTAAGATACAACAGGACAAATAATCACTTCTGCAAGTTCACTAATCATGAATGCGACTTGCAATCGCGTTTTACAAGCTCAGATAGAAAAGATTGGAGAAAAAGATACGGCCAAAATATATGAACATTCCTGTTATTTCGAAACTCATTTGATACGAGCTTTTTACAATGTGTTTGGCCGTTCCAACATAATGCACACTCTGTTTTGCTAGCCAAACATTTTCTTAAATTCAATGTGGTTGAATGAGTTTAAACACTTTATTCGACTTCAAAGACACAGATGATTCCTGAAGGTAATGTAAAAAATAAAATAAAACAAACAGTTTTTTGGAATAAAAAAATTTTTATTTTAAAAATATTATAATTATAAAAAATATTACAAATATAAAAATATATAACATTATGTATATAAAATATAAAAGATTGCATATAAAACAGCAAATATATTTTAAAAGCATCTATAAAATTAATTAATATTTACCCGAGGGTACAAATTTACAATGGGAATTGGAATCACTCCAGTTAGGATATGTAATTATGGTGTAGGATTTTAATTTAAATCATTTATCCATACTTTGTGAAATACTTCTCCTCCCACACTGCTCTCCCTACCATACAACCCCTGCATAGCTCGAATTTAGCTAAGAGCTATGGTTGGGGTTGTGGTAGGGACTGGGTGTGTGGGGTGTGCAGAGGGAACTGCTTCTGCTGCTGGGTCTGGAGTTGGTACTGGATATATGCAAAACATTTGTCCGCCCATGCCATAGCCCGTGTATTGCACTTAATGCATTTTGGGGTTTAAAATTGGAGTTGCTGGGTCTAGAACTCCTGCTGGGTCTGGAACCCCTGCTGGGGTTGGAACTCCTGCTGAGGTTGGAAATCCTGCTGGGGTTGGAACTCCTGCTGGGACTGGAACTCCTGCTGGAGATTGAACTTCTGCTGCGGATGGAACTCCATCTGGGGATGGAGAAGTTGTTGGAGGAACCAAATTCAATACTTCAGTGGTTGCCGCTGGAGCCACTGCCTCTGTGGGTGTTGTAATTTTAATCCCCTCACCTTCTTTCCCAGCATTGGTTGGTGGAAATGCTGTAAACAAAAAGAAACATGTTACAATCTGTTTTACCCTAAAATCGAACAAAAAAAACGCTCTGAAAAAAATAATAATGGTACCCTTAAGCCTTTATTTCTTTTGCTTCTAAGGAATGCAGACTTTTTAATTTTTGCGAAATTTACACTTTTGTGTAATATTACACCGGCAATGTTTTTGTGATTTTTTAATATTTCTTTCTCGTGAAGTTTTATATTTGTGCCATTCTTCCCGAAACTCTTTATACTCCTTAACCAATACCTTCCCTATTTTATTTTGAACCTCTAGCATTTTTTCCAATTCTTCCTTTGTTTCTGTATATTTTTCTAATAGTAATAGAATTTCCTTTTTTGTACTACGGTGCATCAAAAACCTTTCATAAATATTTATAAATGTATCCTCCATTACTTCAAATAACCCATCTAACTCTACCTTATTTGCTCCAACAACCTTGTCCATTCTTGCAACCTTATCCATTCTAGACCAAAGTGCGTGGTGTTTATATACGCTCCGAGTAAATTTTTATTTCGTATTTCATGGTAGTGGGGAGGGATACTCTATAAGTGAGTTATTTCTTTTTTACTTCACGCACTCGTATGTTCATGTTACTTTTTTTCTCACCGGTGTATCTGATATGCTCTCCCTCAAAGTCATGACTAGAGTTTGTACATGGGACGGTGAGGCGACTGGCATACATTACTCAACTTGGCCTCATTATTATGCGAGAATTATCTCGGGGCAGAAATTATTTTTTTACAATGCAAAAAGGAGGTTCCCCTCATGTTTCATCCATACCTCTACCCTCTAACTTTAATTTTTCTCCTAGTGTCCTGAGTAGGAGCCAGAGTATGTTATTCTCCTAGTGTCCTGATAAGAGGAGAGTATTTTGAGCTGTGTTCCAGTTGAAGCGAGATTATATAAGCAGTGAACTTTGCGACAAACAGCATCAACGATCAGCCGATGGCCAACCAACAGTGAATTGTGTTTAGTGGTTGCCAGTGGCCGAGATGCCAATCTTTGACGCCAATGATGCTGCCGTCTACGTTGAGGAAGCCGTCAACATCGGTCACGAAGAGGCCATCGAGGGGGAGAACACCTTCGACGTTTAAGAGGCAAACGCCTTCGACTTTGAAGAATTTGGCATCTTCAACTTCGAAGACCTCGTCGTCATTCGACGCCGAAGAGGTCATCCCCTTCGACGCCGAAGATCTCGTCACCTTCGAAATCAAGTCTCCTTCGATATTAAGGATGTCGTCTCCCTCAACATCAAGAACACCATCTACTTCTCAGAGGAGGAGGTTGAGGCCTGTTAAAAGAAGGAATTCACCTTCGGCACCGCCGGCACCATCAGCACCCTTGGTATCATTGGCACCACCACCCTCTGCTTGGTGCGCATGTACCACACCAACTATGATGTTGCCTGGAGGGTTCACACAGATACCATTACAGGTACCTTTACCCCCTCCATGGATTTCATTCTGTTTTAAGACGGTTTATTTCAATAATAGGACTGTTTATATAGTAACAGTTACCAATACAAATAAATAATTATTTTTTCAATCATGTTTCATTTCTATATTCCATAGTAAGATGTATTTATTTATCTTATAGCTAATATTATTGATTATTATAGTCGTGTTGTTGTTTTTAAAACTGAAAATTTTTTTTAATACACCCAAACATGAACATTTTGTAAAACATATAGAGATATCTAATCAGTCTCACCACCATTGCCGCCTCCATCGCTTCAGTCATCTCCGACAACCGAATATAATTCCAGCCATTATATATATATATATATATTTTGGTTTCAGAAATAACTTTGTAACCCATCACACTGTCGATTTTTGTTTCGATTGTAATGCAAAGTCTGTTGACAAATTTAAATTAAAACTTGTATGTAAATTTTAAATTTTAATTTTACCAGTAAAGCTATTCAATTTATACAAAAATGACTATGTTATATATTTCCCTAATAAACTTACTCGACGAGTCGAAATGGACTTTGAATTCTGCCTTTACGATAGTTCGAAATATTGCCAAACAACTCGCGATGAATGTGGCTCGAGACACTGTGATTCCTCTCTTCAAGAGTGCAGTGTTTTTCATAATGGAAAAACAAAGCAATATGGTTCCTTTGATGGAAATTTTACGAATGAATAACGTGTTTACACATTTCGATTATAATAAATACAATAGCTTGGTGTGCCTACACTTGACTTTTGGTCACTTTAAAGATTCTGTAGATGAGAACGGCGTGTTATATCAGTTTTGCAGCGGCAGCCAAGTCTTTCTGGAAATGGTAATCATAAAACCTTTGGCTCCTCCCTACGACGAAAGAGATGAGAGTGGTGATGTGGAGGATGATACCTTTATCTTATTCGATAATAATTCCGATATTGGCATACAGGACAAAAAACAATGTGATTATTTCTAAAAAGCAGAATCCTATGAGAAAAATATTTTATTTATAACTAAGGTAAAAGACAAATATATACGGATAAAATAAAAACGGAATGTGTCGAAAAACTCACAAAGATGGTAGGCCAAGGTCGAAATATGATATTTTTGGTCAAATTTTGGAAATTTGATATTACAAACAGGTGATAGAAAGACTGGACGGTATGAACGAGTCTATAGATTTCGCCTTAAACCACTTTTACTCTCACAAATTTACGAAGGAATATTTATTTAAAAATGAGTTTCCAGATTTGGAAATTGATGCCTTTCTAAATCAAGTCCAGCAAAACACACTTTGCACAAACTCGTCAAACTAAAAACAAAAGTGGAAAACAAATCATTTCGACTGGAATTTCTTCAGAAACTGTACTAATTGGCTCAAATAGATGCAAGCATTAATACCAAAAAGTTTTACTCGAAATTACTAAACATTATTTACATAAACAATATATAGGCGGATATTTCGTCAGAAGTTGTACTCTATAAGATTTTTACGATGGTTACCTACATGTCTACAGAAATTCCCATTATACCTACTTATATGTTGGCAGATATTATACAAATCGTCAATGGCATTGCACTGAATGGTTGAAACAGTCCACTACCGTGGAAAAAATGATGGTTATATAAGATAATACCTAACAACTAAAACCATTGTGCAATGATGTACAATTATTACGAAATTCGGTCCGAGGTATTAATAAAGAATTTTGAAATTGAAGGTAAAATTATAACCACTTGTAATATAGTACGAACTGAAATCAAACTCAGTAAATATGTGGTTTGGTTTCGAGAAAAAGAACTTGCTGAATTTTTAGAATATGGTAATTCTATAAAAGTTATTCAAAAAAATGTACAAAAAGATTATCAAATATGTTAGAACATCATAACAAAAAATATATGTACTTGTACTAAAACCATACAATGTGCAAGGGAGAGACTGCCAGTACCCCCCCCCCCCCCTTTTTCCATGATATATACAATATATGTGTTGTTTGGCAGCCTCATTTGTTATTCATAAATAACCCGGGGTTGTATGCTTTGTGATGTGCTCTTCAAAATAAATAAGCTAAAACATTTATGAAATGGGTATACAGAGAGGTTTTGCCATTGCTCCGGCAAAATGGTTGTTGTAGCATTTAGCAGCACCAAAAACCTTCCTCAGGAACCACTGATGATTTTACACAAATGTTGGCGACTGTCAATCGTAATGCAGATATGATAATTGTAAAAAAATAACAAACTCACGCAGCACCTCATATTAGCAAATGAAGAATTAATTCAAACATATTATGAAGCAGTTGAAGCGAGAAAAGAAATTACCACGATGGCTACTAGGCTTGTGTACATTGTTAAAGATGTGGCAGTGAAACCAGATCAACCCCAATTTCAACATGCTCTAGCCATGTGTCAGTACCAATCAAATGATGATGAAAAATCTCATACAAATGAAAGCAAATTAAAAATAACATTGACTTTTATACATACTCAAAACCGATTTCTCAATTGTGCGGTTAAAAAACTATATAATAACAATCCAAAATTCAGGAAATTATGTGCTCCAACTATGTACCAAACAGCACCAACATGGTCAAATGTCTAAAAAAACGAATTGATACGATGCAACATTGGATATGTACCCAAATACAATTTCATAAAAATACTGAATTCTGATTACAAAGACGTAGTAATTGAAAAATTAAAAGATCTGGTAGAAAATTACAATAAACTATCATTAAGTAAGATGTAAAATACAAACATTGTACAAGGGGGAAATTGATTTGCCTTCCAATTGACCGAATTTTTTAGGGGTGACCAGAAGTCCCCCCTTAAAAAATTCAGTTTATTTGGAAGGTGATTCAGTCCCCCCTTTTATAAAATGAATTGGTTATATGAAATCACATATATGATACATTGTGGAGTAAAGGGTTAAAATAAAATGTAGAATTATTTTTCCCCTCCTTCCACGATTACAAAAAAAAATATTTTTTGCAATGATTCCTACTTATACACTTGCAGACATTATGCGAATCGTCAATAGCATTGCACTGAATGATTGAAACAGACCAACTAAACTCGTGGTTATAGACCACTATATGAATACCGATCATAAAAAACATAAATATGTACAAAAACGTACATTGTTTGTATCAAAAGTTGATTCAGTCTCCCCTTTTGATATAAACAATGTACGAAAAAGGGGGGGGGGGATTTTGGGTCACCCCAAAAAATTTGGTCTATTTGGAAGGTGATTCAGTCCAAAGGGAGATTTCCAGTCCCCTCAAAAAAAATTCAATTTATTTGGAAGGTGATTTATTTCCCCCTTAAAACACCAAATAAAAAACGTAAATTAAGAATTAAATATAGACTCTCCCCTTCCCTCTCCGAACCAATCACAAACAAATTTTTTGCAACGATTCCTATATATTGAATGATATAAATTATGAAAAACATCAGTAATACTGTAACCATGATGTTTGTAATATGCTATTACGATGAAACCCGCAACTTGATCAGTATTTCAACCAAACCTTTGGATCGAAACATTGTAATGTATGGTGCGAATCAGGAACATCGATAATTGGCTTCGGAACTACTTTGCGGGGTTCCGAATTATTATCAGTTTTGCATAAACTCATACTATACTCACGAGTCGGAGAATTACGTACAACACTGCAACAGATCTCAACACTTTACGTATTGTAAACGTCCAGAGATGACGCATCTTCAGCATTTTAGCATTACCTGCAACACCAAATGCGAAAAGTATTTGAAAACTGTCAAATGGGAAGAATTACATTATTATAATTTTGATTGGCAAATTATCGGAACCATGTACATTAAAACTGACCAAAGAAAGTATTACCATGTGGTTATACATATATGGATTGTACGAGTCCTCGGGATTCGGAAAATTGCGCTGTAGTAATTGAAACCACGGAAATACACAAAAGAGAAGAGCATGTTAGATATTGTGATCAACTTAGCCACACCAAGGTATGTAAGGACTCAGTATGTCCTGCCAGATGTTTGTGGAGTGAACATGCAAATTGCCAACATGAATTCAAACAATGTAATTTATCTAGTAATAAACACAAGTTGGTGAAAATGATAAAATATCACCAATTTAAATAAAATGTGTGTATTTTTTACCAAAATAAATTGCTACTTTGTTATGTGTGTTTTTCTCATTTACCCAATTCTCTTTTAGTTTGTTTAGTTTTGGCGACTATTTACCAGAGTGCTCCACGATCGACATGACCTAAACTCCAAACCCCCACTTTATTCAACAACCAATTAGAGTACACCATTTCATTTCCAAAAAAATTTTCAGTTGCTAAATAAAATGGTACGGGCTGGGGCGGCGGGGGGATGTCTATAGCACTTCGGCGAAATCTCGCAAAACTAAAGAAAAATACCCACTGGTCCCTGTACAAGTAATTTGTATTCAAGATTTGTCTTGCAAGATAAACTTCGAATATTAATAATGTATATAAGGACTGGTGAAAAAAAAAAAGTTGTTTAGTTTTGTGAGATTTCATCAGATTGCACCACGATCGACATTCCTGCCTCCCCCTCTTACTTTCAACAACCAATCATGTTGCAGCATTTCATTTCCCCTCCCTTCCGCACCCTTTTAGTTTAGTCTATATTGCGAAGAAATCTGGAAATAAAGACATCTGTCAACTGTGAGACCTCTCTTCCTCCCAGAGCAGAAGGAAAGGAGTAAGTATAATAATAAATATACCTTATAAAATATTAATATTTTATAAGGTATATATATATATATATATAAGGTATATTTGTTATTATACTTACTCCTTTCCTTCTGCTCTGGGAGGAAGAGCGATTTTCCAAGTTCAGCTCTCGCAGTCGACTGACATCTTTTTTCCAGGTTTTTCTGCCATATAGGCCAAACTGAAAGTAGGGACAGGGAGGGAGGCGAAAATGAAATACCACAACATTATCGGTTGTTGAATGCCGCAACATGATTGGTTGTTGAAAGTAGGGGGGAAGGTCAGCAATAAAGATTTCTGATAGGTTGTTGAAATAAAGGGGGAGTGTGGAAATTATAATTACAACAAACTCTAATCAAACTCACCAACCCAACAATATTCGACTTGTATAAACTATGGGATAATATAATGTAATGTAAAATGAGGAAGATTAGAAATTTCAATTATGGAAGAATCTGTTTTGGTTCTGAGACAAAATTAATTGTTGGTTAGTAAGACTTTAAATTCTTTCGAAATTGTTTTCATATACTATTCGCTTCCCTTTGATTGTTCCGATATTACCTTCTCTATAGAGTCGTGCTCGCGAATTATTGTAAAAAAAAGTCTTGCATAAACTGGGGGGATTTGACTATCGTCACCAGGAGTGGTTAGGTTTTAATTTCCGTTGGTAACTCTTGGTAACCATAATGGTCAAATGTTTAGTTACCAATTTTAGTCTGTATGGCATTTGTTACCGTTTGTAGCTTTGGTAACAAGAGTGGTTAATGTTTTGGTAACTAGATTTTAGTATGCAATTTTTATAAGGAAAGGCCTGCCTTATTCCTGTATTATTAGTATTTATGATTGCATATTTGTGTAGTATGTATATTTATTTAGTATGAAAGTATAATAATTATGGTGATATAATTTTAGGTTTGCTGTTTGCAAACAAAATGTACGATTAGTGCCAAGGATCTCAGTTAGGCTTCGCTCCTAGTGGGCACATGACGTCGCCTGGTCGGCTGCGCGGGTGTAGCACCAGCCAGTGTATGGTGAGCAGTCAGCCGAGAAGTGAGTCGCAGGCTAGATGCCGATCAGGGTTCTTGTGCAAATTTGAATCGGGCAGTCGTTATGCTGTGTGGCCATGTGACATGTGCCTGGTAAGATGCAGACAATGCCGACAGACGTGAAGTTGTTCTTGAAATATTATAAGAATAAATCACACCTACTTAACTTATGCAAATATGTGCGCTCGTGCTGGCATAAAGTTGTGGTACAAACCAATCATGAATTTTGCTAATTACAGTGTAATGCTATGGGCCGAATGCCAAGTAGTTTCCTTGATATACGATCTAAAGTTTATGATGTTCCCGATCCATTTCTTTTTGCCACTAAAGTGACTGGCTACTCTGGAGTGTTCAGAACAAGGAAATGTCCGCTTGCTTGGTTAAAAAAAATAGTAGGCCGATATTGTGAAGTTTATGACATTCGTTGCAAACTTTCAATTTGTAGTAAGATGTGCACAGGACTTTGCTAAGCACTAAAATGTTTAGTTGCGAATACGTAATTATTCACAGGTGTGAATAGACTATCAGTGTGGAATATCAGTCGCCGGGCAAGGCGATTACGCATTGTGGTATGGAGTCTCGAAGCAGTGTTCCTGGCGAGCTGTTGGTTGCATTCGATGGCGACACAATTCCCGAGTCGTCGCATCTTGTTTTCTGTGCATAAGGCCACAGCTGGTTTATTCACTGCCTTGTTGCTGCGTGCACGTTTTGATGTGCCTCTACCACAGGTATGTCTGCGACATCCTTTTATGACGGGGTTTGGTGGAACGATTTATTACATTGTCATCGGAAGTCGTCATTCAATGTAAAGAATTGTGATCCCGCTATGAGCGAAGAGCCGTGCGATTCCTATTGAAAATAATTGTAATAAAGTGATAGGCCAAATATTTTTAATATTTTACATGATGTCAGAAATTCAAATAAACTCATGCTTAGTGACGCTGATGGTGAAATATGTGTGAGCAAGCTGAGCAGAATTCTAATTCCCTGTGTTTTCATGAATGTAATTATCTTCATATTTTAAAAGTAATCAGGATTTTTAGTACCCTTTCTTATAATAACTGTGAAAGGTAATGTAATGATTATGAATACAGTGTATTTGCTAACTTATCATTAAATGTACGAAAGTCCCAGAAAATTGGTCTATGAGAACATTCTTTCAGAATCGCCTTAAGGAACTGAGTTTGTGGGATCGTAACTGTGCCAATGTAATATTATGTATAGGCCTCGGTATATGGGAAATTTTGACGAGATTGCTTTCTGCCTCATCGGGTATACAGGTGTTTTGTAATCAATGGTTTGAGTGAGGCATGGTTGAAACTCCCGGCGACCCCGAGGGGCTGAGGGCGTCTTAAAACGAATAACTAGGTAAATTAACTTTGAGAATATGTTCAAACACCTATCTCATTAGATGTATGCATTCTGATGTTTAAATTTTTTTTGTGCTCATGGTTTGAAAACCAAAGGCGAGGAAATCGCAAAAGACGATCGCCAGCTTCTGGCACCTGTCGTTTTTCCCACAGAAAAAGAACAGGAATATTCGTTGATTTAAATCGTCAAATGATAGTTTTTCGGTGACGGCTTCGATTCGGAGCGGTAAATAATTTATTTTTCTATCAAACAGATTTGTGCACAATCCGTGTACTTGGTCTGTTGTAAATGACCCTTTGGCCCGAGGTCCGAATAGTTTCCGGTAAACGCCATTGCAGCATCGGTAAAAGAATTAGTGTATGTTTAGTGTGGACACATTGCTATCATCGTGTCCGAGCAGAAGTGAAATGTAATGCTCAAAGGTGGTATCGTGTTTGAAGACCTTTTCAAAAACTTGAACAACAAATTGCACAAAACATTGTCTGATCCCAGTGTATTTTGTGCTTTGGGGCTCACTGTAAAATCGTTTTACTTTTGCACCTCTATGCGTGTATGGTCGGCAAGCGTGAATGCTAGGCAGAAACACTGGTACAAACAATATATACAATAACGAGCTTACCTTATCAAATTCAGTCACGTAGAATCGGAAAATTAATTTGATCAGGAAAACCATGTTTAGTGGATTTGGTTTTTCCACGAGCCTGAATACATCTCGAGTAAAGTCTTCGATAATTTTTGGAGGTTTATTCGTCAGGTAACTCGCAAAAATTTGGTTTTGTTGGTTGATTATCGCCGAATGTTCACCCGTCCATTTTGGAAGAATATTAACATGTTGTAAAAACATATTTTCATAGAATTGTTTAGATCTTGAACTATGGATAAAATGGAATCGATTTTGAATTTCGCTTTGAGTTTAAATAGAGCTTCGTAGTTGATTATACCATCGAGTAGAAACAAGTTGATTATGGCAATTTTTATAAACATCGTACGTGAAAATGTTAATGACCTTTGAATGTTTATATTCTCGAATATCCAATAGTTTAGTGTATTCGTCGCTCAATTGATCGTATTTTTCTTGCTGTGTTTGAATCGCCTGGTTCCTTCAAAGTGTAAAATGTATAATAATTATTCAAAGTAATGTCGATAGTAGGAGCCATGTGGGTTGTTGTATCGAATTACTTAATTGATCTTATATATACAATTCGCGTAGTTAAATTTCTAATATTTTTTATAAACTCATTGTTTAGTAAAGAATATTGTGGCTGAGTGGAGAGTGGTTATTTATTTGAAGAGTGTTTTTAGTTTTTAGAGAGAAGTTGAAACACGAATCTCGTATGGAGACCGTCCCGTCGCCATAGCCGAAAAAAATTAAATTGGAAACACGAAGTGACCCCAACTGAATTATTTTTCTCGTAAATAGCAGATCTCGCATCTAGTGGCAGGGAATTGTTTCCCATGCAATTTATTTCGAAATTGGTGATTGTACCATAATATTAATTTGTAATGACTACATACCGACCTAATATTCCCCATTTAGCGCAATTGATCAATCTTTTAACCATCCAGTGATATTTGTTTACTGTCGTCGATGACTCGTGATTTATCAGAGTCGTTTGTTTTAAAAAATTTGTACGGAAACAACAACTCAAAGTTCTTTCTAAACTGCATGCAGAGAGCTAGTAAATGTTATTTGGAAAATAAATTGTATTTGGACTTAGCTGTATCTTCTGCAAGCAAGGATAAAAGCGAATCGTCGAAAAAAATTTTGAAATTTTACAAACCGAATAAAGGAGTGCCTACGAAAAATATACATTTCACATATTTGTAAAATTCCATCTCGTCGTAAATTTCCAATATTATTCGCACCAGTAAACCACCCAAGAATGGGCCACTATGAAAATTTCCAAAGGAAATGAATATTTCGACGAGTACTTTTCCAAATTGTTACGCCATTCGTAAGCAATTCCTTTAATTTTAACTTCGGAACATTTCGATATAAATTAGTAATGAAGCTCGAATACACAGATTTTCCACACATGGATCATAGCACTTTGCCTAGTCGTAATGAATCGTCATTTAATAGTCGCTGAAAAAATATATCCAATATCTGTATATTCCCGTCACTAGAAATATAATTTTACTACGCATTGTTTTACACAAACACACACAATCACGAGTAATGAGCTTTAAAAAAAATTATGTATAAATACTTACATTTTCCTCCTGTTGAAATAATGCATGGATACTTACATGTAGTTGCCATATCGTGATCTGCACAGAATACATAATATTTTTTTCTGCCTTCTAGATGGATAATAAATAAAATTAATAATTCGCACGTAATGGTGCAGAAAGTAATAATGTTGTTCTCACTGCAATGAGAAAAAATAAAATGGACGAGTTAAAATGTCGGATCTCGGAGCAGAGGTGGGTGTAGCGATGACGTTGCCATCACGTGTGACATTGATGGAAGGAAAAGTAGGAGAATGAACCCAATGATCCAGACAGTTACCAGTCTTCCTCAGTGTTACATTAAACCACTGCTAAACCGCTTAGGTAATTGTTCCGTATTATGTACCGTAATGAGAAAACCATACAAACATTCAGTGTGTAATATAAATTATCCATCCTAATTGTTTACTTTACAATCTAGTGCCGTTTCGCATATTCGGCCAAGTTCCATTTAGCATATCCAAATTCAGCAACTATTGCTCCGTATCACGTATCCAAGCAATTTTTTTTTCAAGTTTTCTCTGGCGAATCGCAAGATGATGTGGGCGGAATTAAAAATCACAATATTGAATGCCAGGCAAGTTATTCATTCCTCGCCAGACATAAACTCGTTTCTCATCTAGCACGACATTCTCAAATCGACGATACGGTACGAAAAATGTGGGGAAGGCGAAAAAAAATTGTTGGGAAACAGGGGCTTTTTCACTGGTGCCGACGACGAATGGAGGACGGTACAAAATACAACTTTAAATTGTTGGCGGGACAGGGCAGTTTCGTAGGGGATTCAAACTTGTCTCCGGGCGAGAGAGTGGAGCTGTGATTACTCTGGTTCCTTGTCAAATACCCTCAACAGCAGACTATAGTGCACACAATTTTATGCTCAGGAAAGACGGTCGTCGCCTGATCGAGTTTCTGCCATCAAGTGTGCATAGACTGGGTGTTGATGTACAGGAAATGCATCGGTGGACCGGACAAAGTGGTCGAGATCGACGAGACGAAATTGGGCAAACGCAAGAACCGCAAATGACGTAAATTTCAGGTCCAGTGGATTTTTGGGGAGTACAGCAGGATTATCCGACGAAATTCTTCCTGGTGCCGGTGGAAAAGAGGAATGTAGCGACCATGACCAAAATAATTCTCGAGTGGATCGCTCCGGGCACGACGATTATTTCAGACTGCTGGCACGGTTACAGCAACTTGGACATTCACTGCTACCATCACATGCAGGTGAATTACAGGAGGGAATTTGTGTGCAGCGAAAAGAGCGGAATGGTAAACACTCGAAACATGCTAAAGATTAAGAGGGGTAACACATTGAGGGTGCACATTCATAACATCGAGCGAAGTTGGTGTTCCGTGCGATACAGCATTCCATGCTTTGGCCTATGGAAAAAATCTTGGGTCGGCTACCTGGCGGAATACGTCTGAAAAAAGAATCATCGGTACGGAGAATGACTACACGCTTTTCTGATTCACGCCGTCGACATGCATCATAGTAGTCAGCGCAGAGAAGATCACGGCGAAGGCTATCCCAATTCCGACAGGTATCTGTTTGTTATGGTTGTTTTTAATTTACAGGCACGAGCGAGATTTAGTTGCTATCGCAATTGCAGTTCAAATAAATGTTTGAATGACATGTTATGTGTTTTAATTTACAGGGGCGAATGAGACCATGTAGCTGTTTGATTTAAATTGCATGCTGTTTGATTCAAGTTTAAATTAATGTTTGAGTTGCCATTTAATTCGAATTTAAATTATTGTAATTCAGTTGCCGTTTATTCACATTTAAAATCATGTTTAACTGAGTGGCTATTTTGTTTAACTTTTCAATTAATGTTTAATTGAGTTGCTGTTTGATTCAAGTTTAAATTAATATTTAATTGAGTAGCTGTTTGATTCAAGTTTAGATTAATGTTTAATTGAGTTGTTGTTTGATTAAATTTAAATTTAATGTTTAACTGAGTAGCTGTTTGATTCAAGTTTTAATTATTGTTTAATTGAGTTGCTGTTTGATTTAATATATAGGAGCGAATGAGACAGTGAATCTGTTTGTTTTCGTTAAAAAAAAAAGTTCGAATGTCGTGCTGTTTATTTCAGTTAAAAAAAAAAAAAAGAAATGTTAGATTTACGTGTTGTTTGTGTAAATATTCATTCGCTATTTGTAAAAAAGCCTAAAATAGTCGAGTAGGTCATGATGGGTCCGCCTGGCGACGACGGATGTACTTGCATCTGTTGCATCCACCAAATTTGGATCTGCCGGTTTCGATTATTGGAATAAATTGATTAAAATAATATTACATTCATTCGCGATCCCGAAAAGGCATAGCACAGTCGTGTCTTTCATGACCGGTTCGGGTGGCGGGAGGTGCAATTGCATACGCTAGTGCTTTCGTAAACTTTGGACATGCCAGTTTCGAGTGTTGAGGTAAAAAAAAGTGATGGCGTATATAAAACTTTAAAATCTATATTGTTAAATTTATAAAAAGTTGAATTACCATTTTACCATACCCTTTTCTGATGGCGTACATGTGAAAAATTGTGTGTTAAATTGTTATACAAAAAAGAAATTGAATTTTTAACTGTACAATGTTTTACAGTACCCTTTTAGTGATGGTGTGCGTTTGAAAAATTGCGTATTATATCGATACATTTATTAAAAAATGAATTTTCAACTACGCTGTTTTACTGTACCCTTTTAGTGATTGTGTACATATGAAACTTTGCATAATAAATAGTTAAAATTATTAAAAAAAGTTTAATAATTATTCAATATTCTCATTAAAATATGTAAAAATATGCATCGTGAATCATGTGTATTTAAACAGGGATGAGAAAAAGGCAAAAAAAATTAATTTTTTGGATCCGCGATAGGAAACTTTTAACAATAGTTACTATTGGGTATTTTATCCTATATTCAGTTTTCGGTTTGGATACTCTATAGGAAATAATTGGGTGTAGGTCGAAATTCTCCCCGTCCCTCCCGACTCGGCTGGATACGCAATTCTAAACAAGTGGGGCATGGCACCAATTTCCCCCTTCCTGCTTGGAAACATAATGTCGTACTTTTCAGTCCTGCGCGTTTTATCACCTGGATATGCAAAGGGAAACTTTTGGTTAACACCAGCTCTTTCAAGATGCACTGGATACTCAGGGGGAAACTTTGTATTTTATTTTGGTTTTCTCCGGGTCGTGGTTGGATACATAATTGGCGGTTTTTGTCTCGACTTTTTTTACCATTTGATACATAATGCAATGGTTTTTGAGTGATTTAGACATGCAATATGGAACAATCACCTGCGACATTACCAGACAGGTGCCAAACACCATCAACATGGTGTCAATGTTGTTGGAGAGCTGGAGACTCTTGGAGTTCTCAGGAACTGTGGGTGATCACCTGGCTGTAACTTTATGTTATTGATAACCCCTCATCAAGCTTGAATTATTATTTTTACCTGTGATATTTGTTAAATGGCGGGCCTAATAAAGGCTGACCCATACACCTGACACTGCACTAATTGACTTATAGAATTATTGGAATAATGATACAACATGCTGCTCAAAAGTAGGGTGAAATTTAGCAGGCTTATAAGGGATCTGTGCCTTGAAGTGCCTAAGTGCTTTACAAATAAAGAAACGTGGTTTCTAAACCAACAAAGTTTTACATATTGGAAACATCCTCCTTTTGGAAGGCACTTTACATATTTTTGCTGGACTTAGCCTGCCGACATAGGTAATTTTGTAAAAATGACACTGATAGAACTTAATGGTGAAAAGTTACGCTTTCCCAGGCGATTCAAGCACTGGAGAAGTAAGAAACCGTGTCCATGCAGCTGAGCGAACGAAGATCCGATAAACTAATTAACTATTGCAGAATTAAAAGTGGTTAGTTGAACAGGAGATGATTGCTGCATGGAGCATGCACGAACACCGACACATGGCCATCCCCTTCGAGTACCTTGCAATTAATTAATTGTTCGGCATGGTGCGTAGACTGGCTTGACAGGCTAGCATGTCACACTGGACTATTTTCGAACACACTTTGTGCCATAATTAACGAAAACAATGAACACTTGCCCAATAACACATTAATAAAATACTATGAATTGAAATTAAACAAAACATAACACTTGCACAACATGAGAATGAAATGGGTATGTGACACGTTAAATGTAAACAACTCACCTTTTGCAAATAAACATTATGACACAAAAATAACATGTGATAAAATTATTAAGGGCATCTCTCAAGTCCTCTTAATGAGAGTTTTATCGGTGTGAGCCATTAAGTCCTTTGCTTGGGTACCCTACTATTCCACATCGCACTGATCTGCACAATGTTGCACTGGTTTGCACTACACTACACACACCCTTGCAACGGAGCACTGCGGAGCAAAAAAAACCATAGAGTGCAGCTACCTGCTGCGGCAGGTAGTGGTACTCGGCAGGCAGATGGTCTAGGGGACAGGAGCATGTCATGCATAACCCCCCCCCCCCCACATCCGCCAAGGACCCAATAACACCATGCTCACCCGAGACTGTTTGCATCCATGTGCCACTAGGTACAGAATGTACACCTCCTAGTCCCTGGCTGCCTCTGACATAAAGCATAGGGGTTCCTTGCCTGCCATTTACGCTGTAGTAACACCTGATGCTGTTGTTTTTGTGGGATGCTGTGGTGCCCCCGCTCGACAGTCATACCCGTCGCAGCTGTAGCCACCATCATGACCAGCAGAGGCAGAGCAAGCCAGCAGACTCACTGCCCTCGCTGCTGTCATCACTACCGCTGCTCATGATCTCATGCTGACATCACTAACATTTCTGCTGCAGGGAGCGACCAGGGCAGGCAGCGACCATGGGGTGGTGGCTACTGTGAAGTGCCCCCTCGGTTGGGATGGAGTCCTTGCTTCTTGCTAGCTGGTGGTGGCCTCCCCTGCTGATGTCGACGCCGCGACAACGGGCATCGCAGCGTCCTCTGGCGGGATCGTCTCCAGGAGTGCCAGTGCTGGTTGCAGCACTGGTGGTAGGGTAGTGGTGCTGGTAGACGCCATAAAGTCAAACACCTTGGGACCGACTATCGGATGCTCCCTGCCAGGCGACATCGGGCCCTCCGACCCTTCTGGAAGCTCTCCTGGGAGAGGTTGCTGACACACCTTCCTCCACTGCACCTCCCAGGGACTCTCGACAACAGCTACACCATCATGGGTTGTCGGGGGTGCAGGTAGCATTGTGTGCTGTGGTGGCTTCGGAGATGTTGTCGGCATCGGGGTGACGACACCTGCTGGCACCGCACCATTCCCGATACCCAGACTAACATCGACTCATAGGGGACACTTGCATGCCCGGCATGTGTGACACGTGGGTCGTCGGTGAGGATCCTCCCAAGAGGGGTGCTGACTCACCTTTATCCTGTTTATCTCATTGCTGGAGCTCGACATGTGGATCGCCGTCGTGGGGCATCAGGATGCTCGGTGCGACCTCGTCAGTGACATCACCCAGAGAGTCGGATGTCTTCGCGAAGTGCCCTGACACTTTTCCTCCCCCCTCAGACCATGTGCATGGTCGCTCCTACACTCAACATCGCCTTGTGCTGCTCCATTTGACTGCCAGGTCCATACAGAAGTTGTGGTGGGTGGTGGACTGTGGGTGAACATGTAGATACACCTTCTGCCTGGCTTGAAGTTATGGTGGTGGCTGGGTGGTGGGTGGTACCCACCGTACAGTGTACTCTTTATGGTGTTGGTGCACCTCCATGCATTGTCGACAGTGCTTCTCCCATCAAGCACTACTGTTCTCTGCGCTGCTGCTTTCTTCCAACTGTGGGTATTGCATCTTGCCTGAAAGAGCGACATTGGCAGGTGATTTGCTGGTGGCGGCGTTGTCACGCCAACAGAAGTTGACAAGGGTTACGGGCATATTTTCGACATATGTGGTGTGCTGCTCCCCTACACAGAGACATATTTGTGTCTTCAACTCCTGGTTTCAACGTTCTGTGCAGTTCACAAGGGGATGGTACACCACTGTATTCAAATGCCATACCCTTCACCAGGTGCACATTTCTCGCCATGTTATTTCTGTGAATTGGATTCCATTATCTGTCAACGAGGTTTTTCGGATAAACCCACTTCACAAAGAACTCGCCTTGTAACACCTTTACTATACTAGATGCCAATGCAGTACTTGTTGGATATACTTCTACCCAGTAAGAAAAATTATTGGTGAAAACCATGATGAATTTATTCCCCCTTGCTAACCTGGGATATGGCCCAATCAGATCGAGGCAGACTGTCTCGAAAGATTGGTTAGGTAGTCGCCGCTGTTGCTGCTGTGCGCCATATGTCTGCCATAGCTTGCACTTATTGCACGTCACATGTTGCACATATTTACAAATTTCACATGTAAGGCTGGGGCAAAAAAATGTTCTTTGACATTGCTGAGAGTCTGGTCCACTCCTGAATGTCTGCTGCACTACCCACATACACATGTGCCAGTACCTGTTCTCTGCTGACAGGTGGTACAATTAACCACCACATTAATGGATCCTTAGGCCAACAAGTTTATTACACACCATCGACTATGCACCAGTGTTTTACAGCCTGCTCTGTGCATTTTTTTCTACCCCTGCACAAATGCGCAATTCTCTTGTGCATGTTATACCTCGCAGTACACATCACATACCAAAACATCATTGTGTATGATACTTGTTGGAGACACATCTCATGGAAAAGCTCCTTTGTGTTGGGAGGCAGAATTTCGTCCCACACTGTGTCGTTGTGGATAATGATGTCAGCGTTGGTTGCTCTTGACAGTGCGTCCACTAGTTGATTCTCCATGCCAGGGACGTGCTCCACAGTAAAGCTGTAGGCCTGTGTAAGCATCGCCCACCAGGTCAGTTTGCTACATGCCCCCTTCATGTTTTGCAACCTGATAAGGCAACGAAGGATTGTCCGTGCGGAGTGTAAACTTCTTGTTTTTGAGGTAGACTCGGTACTTTTTAATAGCCCAAACTACGACCAGACATTTGCACTCATTGACATCATACAGTCGTTTTGTTTGGCCCAACTTTGCACATGCGAAATTGATCACATGGCTATCGCCATCATCATCGCACTGTTTTAACATCGCACCCAGCTCCTACTAGCTGGCATCGGTCTGTAAGTATAGGTTTTATTCAGGTCGTACCTGGCCATTGCCGGACACGACCTTAAACGATGTTTGATTTCCTGAAAGGCATCGTCAGCTGTGCTGTCCCTCTGTAACTGCCGATGCGATGGCAACAGATTGGTCAGGGGTGCTGTCATTACCGCAAAATCCTGGATGTGTCCACGAAGCCAGTTGAATAGCCCCAAAAACTTGCTCACTTGCTTGTACATGCAGGATTGTTGGTACATGCAGGGTTAGACTTGTTCTCTGTCTTTTCGGCGATGTTCCCCAGAATATCGAAGTTGGTTTTTCCCAGATTACATTTATTCACTGCATATGTAAGTCCATTAAAGGCCAGTCACTCTAACACTGTTAATAGATTGTGCACATATTTATCCTAGCTTGACGACCACACTACCACGTCATCTATGCAGGAGGGTGTGAAGTCCCCGATGAGGCCATCCAACACGCTTACCATCATTGCTTGGAACATGGCATTGCACAGAACTGGAATCGTCACCCGCTGGGAGCATTGAAAGGGGTTTTCTCACCCCGCTTGGCGGGGACTTGCCAATATCCACTCCGAAATTCGAGAGATGACATAACATTCGCCTGTCCGAGTGGATTCAATGCATCTTTTATGCTTCCCCGAAACGTAATTGGAAAGAGTGCAAAAATTCCTCCAATGCGAGTCTATAATGATTGAGTGAACTCCACTACGATCTTGTGTCTCCCTGAAGTTGATTTCATACACAGCTTACCCACTCCTATTTACAGACCCCATAGCATTGCAAACCCGATGTGCAGCCCTTCAAGCAGGATGACAGGTCCTCATTCGGTGCTTTGCGAATATGGGCAGCGTTTGGAAACATGCTGGAGTCTGCTTCTTTGTGCATTCAGAGGTTGGTGCAGTTGATATTGTAGTGGTTTCCTGTTGCCTTACACTTTCTTGAGGCCTGATGTGGACAGATGCTTGCCTGTAGCTGTTCTGTGAAAACAGTGTCACTGGCTCTACAAAGGAATAGGGCGTGGTAATGGTTGGCATCACTGCTGGCAGATTAGGTGGAAATATTTGGTATGGGATAGTAGGCTGCTATTTGTGGTAGGTATTGAGTGGATGGAATAAATGGGAGAGGTAATGCGGCCGAAGTTTGCAGGTTTGGTGTTGACTAAGCACGTGGTGTGTTTTTGTTGACAGCTGTCATGTGCACGTTGTGGGCATGTGACAGTTGTTTGTTTTCATTCGCCATGGCAGTGCAGTCGTGGAACATGAATCTCTTTTCTTGACCCAACAGTCTCTTTCCAGTGGTCAAACATTGCTCATGCATCTTTATTTCACAAATGCGACACTGTATATTTACATTGTCAATGTCCCCTTGATAGTTATCTCTATTACATATGGTGAGTTGTTCATTTAACTCCATGAATAAGTCATCCCAATTGTAAGGTGTGTCTTGTGGTTTGAGATTTGCACAAATTTTACTATTGGTTTGTAATATATGACGACATGGAAGTAGGTGTATTTTTCACTGTAGATAGAACTAGATGTTTGATGTTTGATCTGTTTTAAGTGAATTATTGTTGTGCGAATTTTACTGAATAATACTCAAGTGCGTATAATGATGTTTTAATTTCCCAAGAAAACAATCGACCACAATTCTATCAGTTGATGTATTTCCAAACTACATATTTCGACGAAAGGTATTGATTTCGGATCGAGATTTGGAACAGCCAATTTTGGTGGTTTGAAATGTACTTTATCTTGATCTCAGTCCAGCTCTGAACTCTCATGGTGCAACAGTTTTCTGTGTCGATCTTAGATATGATCTCAGATAGAGTTTCGAACCACGATGGTGCAACCGGCCCTAAGACAGTGTTTTCGGCCATGACCTGCAATGGCACCGCAGCAGGGCTGGGCGCTCTACCGATGGGCAGAGCATGCGCCCAGTCGCCGGAGCGATCAGGATATGCTCAGTGCAGCACAGTGCAGGTGCAGTGCCGGTGCAGTGCAGCGGTGGTTGCCATGGTAACAAAAGACTCTGCGAGGTGGAAGGGGATGGAAATAGGGCTGGCAATAATTGAACTTACGAGTCCAGGACCTATGTTAGACAGTATGTGTTATGTTCATTAAAGGATTGATTATTTGTTTTGTTTTCTGGTTTTAAAGTGCATTGTTAACATGTTATCATTTATCTCATCACACGCCCAGAATTTTGTCAATTCCATTCATCAGTGTTTTAAGTTGTAGAGTTCTTTATGTAATTTTAAGTGTATGTTTCATTTGTCAGCATGATACAAGGTAAAGTAACACAGGTTGTGACAGAAAATAGTGCTGCTTTGGTGTGCAGGCACGGGAACAGTAGTCAGCAAGGAGCATCGGAGGTGGGTGGTGCGTGTGTCGTGAGCTCCGGTAGTTCCCGCACATACCAGGTGGCATTCAGCATATTTGGTATGGACATTTAACGTGTAAAAGACTCAACTTTTGGAACCTTTTCTCTCACGTAGTCGCCCAGTATGCCACCCTCCCCACCTCAGGAATTGCATCGCCCGAGGAAGTTTAACTTCATTGTAATTTCTTGTGTCGTTAGATATTTATCAGTATTACCACAGTGACCAGTTCTCGCCATTTGTGTTTGTGTAAAGTGCTCTCCTAAGGGAAGACGTAATTGCATTGAAATAAATACGTGTCTGAACTAAATGGTACGTAATTTATTTTCGATCGCTATTATGTGTGTGTCAAGGGATGGGCCCTCGTATTACCAGCTCAACCAAGACTTACATCATTAATTTATTTTGCAAGTGGAAGCTTAAGCATTGTTCCGTATCATATGGGTGTGTAGTTGGCCCTGACAATCCACGTACACGTGTGTTAAATGGCTAGTCAATTATCCCCGCCAAGATCAGCATGACGGTATGTAGTCGACCCACCGGCTACCATTTAGCAAACACCTGCAGGTTCATTCATATGGAGTAACAATCAATGGGGCAGCATCATCGGCGAGGAGATTGGGTCCGGATGGATGGCCCGAATCCCCGAGATCAGCAGAGTCAACTGTGAAGGAGTTTTCCGACCCAAATTGAGAGAGATAAATGGTGTTGCATTGAAGATTCTTATGTTGCAGTGGGACGCCTATGAGTAGACAACCCGCCCGCTATGAGTGTTTGGCAAGGTGCAGGGTTATCAGGACTCAGCTTCTATTCACACGCAAATCTCCTATTGGTGGGGCGAGTTCGCAGGCTTGCCGAGTATTTGTGTATTGTAGATGGCATGGCAAGAGAATAGAGCATGCTGAGGTGGCAGAGAGTGTGCTGCTGGCATATAGGGGAAACGATGGTCTGACTCCTGGGAGGGGGTAGGCTTGAGTAGGGATGGGCGGCCGGTATATAGAAAAGTGTTCGAGCCTTAGCCAGGGAATTTGTCACCCGCCAGTGAGCGAGGTTCCTTGGGTCTGAGTAGTTATCTGCCTTTGGAACGGGATTCTGATAAACAGATCCCAAGATAGTAAATGGACGTCGGGATGCTGGTTGAGGTCGCTCCGATCGACAGTAGGATGTGGGACTTTGAATATTAACCAGGTCGTCAATGTTGGGTTTTATGAGAAGCCCTGGGTTTAGTGTTGAGCATAAGAGGAGAAATGTTAAATGGATGTTGTGGCCTTTGTTTTCAAAGTGAAGTTTATGAGAATTTTTAGGGTGGCTTTTGGGGGCTACAGCAATTTAAGTGGGCAATAAAGGAACCTTATTTTACTTGAGTGTTTGATGTTTTAAGTGCATCTTAAGATTCAAAAGGGGCAAGTTGGAGTTGTGCCTAGGTATATAGTGGATTGTGTTGTGGATCTCAAGTTTTGTAGAGGAAAGTTGCATTTTTTGTCAAGTGTGAATTTTGGATCTTTCGTCAATTCTGAAAAAAACCAAAAGGTTTTCTACACCTTATGTTTTGCTGTAGTGTAGTTACCTTCTCCTGAAGCTATATGATATTTTGGAGTGGGCCTAGCACGATTTGGAGAATTACACAACACTTATACCTAGACACTTTTTGAGATTTTGTGAGTTTTCTGCTGAAACTTAAGGTGACCCTATCTCCATCCTATCCAGTAATAAAATGAGGTTAGGGCGGAATAGTTGGGATAGTGTTTGACCCACCATGAGTCCAGGGTCAATGTTAAACATTATTGGTTGCACTTAATTAAAGGATTTATTGTTTGTTTTGTTTTCTGGTTTTATAGTGCATTGTTAACAATTTATTATTTATCTCATTACGTACCCAGTGTTTGTCCATTCCATTCATTACTGGTTTTTTTTGCAGGGTTCTTTATGTAATTTTAAGCGTATGATTCATTTGTCAGCATGATGCAAGGTAAAGTAACGCAGGTTGTGACAGAAAATAGTGCCGCTCAGGCGTATGGGCAGCCGAGGCCCACTCGCATGTTAGGCATGAACACTAATCAGCGAGGAGCATCGGACGAGGGTGGTGTGTGTGTCGTGAGCTCCAGTAGTTAACACGTGAGCTGGGCGTCATTCAGCATCTTTGGTATGAACTTTTAACTTGCAATAGACTCTTAACTTTTGGAACCTTTTCTCTCATATTGCCACCACGTACACCACCCTTCCTTTCCATAGGAATTGCATCGCCCTGGGAAGTTTTAACTTTACCATTACTTTTTGAGCCTGGTGCCTTCCGAGTAAAACCACATCCTAGACCTCACCTTCACCACCCCCAAAACCATTCCTACGCCATTCCGACACCCCTAGCAGCTTCAGAAACATTTGTTGACTGAGCCAGATACCACCAGTGGTGAATGGCAATGAGTTAACAATGATTTTGCAGAGAGGAACAAGAGACATATGCTTATGATGGTGCATGTTTTTTCTAAGAATGTGTAAGTGAAATTTGTGAGTTCTACAACAGCAGCAAGAACAAATATGTGTCTATAGTCCATTCCCCATTGGAAGCAACTTTCTTGGAGCCCTGCTAAATATCTACTTGCAGGCCCATTTCGTATCCTTATGCCAAATATAAACAAACATTGTCATGTAACTGCCATGCAGCATCTGTCAAAATCAATGTTTACATACCATTGTGTGTGTACATATGTTCGTATAATTTCGCTACTCCTAAAAATATACATTGAAATGTGACTGGTACTTTTATACCTCTCGAATGTGTTGTTTACTGTTTACAGCTTTTCAAAGAATTCTGTCATATTCCAAAAACCATTTCGTTCGAATATTCACAGTTTAGGCCTCTCCTAACATTATTTAGGTCAGCTTCATGATGTTTTAAAAATGCTTGAATTGACGACAGTTCTTACTGTTATTTTACATTAACATATTTGTTTTCCACAACATAGCTCAATACATGTAATGCACATTAATATTTTGCCGCGACTGTGTTTAACACTGTTACAACTGCGAGGTAAAGGGCTGTACTAGTTATCCATTGGTTATTGATATGTGTTGGGTCATTTCTTTAAAAGGACGGCATAAGTTGGAATGATTAAAACGAAGGAACAACCATTCAAACAAAGAAGGCACATTGAATTCAAGCACGCAACTCGTGTTTCTCATTTTTATCATAAAAACTTTAAAAGAAAGCGGTGAACATGCACACAAATAAGCCTACAATAACTTTTATTCCGCTCATATTTATATGTATTGCTACTTAATGTTCATTAGGTTTATAGAGCTGAACTTAGTATTTTTCTTCTGAAATTGTGGCAAATTACGTTACAAGACTGTGTTTCAAATCCCTTAGAGCAAAGGTACAACATTGTGATAAATAAACATACGTGGATGTAAATAATTAACTACATCATAAAAAAGTTAACAATTAAAACATATGAATAGTGCTAATCAAATATTTGAAATCACGTACACACAATCACCAGCATATCGACCATGATGCACAAAGTCACGCCATTTCACAGACACAATGATTAACGAAACACACGCCACAGAATATTTATTACTGCCGTGGAAACACAGATTTTTTTCACAACATCATAACTTGCCTAGGCAGGTTTAAAAAATACAATATCTACAAACGTGATGTGGTAATTTGAAGTATTTTTCGGAGTAAGAATAATTTAGGTATCATTTGGCAAAAAGCAACACGCTATATCATGGCTCGCCACGTCTGCCATCCTCACTTGGTAACTGCACTGCCATCATATATGAATATATTAAATTAAGTACTCAAACATTGAAATCTATTTTCAGTTGTAAATTTCAAATTCAAAAATCGTTATTTTCCTGTAATAAGTATGAAATATGCTACAATTGAAAACATGTATAATCTAGTACTTACTAGCGAAGTGAAATTTCCCGAGTTTGAAAGATATGAAGAAAGAGAGAGAAAGCGATAAGTCTCGCCCAGCAGACAGTTTTGCAGATGTTTCTCGCTCGATAAAATAACACCATGCCATTACGGCCTACTCGCGATATTTTGTGCTGTTATTTTAAACTGTAAAATGATATATGCTGCCATTGGGGCTACCAAAATATTTCAATATTTCAATAGGCACTGTTTAATTTACAAATAGTATTCTAAAAAACTAGGTTAAAATAATATTTTTACTGTGAACTATTTCTCACCAGTCGTTGTCAACATGTCGCTGCTCTCGCTGTTGTTAATTCATATTTAAAAAGAAATAAATATTATAAGTTATAGAAGATATTATGGTAAAGTTTCGTTTATTCAATAATACAGTACTCTAAAGCTAACCACAGTGTTATATATTTGTGGGATATGGGTTATTGAAAAAACAAGCTGACATGCTATGCCTAGAGTGTTTTTTCAAAGGTTGATTTTCATAAGTCGCTCCCAATCGGGAATGGAATATAAGTTGGAAATTTTTATGATAAGGAATACCAGAAAAATGGTGGCATGTAATGGACATTAGTTCAGGGAAAGAATAATTTTAAACATACTGTGAAACCACAGCAACCAATCTGCATATTACACCACTATTTCATTAAAATTATAATTTAGTGGAAAAAAAAATGTGCAGTCAGTGAAGGAGGCAATATTATTAAAAAAAACCGTCATTGAAGAGTCATTAAAAGGGCACACCTATCAGTGGAAGTTCAAATATTGCAACACATCATATGCAAATACAGGCCAGACAAGGAAAAATATATGTTTCTGAAATGAAGGCCTTGGATTACACTCCAACAACAAAAACCAACATTGCGAGAATATGTTTAGAATTGGAGTTCAAGGTGAAACAGCAACAAAAAATTCTTTGCAGTTGGAGATCAAATGTGTGCAATGAACCAGAGAGGAGAAGATTTGGTGTACACTAGGACAGATACTTAAGGTGGTAGTATGGAATACTTACATTGTACAGTGGGACTTAAGAAGGAAAAAAATAAGGAAAAGATGGAGAATGGGGAATTTGATGGGCAGGATGGTTTTTGCAGGTTTAGCTAATTTCCAAATAGAGACTTAAAAAGTTTCTATGGCTTATCAGGAACAAGTGATGCCCAGGGATTTGGAGAAGCAGCAGAAAAGGAAGGGGATGTCAGACAGTGGAAGAAAGGATTTTACATAGTTATAAGTGTAAGTAATAAAATTAACAATGTAGATAATGGTATGTGTAATGCAGGGACACGGAATTCTAGAAAGTAAGCAATGGAGTACAAATGATGCCAAATTCTGAACATAACGTTGCTTCAAACATTTTCAGAAATTTCTCTTGGTACAAATGTAAAGGGGTTGTACCATTATCCTTTTTAACCATATGGGTGGGCTGGTAGAATTCTCGAACCCTCTAATATCATTGAATAATTTGTATTCAATAAGTTTCGAGATTCGAGCAAAAATATTTGAGGAAAAGTATTCGATTGAAAATTAAAATATAAACTCAAAACAGTAGCATTGAAAAGATACACAGCTTGTACTTAGTTTCTTGATAGTGTGGCATGAACCAGTCAACGCTAGCCTGTTCGTACCACCGACAGCACACCAGCTAAAGCATCACCTGGCCACATGAGGCAACAGTGCACCAGACCAGCATGTGTCCAATGCACCTGAATGTAGTGTGTCAGTGCAGTGAAGTGTAATTTGAAGTGTGATGTTACTGTTTATTTTGAAATGGCCTTTTTAAATAATTGCTGTGCATCAGTATGTTTGCCATGTGTGTACCATAACACCCTCGTGCCACACTGTGTTTGTTTACATTTTTGAACTTCAGTTTTCATGCCATATGTTATTATAATATAGTGTTAATAAAAAGCTCATGTAAAGGTAAGTGCAGTGTATGAACGATGTGTACATATAATATATCATTATAAGAGGGTAGTTAATTATGTGTTGTGTTTTGACAGTTGTACTTGTTTACTTAATAATTACTTGCATTTCCTTTCATACTACTAGGGTACGTCGAGTGCTATTCACACAGGAAACTTTAATATATAATAGGAGGTTAATTGATTATGTGTTGTGTTTGACAGTTGTACTTTTTTATATAATAAGGGCTGGTGTTTCCTTTCATACACTAGAGTGCACTGTACCACTAGCGTACATAGATTGCTATTTGCACAATGGAAACATTCAGAATGGTTTTATACATATTTATTTTTGTACTTGCTTGTTTATTTTTAAGAGAGTGATCATATGTAACATAACCAAAAGACTGTCTAGCAGAATCAGGCGACAGAGGACACTGGCCATAGCATGTACGGACTTTGACTGTATACTTAATCACAGCATGCTATACCATAGTTATTTCTTTTTATAGTGTTTTATTCAATGTAGATTAATTTAATGCAAGAATTATATATATATAATCGTCACACAAATCAATGTGGGGAGAACCCTGCAATACAAGGGACACACACTGTGTGAAATACTTACATTTCTAGGTTAAGGGTCAGCATAAGGATCAGTAAAATGTCAACAAAACATTGCTTACTGTAATATTTTGTTTTCTCTCCGAATATTTTTATTATGTAACTTCTAGTGTCTTGTGTGATGTTTAATCATTCTTGTAGCATTGCCAATTCGGTGCATACTTCATGTGATATTTTATTCCTTAATAACAAGAATTTTTATGTCTTGCGGGAAGCTTGCAACAAGGCTATGGGCTCCTGCGCTAACATTTTTCAGTAGCGTCATCATATCCAGTGGGGCTGGTCGCGTGTGAGTGCCCGCTCCTGGGACTTCAACTTTTTGTACTGATTATGTAGCTGCTGTGTTAGATTTAATCATACTGCAAACTTTTTAGTCTTTCATTACCCCGGAGTGTGCACCACCACCCAGTTCGGATCGTTTTTTATACACAGCCGAACATTAACTTTTGTACCTTAAGAATCATGTAGGCTTCGCGTCAATTTTATCTGTTTAAGAGCTCTCCGAGCTATATTGGAGAATCACGTGTAATTGCCTGAAATAATGGTTTATAAATAAATTGTGGCGTAAAATGAATGTGGCATACACATTTATATATTTGTTGGTCTGACAACCTTAATTCTGCAAATTATTTTTCTCAAAATATAAAAGTATTTTCTGGAGATAGGTGGCCAAAACAACCCGCTACATATTTAATGGTGTTTTAGAGGAGGCCTACAACCCCTACTAGCCCACACCTAAAGGATTAGAGATCATTGGAACTTCACATCCTCAAAGCAGGAATGGTTAGTGAAGGATTGACGTCGGGACACCAAGAGAGGCCTCATGGGCCGTCGGCCTCCAACATCACCACTATTCTCGTGCTCTGCACTGGTGCCCAAACCCAGTAAATATTCACCTAACATCCTATCCAAGTAACCAAACCTCCCAGCGCCTCGTGTTCCGAAAACTCAGCCACATCAAGTGTATTCTGTAATTTAAATAATTATGTTTCTTCGAGTATCTCAATGTGCATTACATACATAAAAGATTTGCTTTCACCTGATCAGAAAATTGGTACACTGCCATACAACTTCAATCACACAGGTCCTAAATTATTCACACATGGATTACTAAAATAGTACCAGAGTTCATGGAGAGCAAAATTTATGTGTAGATGGTGATAACAGGATCTGTGATACTACATATCCTACTGTGAATCAACCTAATCTCGAAATGTGCAAATATGTTGTGTAAATATTCTTTAATTGTCCACTTAAGTTAAAGCAAGCTATGGTACATGGCACACAGCATCAGTTCACCACACCACCACACGAGGGCATCAGCATCAGCAGCTTGCAAGACAGTGTTCCACATGTGTATGTGTGTATTAGTGTGGTTTAGTGTATGATGCCTGGTGGTGGGTCGATAAAGGCTTAAATGAGGATTTGGGGGTGGTGAAGGTGGGGCCTAAGATTTGATTATACCTGCTTGGTGCTATATGTGCCGTCAAGGCGACATCAATGTGGGTGCTGATTCTCTTAACCTCGGAGTTGCGAGCCGTATGCCCGGACGAAACGCCTCGCCGAAGATAATAAAGACCTCTGCTCCATTGATTACTGCTCCAGAAGAAGGCTGTTTGCTAAACGGTAGCTGGTGGGTTGACTACGTACCATTGTTGATCTCGGTGGTAAAGCTGGCTAGAAATTTAAAACTTGTGTATGTGGATTGTCAGGGCCAACCAAATGCCCATAAGTTTCAGAACAATACTTACTAACACTTGCAACAAAAGATGATTAACGTAAAGCCTGGTTGAACGGGTATTATGAGGGCCTGTCCCCTTATGCGCATGTAGTGATCAGAAATAAACACTGTGTCTAACAGTTCACAGACAAATTTATTCATATTAATAACATATCTCTCCAGGAGAGCACTAACATTACACTGGGTTGGCTATACTGGCCACTATGGTAAAACTGTAAAAGCATCTTACGACATACAAAGGCTTATGGCAAGGCTTAAGCTTCCCGGGGCAATGCTACTCCCGTGGGAAGTGGAGGTGGCTTACCTGGCGCATTCAGTTTAAAATCAGCGCAGTGTGTGTTAGAATATGTTTGGCTTATATTGGACAGATGTTTATTGTGTGGTTAATTGTTCTTGTAAATAATACATTTTTCATTTTCCCAGCCAGTAATATCCAGTGTTGAGCAGTACTACAGTTAGTATTTGTTGTTGTCATGCTGAGGTTTGGTGTGACTTGTGCGACAATCCGTGGCACTTAAGGGTAGGCTACAATTAATTTAGCACATAACTGACAGGTGCCACATTTCCTCACCCTTAGACAGTGTGCTCGCAGTGGCCAGCAACACCACAGCAGAGAGCTGCACTTTACCATGCATGACAGCGCATCAGTTTCCACACTATGTATGAGCAAGTTCATAAGGAACATGCCAAGAAAGTGTAACAGTGAGCCAAATGGTAGTGGCAGGAAAGTGCAATTAGGTGATAGTGGCAAACAGCCATATGTGCTTGTATGCATATCTACATGGAAATAGTACCAATAAACTATAATTTCCAAAGGGGCTTAACAAGGACAAGGGTGGTAATGTCATGTCATGTGTGTACAAAAGAATACCCTCAGACATAGTCAAGTGCCCTAAAGTAAAGTATAAAGTGTTTCATTGTAAGTGTTTGTAAATGCATTCATTCACACGTGTGTCCATCCTCACCTCATTTCACGTCATTTGTCATGATTGCAGAAATTTTTGCTAGCAAACAGGAACAGAATTGGTAAGTGGGTAATATATTTTAAGGAAGTGTGGAGTGCAAAGTAGTTCCGAATGGCTCGCTTGCGTGGTAATGCCAGCATGTGTGCCATGTAGGAACTGCAGTAGATGCAAGGTATCCAGAGTAGCAGGTCGTGTGTACCGTTAGTTCGTATGCCCATGTGGCTAGCATCATTTGTATCAATATGTATCTGCAATAGTACATTCAATTTACTGGCACCACTTTCGTTACTGCGACATGGGTTACCATCTCGCCTCTCCCCAGTGTGTGCACTGCCTGGGGAGGTTTAATGCACCATAAGTTCATGTAAAGACCTTCGCGCCATTTTATCAGTAAAACCATCACTGATCGGGGAATGTCTGGCTTTGTATATTAATTGTTTCCTAGAGGAACATGTAATGCAGTGCCTAGTAAAAGTCACCACGGAGAATCGTGTGTTTTTATTCAGGTAACCCACGAGGCACTTAAGGGGGCAGGTTCTCATAATTCCCACCAAATGTACCAGTGTACATACTTAAATAATTGCAAGTGTTTTCAAGACTTTACCACGTAATTTATGGGTGTATGGGTAGCCCAAATAATCCACCGCGTAGGATGTGCACAAGTAAGTAATTGTTGTACAGAGGAGTGATGCAGAACATGTGAAAGAATTGTCACCAATGGTCTTAGGTCACATGAACCTGAGGAAGAAAAGTCTGTGCTACCAGTTCATCATGATATTATGTCTGGATAATGCCTGGCACCCCGGGTAACAACACCTATTTCCCACAAAATAACTCATTCCAGACTTCACTGCTCTTCAAAACACATATTATTCAAAATCATCCAACTCAACAGCAGCAAAATGGCGCCTTTCTTTGAGGCAAAATCCTTTCACCATAATACCCTGATTTTAAAATCGCAAAAGTTTCATGCAAAGATTTCACACAAAATTTTTTAAGTCTTTAATTTCCCACTGAACAATTTTCCCGCCGAATTTCCCACTACCTGCAACAAAGATGCAACAAGGACAGCACCACAAGACAACAACAGCACTGGGACGCCCTCCAGACCCATGCAAGACATCGGAAAATGCGACACATGGTCAGTAAAGAAAAGTGCACGGAAAGCAGTGAGTGTTCGCCATTGCTACAGGGAACCGAGCACATGGACAGCAGAGTGGCCATTTTTGAGTCGTGTGATGTCATTCTCTGCTGCAGCAACACATCAGCAGGATAAAGGACCGGTCTGAGTCACTGTGTGCCAAAACCTCTCTACTTGCATCACTCCGTGCCGCGCCGAGGAGAAGCCAGGAGAAACGAAAGGAAGGAGAAATGAAGAGCCGAATGTTCCTCCCTCTTATCCTGTGCTCTTCATGCACTGGTAACCAGTTGATGACCCATGCTGCACGTCATCGAAGTGTACGTCATTAATTGAACCTTGCACCGCACCGTTCCAAGCAGAGATACCTGCAACACGATGCACCTGCACCATGCAGTGCACCATTATCCTTCCACATAGCATGTCCACGAGCACATGGGTTTGTTTATACAATAGACCATGAGTGGCTGGACAGAACATGGTGCACCAGCGCTACTTTGTCCTCACTGTTTACATCTCATACCTCAGGACTTCATAACGAAATATGAGTTTGGCAATAACTACTGCCGATGTCAACGTCAGTCCAGCCAATCGAGCAACCGTGCCATGGACAACCGCGAAGCAACAGTGAAATGGGAAAATGAACCGATAAACAATACAGTTGAAAATTTTTCGGACAATAACATTCGTAAAGATTAAACACAAATAGCAGGATAAAATTGGTGCAGTAATCTGTTGTGTGTAGGACAGGGTACGTAAACCCTCACAAGTGCACAATGTCAAATGCAGTGTCATCATAAGTGTCTTCACAAGACAGAAGTCGAGAGTGCAATGGAAAAACATTATGTGTTTAAGAAGTGTAATCACATTTAAATCCACCACATGGTGCACCCTTCGGAATTCTTTGTGGAATTCAAATGGCACATCACAATGTGTTCAAGGGTAACCTGCATGGGAGAAAATGGAGGTATGAGCAAAAGATGTCGTAGCTGCAATAAAGTGGTTAATGAGTGGTGCCAAACTGCACAGGAGAGACTGTCGGTCTATGGAGCACAGTTTTTGTTTGGTAACTATGAGGAAAAGGAGAGCATGGAGTAACTGTCACATGTAAACAAGATGCACACGACAGCTGACAGCACACAAGTGAGAGTTCAGTCCACCTACCTAATGCCAATCCTAACCACAGTACCTCGTCCACTCATACTGCCTACATCGTATTCATAACCGCTACCGACTTACTACCCAATCGCACTGTTTCCACAAAATGTCCAATCAGTCATACCTCCCATGATTACTCTGTTCCCTACCGCAACACCTGTGACATTGTTACCAATAATAAATGCAGGAGTGACACAGAATAACAGTTGGAGGCAAAACAGCACACCACAAACAATTTTGCGGTTGAACAACAAAGTATAACAGTACGAGAGTGAGAAAAAGAAAACTCCAGTGCAATTTCATAAACTGCCAACATTCGCAGGAACACAAACAGAGGATACCATGGCATTCTTGAAGGACTGCATTGACCGGCTAAGAAGGTACATAGTCTAGGAAGAAGAATGAGCAGAATGTGTTGGTGCACAGTTAAATGGAGATGCGAATGTTTGGTGACATTCACTAAAACACTATGGTTTAGCATGGAAGGAGTTTGTGCATGGCTTCCAGTGAAAATTTGGAGGCACATTCACCTCACTACAAACCCAGAGTAAAGTCGCACTCTAGTCTCAGCAACCTGGTGAAGAACAAACCACATTTATAACACGCAATGTGCATTTGGTAAGGCACTTCCATCAGCAGCTGCCAGAGCAGGAAATAATGGAAGTAATGGCCAAGACTGTTTTGCCTGAGTACAGGGAAGCAGTTGCCCTGTTACTTAACAACAGGATAGAAAAGATGATGAGGGCCGACATCATACTGGAATGGAACCCGTGTCCACTGCGACATAAGTACGATGCCGCACAATGGTGGCACGGGTCAGACAACGACGAAGGTGTAAGGAACAGTGGACAGTCAAAATCATATTCAAAACAACATTTCTGATCAGCACCAGGAAAATTCGGGAACGTAAATTCGGCCAAAAATAGAGCATGGAAAAATGGATACAGTAAAAGAGACATTGTAACGCAAGCTCCCGTAAATGAAAATCATCAGGTGGGAAAAAGTCAGGGAATCCGCAACATCCATGCAACTACTGCAGACCAGCGAAGGTGTACCACTGGCACTGCCAGTGCCCCAATAACCCTCACCACGATGGATAAAAGGAAGCAGCACCCGACCAACAGGGAAATGGGAAGTGGTGGTACAGGGACCTGATGTCTCCGATGCCCCAGTCATGTTGAACAACACAAATTTGACACCACAACAAGCACTCGTAAACCAGGTGAGTGGGAGTATGGTGCTATTTATTCGAATTCTTGTGTTTGTAAATGGAAAACAATGTCACGAATTAATAGACATAGCCTTTTCACATAATTTCTTACAGCCACAATTCGTAAACAAGGATGATGTCACACCAACAAAGCACATAAATACGATTGGCCGCAGGAAAACAGAGTAGCAACACACTAGGACAGGCAACAGTCACTGTACGAATTCGCGACTTAGAAACCTTCACAATGGCGATAATAACAGCTGGAATCATAGAAAAGGTAATTCCAGGCATAACACGGTTGAGCGAGAAAAACACTATTGTAGAGCCAGCTGCAAGAAACATTCATTTTGGCGCAAAATAAATACGAACGGTTTATAATCTTTACAGGCATGCCACAGAAAATACACCTAAGGTATTGGTAGAGGAATTCGACCATAATATACCGCCACAACACCAGGCCATGTTTCAAAGACTTTTGGACGAGCGAAAATAAGTGTTTGCACAACACAATGCACTTAGACCTACAGTTGTAGCAGAACATGCCATTCCTCTAACAGAAGAAGAGCCTATTTTCGCAGCACTGTGCAGATACATGCAACATCAATCACATATAATTAAGAAACAAATCAAAGAAATACTATCCGACGGTGTAATAGAGACTATCCGCAGTCAATTTAACTCAGCCTTAACTTTAGCACCTAAAAAAGATGGAAGATGTCATTTTTGCATGGACTTTGGGCCAGTAAATCAAGTGATGTGCAGTGCATTGCCACCAGATATATGTATCAAAGATGCTGACGTGTCTCCACATTGACTCCTTCCCCTTACACTGTTTGCCCGCCGCATCAGGTTCTGTAACACAGTGTGTGAGCTCGCTCTATGAGCAGAAGTGCAGTGCAGTGTGGCAAGGAATGACACAAGTGCAGAGCACAGTGAGCGCGACCACATGCGCGTGATGCAGGAATCCGAAAATAGATCCTGCGAAATTTCTGTTATTTAATTTGCGCAATTAAAGGACAAGGTAATTTTACACAAGGGGATGCAACTAATAAAGATGCCTGCTTTCACATCCCTAAAGCCCTCAGTGTTTTCATAGTGTCTATTTATAATTTTCTGTAATTTTCATTTTGTGGCTTTCATCTCCACACCATCCGCATAGAGCAATATTTTGGTATAGTGAATAATATTTACAGGGTTAATTTTAGGAGCGATATGTAAGAACCGGCATGCAGGGTACGTGTCCGAACTGCAAATGTTGTGTGCAAGGGAGTAGTGCAGCACAGAGTGTCAGCCTGCCAAGCCGGCCAGCACGCGGCACGGAGAAAGTCAGAAGGTGTTCGTCTTTGCGAGGGGTGTCTCACATCATGTCGGGGTTCGTGTTTCGCGTGCTCGGGCAGCCATCATCATGTTGGACTAATCATTTCACAGCAATAGTTATTTTAGCATACCGGAATCTTTTCGTATTTCAGCTGCCCAAGGTTTCACCGCCCCTCGTGCCTACCCAGTGCTTGCATCGCCTGGGTAGGTTTAAATTGTACTTCAGTTATTTCATGTGACCACATGTCTTTTGCACAGTATTACCCGAGCTGACGGATTTGTAAACAGCACCAAATGTAATATTTTCCCGATGGGAATGTAATAATGTAACTGAATAAATCGCAGCAGTGACGAGTTACTACGCAGGGTTTGTTTCCAGTTCGCCGCAGGGCATTTAAAGTACGGGCCTTCTCCCGCCAATTTTCTCAAAGTGTAACTTGCTGTGCAAGTATGACTGAAATGGCCACGAATCGACATAATAAGTACCAGTGCTTCTCATGGGTGTGTACAGAGCGCAGCTTTCCCATAATTAAACTAGTAAGGGAGTTATTCAGTCAGCATTAATTTTATTCTATGAGGAGACAACGACTGCACTTGGATGATAGCTGTCGGCCAAACGACCCTGAGGAACGAGTCAACAGCTGCTCTCCGACTTCACGATATTGTCAACCCAACAATATCTGGTGCCCTGAGTAATTATCTCTACCGAGATTCCAAAACTGTATTCACCACTCCTCACCTAACCAATATCCTTATTTGCCAACACCTTGGCACTAGTTGCCAGCCTCCTGCGCATTAGGCAAACGTCAAATGGCTTGCCCGAACATGTGGCAGAGCTCTATCGGCATTTCGACACCTTAAACCAACATCAACATATTGAACTCATTAGGACGAGCTTAAATTTCAACATCAGTGAACCTGAGGAGTGGCTATTGGCCAAATCCCAGTCAAACCACAAGGCCGCAAGAAAACTACTTTCACCGCACCAGATGGAAGACGGTATCAGATTTGTGCCATGCTGGTTGGCTTAAAATGTGCACCGGCAACATTCCAATCCATGATATTATGAGTACTTGACGTCCTATTAAGTGAATTCACACATGTGTACTTGGATGATGTAATCATATGGTCGGAGAGCTGGGAGGACCACGTCCATCATTTGTCTTTTGTATATTGGAAAGGTGACATCGACAGAGCCTTGGCACCAGGCCATTCCCCATGCCATTCCATCTGGGAGCAGCACCAATATCTTCAAACCAGTGCCATGTGAGTTTCAGTGTTAATGCAGAGTCTGTGAAGAGAGTGTATTTATGATATTTTTAATATGCTAAGGAGTGTGTGTGTGTCACTCAAGTGAAGTGTTCCATATCGCACATGGGTCGCATGTCTCAATATTCAATATTCATATAAATACAGGTACAAACTTTTCCAATCTGCAAATATCACGCACGACAAAGCTGAAGGCCACGTACTAATGTTTATCTTTACAGTCTTACGTTTTCAGGGTTATGTGTATGATGCCAAGTGTTATGTCAAAATGTTGTTTTATTGTTTCCATGTAACCTTGTACGTACGAGACAAATAGTCTCACTTTTGTTTATATTATTATTGAGTGCATTTTTAATGTCATGTAATGTTGTATTTATTTCTTAACGTGTTGACAGTTTGGGCATGGGAACTGCCAGCTTGTATAGTTCTTGAAACGGCCGCATACAAGGCCCCTGTGGCGAGTGTTGTGTTCAGTAATATTATTTATAATCAATCAAGTCAGTTTTAATGCATATTAAGGGTTCTTAAATATTTTCATTTATTTCAATTATATTTATCCAATAAAGACAGTACTCTCAGTATTTGAATACTGCCCTTTACAGCTACATTCTGGAACCTCTCACCGAGGTGGACTGGTATGCACAGACACGTGGCCAAAATGCTGCTAATAAATGAAAATCTATTTTAATATTGCTTATGGTCAACTAAAAATTAACTCAAAGACTTAACAGGGATAGAATACATGTAGACACAATAAACTTTATTAGGGAGACGTCTGATAAAGACAGTGTTACGTGTGTACCAGTAAAGCAAGTGTGGTTAGGTTGTTATGGCATTGCAGTGTGGTTGAACTGGAATATTTATTGTTATATTTTTACTGTGTGTAATTGAGCTTTGTTGATAATGGTTTGTTTTAATGTTCATTCCATTGGCATTGTAGGATTCATATCATCTTATTCCATTTAATTAATTTTGTGCAAATTTTGTCATGTTATTGCTTAGGCGGGAGCATCAGCCAGTTAGCGAGCTCTGCGCCTGTCATTTTTTTTATTATTATTGCGTTTCAGATTAATGGCGGCCAATCCTAAATTGTGATTAGGACATACTAACAACGTATATAAGTATAAATAATTAATAAAGTACGTGATGTGATTTGCAGGATGACGAAGTGCTTTGTCCCAGGGTAACACCTTATTTGTCTACGGTTCCAGATTGCAAGGATGAATCGGAAGTAAACACAGACTTCCTGATCTTTATTATGCACATCGGTTCGAATTGTGGAAACAGTTATTAGCATCGTCAAAATGTACGGAATTGAGTAATGGTTTCATCTACAAGAAATTTAAGATTTTTAGTTCGCATTTCGGGAAAGAGTGCTTCAGCCCTGGTACGAAATGGCTGAATCCTAATTCAGTGTCTATACCTGAATTTGCAGTGTAAGAATTATTTTTGGTAGAGTACAGAATTTGTGTCCTTTTTGGGCTTCGTTATGTTACACGTGGGATAATTGTATACAGTATTTTTTCCCTAATTTAATAATCATCCTTTTAGTTATCCTGGACTTGTAATATGATACATGGATAGAGTCGTGAATATATCCAAAGTGTCTATGGTGGGAATTGTGTGTATATTTACAGCATCGCCCTTCCACCTACTAAGTACATGTAGGACCAAATGAAAATGCATTAGTCAAGTTTTTTTGTTTTGTAACATGTAGGCCTAATGAATGTGGCCCATTTCTTTTAGTATAAATTTGTCTTAGATAAATTTACAAAGATGATATAATTGTATAATTTTTTCATGATAATGTGAGCACTTATGATGCAGTCTCATCAGAAATTTTAACCAATAAATACGTTTCATTGTGGCCTTGTCCTTTTGTTTATAGAGTATGGGAAAATATATACACTGTAAATTAGGTACTCACGTGGCAGTATTTACATCAACAAGTGGAGGGATGTAAATTTCCTAAAGTAAAATTGCTTACTCTACTTAAATAATAATCACTATTTTTGTAAATACAGTTCTTAAATTGTGCTTACTTATACAAAAAAAATTGAAATGTTTCGCTTCTCACCTGCTCTATTTGGGCTTGCATTGTAACAGTCAACTCCGCCTGTAGTACTGTCAACTGTACCATCAGTGATTTATGAAAAAAAAAATAATGCAATACATTACAGTGAAGATAAAAATGGCCATGTGAGCAATTAAAAACATTTTATACATTTCTCCATGCTCTAAACAAAACGCCAAGGCCATAATGAAATGTTTTTATTAGTTAAAATATGTCTGATGAGATTGCATCATAAAGTGCTCACTGTACCATTAACAGGCTATACAATTTTTTAATATTTGTAAATCTATCTAAGATAAATTTATATTGAATGAAATGGGTGAAGTTCATTAGGCCCTACATGTACTTAGTAGGAGGAAAGGTGATGCTGTAGTTATACACAATTCCCATCATGGATACTTAGGATATATTGCCTCTCTCAGCATTTAAAGTAAACAAAATTGCTCCTAGAAAATTAATTTTATAGTGTAGTATGGATATGTACTATTTATGGTGTATGTGTCTTAGAAATTTTTAAAAGATTTTGTACTTGTATTCTACTTGGGCCTACATATGTATGTTAAATTTGTCACTTGTTTGAGTAGACTTGAGTGGTTAGGTTTCTAGCATTTTGTATTTTGTTTTATTCTTTCCGTGTATCGTATTACAAGTCCAAAGGATAAATATATAAAGTTGGTTTCAAATTCTATATATAATGATCCTACACATTATATAAATAAGCCCAAAAACACACACAAATTCTGTACCAATACTAATTCAAGTAACGTTTCACCCAATTCCAGACAATTATTATGTGACAACGCGACAGAAATCTCCGACACAATGGATTTTATGAATAGAAATAACTTTTAATTGCATCGCGGGTGCAACAATCATCAATAAACAAGTGTATTTTCTTGCTGCAAGAATAGTGGTAAATTTTAATTGGTAACATTTGTGATAATATGTGAAGATATTATCTTGTTGGTGTTGTAGGAATATTTTATCTGTAGGTCTTTCTGTTTTCTTTAAGCATGGTTTGTTGTAGGTACTGTTGTAGTGTGTCGCCTTAAGTGAAGGGTAATATTAATTGACTTGTGTTTACTGTTTCTTAAAACTGTTTGTTCCTACAATTTTTCTTACTGTAACCGCCGTCCACACTAAAGTAACAAACCTAATTTACGTTGTTAAGTTTATTGGATTCAGGAAATGTGCGCAATGTTGATTTTACAGAGTGATTCGGCAAATAGATATTTTAATGCTAGTGATGAAAACATATGACTTTAGTGAAGTAAACTTGTAAGGATTTCCATAGAAAAACACGTTTTGAAGGGGTTGCGAAAGTTCCAGTTAAGTGTGCATGTTTTCTAAATAATGTATTGAAAGGTATGTGGCCCAATAAAGCTGTAATCAACAATTTTGAAGTTTGTAAATAATATTTGTTTATTTGCCTACATTATAAATTTAACGAGTGTAAGGTTAACTTCGGCCAAAGTGTGTGATGTGTGTGTATATTGCTGCATCTGTACGAAACCAACAGCGACGTATATATCTCATTTTGTTTTTTAAGTTAAAATTTTCACTTATAAGAACATCAAACAATTCTGTCTCAAGAAAGACGTAAAACTAAAGGACCCCCCCCCCCCCCTGGAAATTTCTATCAAAGTTTCCTTTTTCCGCAAAATATCCATGGTAGCATCCTAGACCTCGTGAGATGACCACCATCAGGGGGTCGAAGCTCTATAGAGATTTCGCTGGCCACTAAATTATTAGGTATAATGACTTCACCAACTGTTGAACAAATTAAAATAATGCTCTATGATAAAGAAAGCTGTATATTTTATAAAAAATATAATTTTAGTTTTAAATATTCTTAACCCACGACTAAATTAAGTTTAATTATTCTCATCATCAATCAAAACATATATAATTTTTATGTAGGCATGCGATGTCAGCACCTGAGTGTTGAGTTGTTCACTTGTTTTGATTCTGTTGTTATGTACGTAGTTGGAGAAGGTGGAGCTGATATATGCAACCAATTGCTGAAATTGGAATAATTGAACTTTATTGAATTTTCAAATACTGATTGCCTAAGAATAATTGGTACAAGAGTTATTAATATCAGCGACAATGCAATTTTAAAAGTAATAAATATGTACAATTAGCATCTCAATAAGCGATTGTGCAGTTAACAGAGTAGTCAATCTATGTATTATCTACAATCTATTGTTAAACATGCATTTAGTTCCATTTTACAATTTTTAAATACAGAATTTAATGATAACATTTTTACCAAATTGTTATTAGCAGCAACTAAAATGTCTGTCTGAAAACTGAAATAATTATTTTTAAGAGTTGTACGGTTGACAGTAAATTCTACCTAATAGAGGAAAATAACGGCTCACTAATATAGCATTGAGCTTCGTCTCTTTACCTTGCTTGTAGAGATGCGCTGAACCAGTATTTCTCAGGAACTCCCTGTACCTGTTCCTGTTCCCAGCTGATAACTATTGCTGATACCTGTTATTGAGAATAACCTGTATGGGTAAGCAGTGTGCTAGAAGGAGATTAGTATTCTCTGGTGCTAGGGCATGTTGTTCCATTATCTCACCTTGTTCTCGAATGCCTGTTATTAGCAATGTACTGGTCAGATTTTTTGCGCTACCTCTATGTAGGCATACCCTCCTAGTAGTTGGATTCTTTCAACTACCTTCTGAAAATATTAAAAACTATTTTTAAGTCGTCATTATTAAAAAATTACATATATGGAAACACGACTCCAGTATTAGAGTAGGTGTGCGGGATTCCCTGTTGAGCAATAAACGTCTGGCATCATGATTGTCCTACCAGGGAAGCATGACACACAAGGAGGTTAAGCATCAGGAGGTATACCTCCTCGTGTTTCATGTTCTCCTGGTAGGACAGTGACAATAGTAATTTCCCAGTGGCTGATACTGTCACAGTGTGGGGCATAAAAGAACAGCTAGAGATATACTGAGGAGGAGAAATTTGATAACTTTGAACATTTTTTTCATTGCCAAAAAATTGTAAAAAAATCAAATCAAAATAGGCACTGTGCGAATGTGGTTGTTAAATAACTTCAAAATGAAGTTAGAGAGATTTTTTATATGATATTTTTTTTATCTGTAAATACTATTGGGATGCAGTATTTGGCACTTAGATGATAAGAACAGATATAGCGAAATTATATTGTACAAGTGTTGAGTAACAAGCCAGTATGTGTGATTGTTCCTGCTTCAGTAACAGGCAGGGATGGCAACAGGTATTCCCAGAAACTAGGAACAGGTATCTATTTTTCTCGCCCAATACCTGTTGCTAATAACAGGTATTGAAAATACTCCTCGTCTCTACTTACTTGCTTTGTGACCACCGCGTCGCATTGCTAAAGGCATTGCAGCTTTGTTCTTTCAATCATCGTATAATTCTGTATATTTAATAAAGTTTACCAGAACCTTTTCTTGTTTTTAGTCCAGAGTATTTGGTCGCTCACACCTCGGTTCGTTTTTTCATGGCCGCAGTGTAATGTACAACTTACCTTGTAGGCCCTACATCCATGTTTTACAGTTTGAGAGCTGCAGTAGTATAAATGTATGTGCCCCACTGGAGAAAGAAGTGTAATAAAACACTAGGCTGCTGCAGTGCCTGCATTTTTTTAAATGCATAACTGCCTATCGGTTACTTAACGTTTTTCACTTTATTTATTTTTTGTGTCGAATCATGGCATTGGGTATCCAAAATAACCCATCAGGAGTGAGCTGGTGTGTGAGTGTGGCCGACAACCCTCACTAGGCGAGGCAATATTGGATTTAGTGTGATTGGCGGCAATAACATCAATACTGAATTCATCAAGACATTGGACATGGGGGAAGGCCAATGGTCGTCAGCCATCGCGACCCGAGACAGAGTCTACAGCTACATCAACATCGTGCTCTACCCACTACGGAGCACTGGCACCTACTGGAGAAATCCCATATCTATAATTTCCTATCCACATAACCGTCAATTCCCCCCATGGCCAGCCCGGCTATGTGCCACCATGTCAAAGGCTTGCCGTGAATGGCTTGACATGCGCAGTGAAAAATTGTCACCTAGGTAAGAAGGAACTGGATTTCTTAGGAAACGTAGTTAGCGAGCATGAAAACCCACTAAACCTGGAACAGTTTAAATTAATCGACCAGCAACACCTGTGCGAGCAGCTGCGCAAGTTTTTCGGACTTAAAAAACTGGATCTGCGAGTATCTTGGTGGGTTTGCAATAAAACAGCACTGCTGACAGATCCACTTTCACCACAAAAACGATTCGTGTGGACGGAAGAAGCGGAATGTGCTTTTCAAGAGATCAAAGAGTGTTTCAGAACATGCCCAATGCTAGCTTCGGTACTTCCATACACAACTGTTGTTTTTACAGACCGACGCCAGCCAGGAGGGACTGGGTGTAGTTCTGTACCATTTTGCAAGTAATGGTGCGAAGCAGGTAACTGATTTTGAAAGTGCTAAGCTAGGTCCTACAGAGAGAAGGTATGACATGAACGAGCGAGAACATTAAGCAGTGGTATGGGCAGTAAAAAAATATCGTGCATATTTAGAGTACCAAAGATTTACCCCGCGAACAGATAACCACTGTTTAGTCTGGTTGAACAGCATTAAGGAGGCATGTAATAAACTTAGCTGGTGGGCATTGCTTTCTACAAGCATGCGACTTTGTTGTAGAGCACGTCCCCAGGAAGGAAAATGAACTCGTAGATGTGCTATAACGAGCGCCAAACCCGGAAGTCATTGTATACAGGGATGCATAGTGGGATGAGATTCTTCCATCAGAACCGCAGGAACAGCTACGCGAAGCACTGTTGCTCTAAATAGACATCGTGAAAGCAGATGTTGTTGTGAGCGAACTCTACAAAGAAGTTGAAGCTGTGCAAAAATTTGCACAGTTTCACATTCGCAAATACAGAAGGGAGAAGTGTGCACATGAAAATGTGGAGCAGTCGCGCATGTGAGACACCCGATTCCAAACTTTGATGTGTTCCTGATGTCCATGTAACCATTGTTCCCCTTTTGTTCCATCGCAGACGCATTAACCACACAGCAACACTCGGCCGATCGACATTATGTCGCGGTCTCGACCAGTGCAGGTCGACAAAAACGGTGTTTACACTTTTCTTGCCACCTTGTAACTCGTGGCCACGGGTCATAATATTTATCATTCATCACAAGAGGTAACTCTCGTGATGAATTCATATGTGGCCTAATTGAGTGTGTCCCGTGAAGTCACGACGATTAGATGTAACAGCCATTGGAAAGAACGCTGGGATAAGCGGCGCCGCTCATTCCCATAGATTTCCAATGTGCGTGATGTCGACGGGCCCCGTGGCCGAATCTGGAATGCGATGTGGCTCCAAGTAGTGTCAGAAGGCTGAAATCACATTCCCGCACAAAGTGTAAAGTGGCGAGCAGCTCCCTAGCCGCATTAATTAATAGGAGTATTTTAAGGCATTTTTAACAGTGATTGCACCACAATTAACTAGGGAAACTGCCCACTCCAGCATAGAGAGTAGAAGATAACACACCAAAGAAGACAGGGCATAGCTCTACCCGTAGTGAAGAAATCCATGTATCGTCACATCCATATGCATTCCTGTAATTATAACCATGACGACACATATCGATATTAATATGTTAATTATAAGAGTGTACATGTAATCATCTATCGAGAATCATTTCATTTAATATTACCCTTCAAGTGCGGTGACATACTCATGACGTCACATTCTTTATCATGTCTGGGGCTCCGACGTTCATGGGTATGTCATCAATGTGTTTTAGTTTAATAATCATAATTATGTACAATGTCAGTTTCATTAATCATGTTAGCTGTTAAGTTAACTAATATTCATGTTTGCATTTTTGGTTCCAGATTCGCCGGACGTGCAGCAAAGCCGACACCATGTTGTTGTTAGTCTGACTTCAGCATTCCAGACAACCGGCAGTACAGATGGTAAACTCTGTGTACCCCCTTCAGCAATTCAATCTAGGCTGCATTTTCTTTAATCACAATAGTTAATGTAACTCAGGAACATTTAAGTACTTTTAGTTAGCCGAGGGGAGGTCTCCCTGCATCCTGAATTAGTATACTAGGACTTCGTGCATTAGACCTGTTTTTTTACGTAATTCTAACTTAAGGCTTACACCTTACTCTCCCCAGTAGTGACCACCGGCAGATACAGAGAGCCGGGTCCGCTTAACCAAGGGTACACATTTTCATGTGCAGCAACATTTCATTGTACCTTTGTGGTAATAAAACATTCATACCATAATTAGACGTGTTTTATTGTATTAACTCACCTGAGTTCATCAGGTACTGCGCCCTCATAGCAGCATCAACTTTAAAGTGTCTTTCAGTGTATGTTTTGTATTTAAGGTGCCTGCTTCCCTCAAGCAGAGTACATTCAGTGATAATATAGACCTACGAAGTGGCCGACAGCTTTCCGCAAAGGAAATATTTTACATTCGCCATGATTTAACTGACAATTAAATTAGCTCTCCTTCATATTGACCGTGTATCCAGACTCGCCGTCGGCCCTACAACCCCATTCAACATTGTTCATTCTAGCGAACATGACACCAGGCACATCACCAGTTCCTGTTCTCCACCTGCTCTCAGGTGGGACACGAACACATCACAGCACCTCTCGAGGCGCAGCGCATCAACTTGAAAACACAGTTCGTCTCCATGTGAGAGACCAACATAATAGCTAAGCTGAATATCTGCGCACTGTCATATTTACCCTCCACGGCATATGAATGCCACCACTGGTAGAACACCTGCCAGGGTGTTGCTCGGTGAGAGGGATTGCCCAAGGAACTTGGAAATGAGTAGTAATGGGAGACATGAAAAGCAGGGAGAAAACTGCAGGCAGAGACACCGTGACCAAAGGAACCATTATAATAGAAAAAAGAGTTGCCCTGTGATTGGTTGAAGATCACATGACCTACGGACAGATGGGCGACTGATGGATGAAACGGATGGTTGTTGAGTCCAAATTAATTTGTAATAAATTTGTGCCAATGCTAATTTTAGGTTATGTACAGTAAACTGTGCATAAATTTAAGAATGTTGAAATACAAACAAAACTAACACTGAATCAGGAGTGACATAAACTCCCAGTGTAAAAGGGTGCAGTTTTGTTAGTGAATACACCAAAGACAAAAGCCACCAGTCATAATATTTTATTTAATATTTCTTATGTGTATTCTTGATAATAAAGTGGAAGGGTGTATATGTTTTCTCACCACATCAGCACTGCACAACCATCAGTAATTTTATTCACTATCACAACATTTTATAATTATAAGTTTTTTCATCATTATGCAGGAAGACTCAGCCACTGAGCAAGCCATGCGCCAAACCAGCAAGTAGTAGCATCTGAGTCTTCTCGTGGTGTGGAAATCGCACACGGTCGCTCCAGGCCATCACACTTTTCTACCGATGATGTAATCTCCATTTTGTAGTTACAATTTTTGGAACATTTCGATTTTGTGTATATCTGGAGCGAGTGCCACCCCGCATTCCTGGTCCATTTGCTACATGACTGGAGCGTAACTTGTCATAATTTTCATCATGTAAGCTTCGTGCCAAATTTTGTAAAATATTACAGCTCTCCAAGTCTAAGTGGAGAACTTTTCATATCAGTACTCCACTGGGGAATTAAGTAAATAAATGTTGTGACATCAGATATGCAGGTGTTTATTTGGTTCAGTCACCAAACGGCCGTATACCCAGTTTTGCCAGCTTTATGTAATGAATCAGGTGTGGAAATTAACTTAAACGATTTCCTCAGGAGTGAGCTATGCGTTTCGAAGGGGCTATATACCTCCATTAGCCTACGCATTGGATTAATACTTTTAATAGCATCATCAGCAGCAGCAGTTGTCCACCAGCGAGGATCATCAGGATGGCCATGATGGGCTGTCAGCCACACATTCCACAATTTATTTGTGCTCTACCGCACATGCGCTCGGCCTTCTAACAACTCAGCGAACCACTTCCAGTCCACATAAACTCATTTCCGTGATGACCCAGAAGAATTCCCATCAAAATTGTCACCCTTACGTGTGGCCTCAGCATCCCGCCAAAATTTCTACCAAGTTTCCGTGCCTTATGGCACCTTTCTGTCCACAACCGGCATTGCAACAGTAACTCCTGCGTCTAATATTTTATGCATAATATTTCCTGGAAGTGTCCTATGACTATAATTCCAGATTTCATGTTGGGCATGACCATGTGCACTTTACATGTAACATTGTAAATTAGGCTTCATTTGAACCAGTGGGTTCACATCTGCCACTCCTGACAACACTTCTAATATTTTCCTGCTATTCCATACCTTGCATCGATGCTTCAGGGCCAGGAAAGCATCAGAAAACCAGCAAGAAAATTTGACACCAGAAATAACACCATTATTCAGGATCCAGCAGAAGTAGCCGCCATCTTGGACTTGCACACATAGATCCAGCAGTCGATACCATACTGTGATGTCAGCTACACCACCACCATATTGTGCTAGCAGTCGAGAAACAGTGTCCAAAAGTCCACCAACTTGCACCACCTCCACAACTACCAGTTCCAATACACCCAAACCAGCATGTCAGACAGCAACCAGCTCGGCTCCTCCTCGATCACCATTCGGGAAGAAACTGCCTCCGAAGCACTGCAACTGGTGTGGGGGTCTACACTGGATTGTGATTGTCCAACCTGGCCCGACTACATGCCGATAGAGGACAAAGTCCAGCCATCGCCGGGAAATGGACAGCAGGGGTAGGGCGACCAGACGTCACTCACCCCGGGTCGCCAGCATCCAAACCAGACCTGCCCCCTCAACAAATCTTACTGTCACATTTTACCAGCCATAGTAATAGATTCATCCTCATCACTGTTCTTATAAATGATAATCCATGCAAATCACTGATCAATACAGCCACATCGCATACTTTTATCATTATGTGTTTAGTTAATGTGAGTGAAATCCATTCAGTGCAACAAGTCATTCAACTAGCGAGCTGCCAACACATTGGCGAGATCGTCGATGAAGTAACCATCACCATTTGCATCTAAGATATTGAGACGGTAACCACTGCCTTCATATCAGACAACATCAGGGAGGGCGTTATTCTCGGGATTCCGTGGCTTCTGGAATAAAACAAAGTGGTCGAACTGGCGGTGCTGCGAATTAATTTCAGTTGCAAGGAATACTGGTCAGCTTATAACATGGATCCCTGTCCAGCTAGGAGCGCACCGGGGCTATCCCTGGACGACCTGGACCACTCCGTGCCACTGGAGCATCGAGAGGCCATGTAACATCTTTTGGAAGAACACCGAGATGTGTTCAATGTGGCCGATCCATTACGCCACATGACAGTTGTGGAGAATACAATATAACTCACTATAGATGTGCCAATATACGACAACCCGTGGTGTTACTACCGACACCAGTGCAAAATTATTAAGGAGAAAATCGCTGAAATGCTCCAAGCCAGTGTAAAATAATGAAGGAGTAAATCGCCTAAATGCTCCAAGCCAGTGCAAAATCATGAAGGAGTAAATCACTGAAATGCTCCAAGAGGGAGTAGTAGAGCCATCTGAGTGTATACAACTCAGCCATCACATTAGCACCCAGAAGGATGGGACATGGCACGTCAGCTTGTACTTTTCAACCGAAGTTAGACGTCATGTCAACCTCCCCAAAATGCGAGTGCACCACTGGCCGAGCCACCAAAACTACACCCCCAAAGTCACGTAGTTCCACAGTGGACCTAGGGTTGGTGCTAGCAGACAGTCTCGCTCAAGAGGCAGAGCTCATCTGCCCCCTGCACCATTGCATCTCACAGGACCCACAGACAGAGAATATATGCCCGTGCACAGCCCAGATACTTCAGTTGACCTCTGCTTTCATTTCCAGCAGGTCACTCCACCACATCTTGTGCTGGAGCTCTCTGCCACCCTCAAAGTCCTAGCAACCTACTAGAAGCTCTTCAGCGACTTCGCCAGCGATCTTCCACAAGCAATTCAACTCTGCTCCAGCTGCCTTCGAAGATGTCTTCAACATTTCTTGCCTTGTCTACCCTTCTGGTCACTGCAACAACACTGCCCCCTTTGGCAATGTTGACACCACCACTACCTCCTCTGTTAGTGGCCTCCACAAGTCCCTTATGGAAAATGGTTAGTTAGTTATGGTCAGTTATTTTCATAGCTACCTAGCCAGATCATCTTGTTTAGCTTGGGACCAGGGGTGCTATTCTCAGATTTGTTCTGTAAGTAGGCGGAAAGTGTGAATGCTGTCTGGTGCTCACGCATGTGGGCCATCTGGACATATTCCTGGACAGTCACAGAACGCCACAGGTGTGATCTCATCGAACGCGCCTGAAAAGTATTGGTTTCCATGCACCCTACAAACGAGGCTACAAAGATTGGCCAATCGGGAAGGGCCTATGGTCATGTGGTGAAGACAAACGAAACTTTGATATGCCGTGTGCTTTTCTATGACCACACCACTACATGCTGTGCAAGATGGCAGAAGAGCTTTGTTTTACCATGTGTCTGGGTTTACTCTTTGTGAATACGGAAAATTCAGCAGGCATATACACTGCCATGTCTAGCTGATTCTTGTGTATTGTCTCTCCCACATTCAGCATTATGTATGCACTAAATACAATTGTTTTATGAAAAATTAGGCTAAATCTATATCTACTAAGTAATTGCAAATAGAATAACAAACGTTAGGCAGATAGCTACAATGTAAATATGTTAGGTATAACAAATTTATTGTTATGTTGTACCATAGCCATAGTGAAATTACAGTGGCTGTCAAAATGTTTATAATAAAGACATACAGTTAAAATAAAAATGTAATGTTGATATTTTTGTGGTGGTTGTGGTACAAATGTTGTAATTAATTTGTATAACATACATCGGTTAGGATAAAATCACTGAACATCTAACATAATTTGCAACAAAAACAAGGAGAAATTAGATTTTAAACACAGAAAAAGAAATATTTTGTGAACACATTCCTACAGACAAGCAGAATGCTGATTGGTTAAACATTTCGCAAATGATTGGAATGCAGTGTAAGACAGTGACAGACCTAGTTATGAGGGAGTGCAGCATCATCAAAAATAATTTTTAAAAATATCTTGTTAATTGATAATGTTTTATTGTACTGTTATTATTTATTACCGACCAATAGCAAAGTATCGAAAAATTCTACACTCATTGTCAGTAGTAAAAGTGAACGTTATCTAAATTACATTATGTGTTTTCAGCATGATGCACATTGTGATATGTGAAAGTTGTAATTCAACATTAAGACACTGAAAAAAGTACTTTACCACCATTGTCACCAACTGTACTATACCAGTCAGTGTTTCTGTTAAATATATGCAGGTGGACATTTTTCAAAGTTTGACTTCAAAAGTGCTCAATTCACAGTTTTGTAGCACTGTCACGTTTTTCTAATAAAACATATATTCCTTGACAATGTTTGAAAAGGTAGTTAACATACAAAACCACAAAATTACCCCAGAAGCAAAGAAAACAATGTATTCAGAATTTATTTAGAAACACAATGTGGATGGCTTGGCACTAGAGCCAGCAATCTCCCAGCATTCAACACGAGGCGTGAACAAGCAAGCCTTGTTGGCTGCCAAGGAGGCTACAACAGGTAACCGGGAGGCGCGATGTAAACAGTGGGTCGTTTTAGATGTTTGAGAATGCGGATTTCGTCCGGAGGCGTGATCGCGACAACATGAGGTTAGCCATCTGGGAATAGCACCCCAGGTCCCTTTCACCTGGCATTATGTAGTCTAACGTCTGTTCAGTTCCTGTTAGGAGGTAGTATGGGCCACCATGTTTATTCATCAAGGAATAAATATGTGGTTCTCTCTAAACTTCTGGTACTATTTTCTAGGGCGATTGTTCAATCCTCAGTAGACGACAACCCTCAAGAGCAAAGCAGGGGACCGCATACTTGAAACTCAGTTTACGAAATCTAGTGTAGGAGTGTGGGCTCCCTTAACCAGGCGCACGAACATCAAAAACATACACAGTCGATGGTCACCTGTACTGTACACATGGTGTGCAGTAAGGTAGAACTCCACCCACTAGAAACTCAGTCCAAGAGTCATCAGACCGCTAGTCCAGTTGATCCACTCCATCCACCAAGCTGTACTTTTGCCAGAGGGAGTGACATACTGGGCCTGGAGATCTACCCTCACTTGTACCCACAACCACTGTCATTGCCTGAACCCAATGCTCTATAACCACCATGCCTCGTGTCGCCAGCTAGAGGAGCACCAGATACGACTCTGATCCGTTCAGCTGCGACTTTGGTAATGCACTCAGCCAGGGAACTTCATAGCCTGCTCTTCTCTCAAGAGACTGTCAGTTTTGCCAACTATAAATATTCCGTACACCCAATCAAGTGGTACCAGGTGACGCACAGAAAGCCAGTTACTACAACCAATGCTAATGGGAGCTGCAAGCCAGTTATAACTACACTCTGCAATGTAACCCGATGGGAATGAGCTCAAGACATCCACCAGCTGGAAACACTTCACCTCCCAGCTCCCTCCCAAACTTTACTTTGGCCTCCCATCACAACTGCCGGCCAACCTCACCCAGTGGTCACCGACATCTGAGGGACATGATGTACCTCTGGGGCTCGCCAACCCCTGGTTCCAGTGCTGCTGGACCAGCAGCCCTCTGTGGGCCCAACTAAACTCCAGCTCCAGTCGACATCCACCACACCAGTAGAAGACCAAGGAGCTATTATGGGCCCCATTAAACACAGGTAAACCAGTGGCAGTTTGCCAGTCAAGCCACCGGACCATCGAACCCCTTACTGACTGTATACATTGCCACAGGCTACATGCCTGGGATCATACATGGGCCAGAGTCCAATCAGTCGACAGTATGGTCAGTAATATTAACTTACCCTTACCTCTGACATGACATGCAGAGAGTGAGGTCCCCTCTCAGCCAAAGACTGTCACATGTCACTAACTACACCAAGGGGTATCACAAGACAGATTAGAGTGATGATATGTTTAAATGATTAGTCGTTTTCAGAGGTTGAAAACAAAGGTTTCAGAACTCTTGCCGTATTTTAGTGTGTGTAGGCCGTGTGTGTGTGCATATGCTACACCAGAAGTTTTGGATGAAAAATTAGGGAAAGTTAATATTTCAAGTATAAACCACCCTGAATTTTTTTATTCCTGTAAATGTTGCCGGGCCTCACTGTGGTATTGCCAGTCCAACCAGCGCAGCAACGACAAACTACAGGGCGACATCAAACTAATTTGTGCCAATTAGTTCGATTTTGGGTGTGTCCCTGCTATGCCGGCATCATCACACACATGCACACATGCGTGAGAAACAAGAGAGATGGTGAACAGGGCATTCTAAAAACAGCCAAGCAGCTGTGTGGCAACGGCGAGTGTGAAGAGGGAAAAGTGTCACCTTGGGAGGGGGGGTTGGGGGGGGAAGTAGTGACAAATAACCTGGTCATATAAGAGGGGGCGAGGGAGTGGAAGGGAGGGACAGCGAGCAAGAGGGAGAAAAAAAAAAGTGAGCAAGCAAGCTTCAAGCTATGGTGTAGGGGAGAGGTGGAAAGAAGTGACACTGAGCAAGAGAGAAAAGGAAAAAGAGAAAGTGACCAGCTGGGCCTCCACACTATGGCTCATAAACATTTAAACACACGTGTTAAACTGTTCGTATTTTATTTATTTTTATTTTTTTTCAATTTCTGAGAAATTAAGTTAAAACATTAAAGTGTACTGTAAGTTGAAAAATTAAAAATTGTTTGAGGCAAAATTTTTTTTAATGCCAATATCTCCTAAATAAGCCACATTCAACTTTTTGTAGTCATATTTTTTGTAAAATGTGTAGCCTATACATGGAGATATATAGTATTTCATATCACCAACGCACTATTGCCTGGTTTCACCATCGTGGTTCGAAACTTGATCCTAGATTAGATGTAAGTTTTTCACAGAAATCTGTTGTACCCTCTTTTAAAATCTTTGGTTGGAAGCTTCGAGCTTCTTAAACAATATAAAACTTTAGTATTTGACTTTAAGTTACCTTTCCTCTGACGAAACCACCAATACACAATACAATATTGTAAAGTCAAAGTTCAGACAATTGAACATTGGATCTGCGAACTTCGTAAAAATGTGTATCTTGTTATGTAAGTAATTATGTTATCCAGGAATGCATTTTACATATTTTTTTTTAATAGGCTTAAAATTTACATAAAAAATCTTTTTCAAAACAAAAAACTCATTTGTTTACTTTATTAAAATATGCAAATTCATATATTTCCTCTTCACATTATATTTGTTTGCCATTTATTTAATTTAAGAGGAGCTTTGTTTTATACCGATATTAAAATCGCCCTACAATAAAATAATGCACTTTCCACATAACCTCTGTTAGTTTCTCGCCAAAATAGCTGTTTGATTTTGACATTTAGTATAAACTTTTCGAAATTGTAAAGTCAAGAGTGCTTGACTTTACTTTCGACAGTTCCATTCTGTCCATCTCCATAAGAAACAACATTTCGGAAAGCAAACATAAAGTCAAATGGTTGACGTGTTCCTGATGTCCACATATACCTTGTTCCTGTTTGTTTCATCGCATACGCATCAACCACACAGCAACACTCGACCGATCGATATTAAGTCACGGTCTCGATCAGTGCAGGTCGACAAGAACGACATTACACTTTTCTTGCCGCCCTATAACTCGTGTCCGCGGGTCATAATATTTAACATTCACAACAAGAGGTAACTCTCATGATGTATGGATATGTGACCTAAACGAGTGTGTCCCGTGAGGCCATGACTGTTAGACGCAACAGCCATAGGAAGGAACACTGGGGTAAGCGGCTCCGCTTATTCCCACGACTTTCCAATGTGCACGATGTCGACGGGCCCCTTGGCCGAATCTGGAGTGCGACGTGTTTCCGAGTGGTTTCAAAAGACAGGGAATCAAATTCCCGCAGGAAGTGTGAAGTGGCGAGCGGTTCCCTAGCAGCATTAATTAATAGGAGCATTTTTAAGCATAATTCACTGTGATTACACCATAGCTCACTAGGGAAACTGCCCGCTCCAGCATAGAGAGTCGATAACATTTCATAGAAAACAGGGCGTAACTTCGCCCTTAGTTACAAAATCCGTGTGTCGTCACATCCATGCACATTCCTGAAATTAATTACATAACGAAGCACACAGATTCTAAAATGTTAATTATAATAGTGTACATGTAATAATCATCTATTGAGTATCAGCCACCTGAGGCATCAATTCATTTAATATCACCCTTCAAATGCGGTGACATTCTTGTGACATCACATTCTTAGCCATATCTGGGGCTCCGGCGTTCACGAGTATGTCACCAATGTGTTTTGGTTTAGCAATCATAATTATGTACAACATCAATTTCACTTACCATGTTATTCATTAAGTTCAGTTTTTTTTTTTTTTTTTTCATGTTTTCATTTTGGCACCGGATTCGTCGGACGTGCGGCGAAACCGACGCCATGTCGTTGGTCAGACTTCAGCACTCCAGACAACCGGCAGGGCAGACAGTAAGCTCCACGTACCCCTCTCGGCAGTTCAATATAGGCTGCATTTTATTATAAATCCATAGTTAACGTAATTCAAGAACCGTTTAGTACTTTTATTTAGCCATGGGGAGGTCTCCCTGCATCCTGATATAACATACCAGGACTTCACGCGCGGGATGCATTTCACATAATTACAGTCTAAGGCCCACGCCTTATTTTCCAGCAGTAGCGACCACCGGCAGGTCCAGAGTGCCGGATCCGCTTAACTAAGGTAAGGGATTAACAAGTGCAACAACATTCCGCTGTACCTTTACAATAATAAAATAGTCGTACCATAATCAGATGTGTTTTATTGAATTTAACTCTCCTGAGTTCATCGGGTACTGCGCCCTAATAGCAGCCTTCATATTTACAAGTGTATTTCAGTGTGTTTTGCATTTACGGGGCCTGCCTCCCTTAAGTAGGGTAACTTCAATGGTAAAATAGAAGTGCAAAGTGGCCGACAGCTTCGCCCACAGGCAATATTTTACCTTTATGTAATATAATGGACAAAATCACTCAGCTCTCCTTCATATTGACCACGTATCCAGAGTCGCCATAGGCCATCTGCCGTACGACCCCCATCAACAATCGTTCTCTATACCGAACGTGGCTCCAGGCACATCATCAGTTCCTGTTCCCCACCTGCTCTCAGGCAGGACACGAACACACCACCAGCACCTCTGGAGGCGCAGCGCATCATGGTAAAGTCAAATGTTAAAGTTTTCAATTGTGTAAGGGCCTTGAACTCGAATGGTGCAACCAAAGATGTTAGAAGAGGGTGCAACATTTTTCTGTGAAACTCTTACATCCGATCTAGGATCTAGTTTCGAACCACGATGGTGCAACTGGGCATATGTGTTTTCCCATACTACAAAAACTAGATAAGAAATTTTTGAGTTCAGCACAAGCAAATGTGTTCTCTATATTATTGTATAACACAGCAGGGAACATATGTAACCCTGAACATGTTAAGATGTTTGTTTTCATAAACAAAATGCTATACCTATGCTTATATAGTACTGGATAAAAAGAATATGTTATGAAAACATAACACAGATGTCATTGTAATTTATTTTCTTGAGTGAAAATTTATTTTATTGGTTCTGTTACCAAAATAGTTATTGTGTTTATGGATGCATATTTTTTTGGGGTAAAGAACAAGATTCGGGTTAGAGGGGTGGTTTCTAAGGACTATTTAGGATTCGGATTTGAGATTCTGATTCGAAAAAAATGGGATTTGACTCATCCCTAGTTAACTCATACTTAAAATGCTCAACACAGATTAGTTGCTACTATCTGCTTGGTGATACAACAAGTAATGAAAACTGTCCACCGGGAAGATGTAAACTTCATTCTAACCAGAGCATTCGTGTTCATTTCACTTCTGGCATGGAGATGTCATTATTAGAATTTGTTTTACTAAGACGGTTGTTTTAAGTAAAAGCCTCAGTGTTTACATAACACATTGATTGAGGTACATCTCTACGACGCCATTCCTATTAACTGACTGGTAAACAGTGTTTGTCAACATCAGCACAGAACATAAAACGAAACATGAACATTCAAATTATAACACCCGCACTCAAGTCACACATGTTAACACTTTGACTGCCACACCAGACATATCTGACTGACACCACTCTATTCTTGCAAGGCCACGTCAGACGCATATGGCTGACACACTGCATTTCAGAACAGGCTGTGTCAGGCATTCATAACTGACACCAAATGGGATTTTACATTGTAGTGTGAGAACATGGCCTATGGGGAATCTCTCGACACAATTCTTATGACCTCTCTCGGTCAACAGAATAAAACTATCGAGAATTATGTGAGAGACAGTATCTACTTCATGAACTTGCGATTTACATACAACCACAGCGGAGCTGAGAGAGCACGCACATTATTGGTTGTGCCTGGTGATGAAAAGGATTCATGATTTCAAATGAATTTCACAACCAAACGGACAAATCATGCCATTTATGATTTCAGTCATATGTGTCTGACACGGTCGTGTATTGAAGTCATCACACAATAGGGCCACGTCAGACATATGTGACTGACACATTTTGTTGTTCATTTTTTACCATTATAAAGTAGATAACCAAATGAAATGTATATAAAACCATGGTTTCCAATTCTATCAATGTGTTTGAGAGAAGAAACGTACTTGGCCTGGGACAATCCTATTATCACAGCTTGCATGGCAGTCAGTGTGTTAAAAAAATAATACTTAAGCCCTTTATAATATTTTGACTTGTTTCAAAGAAGGAAAAGCAAGAGATGAGATTACATTACATTTAACTGATTTCTGAAATGTTCAAACTTTAATTGGCAAAGGGCCTTCGTCATGATGTCAGTAGTATTATTCTCAGAACTAACATAGTTGATTTTGATTCTCTTCTTATCTACTAAACATTTTAAATAGTGGGATTTAATGTCTATATGGTGTGAATGCCTACTGTTTTCAAAACTCTCTGCCATATCAGTGGCACTTTGATTGTCCGTTAGAAGAACTGGTGTGCTTGTTGTAGACTGAAAATCTTGAAGCACTCCCTGGAGATAGACTAAATCACATGCGGCTGTAGCACAAGCAATGTATTCAGCTTCTGCTGTTGATAAGGCTACAATTCCTTGTTTTCTAGGTCCCCACAAAATTGAGTTTTTGCCACGGAGGAAGGCACAGCCACTCACACTTTTTCTATCTAGTTTGTCCCCTACCCAATCGGAATCACTGTAGCAGACTAACTTATCGTTGGAACTAGGTTTGAAAGTTAGGCACAAATCCTGGGTTTGCTGCAAATATCTGAGAACTCTTTTCCCAGCTATCCATAACTGTTCAGTAGGTTTGTTCAAAAATATACTTAGATATCAGACTGAATATGATATGCCAGACCTACTGACAGTTGCAACATACATGGATGATCCAATTAGTTGCAGTTTCATTGACGGGTTCTTCAGTGTCAACTTGGAAATCACCTACCATGGGGGTGTTCACTCCTTTGCAAAGAATCATGCTGAATTTAGAAAGAATTTTGTTGATGCAACTACTCTGAGAAATGTTTACTTCATCCCCATCATTTACAATCATTGTTCCTAGAAACACACTCAAAATCCCCAGACCTTTGGCTTTGAACTCACATTTCAGAAGTCTTATCAAGTCTTCTACTTGTGTTTTCTCCCCTTTTATGAGCATGTCAACGACCCAAATGATAAGTCAAACATTCTCACCAATGTAGAGGCAAAAATCACTGGGTGATCTCTTGATATAGGCTATTCATGGTAAAGTGAGCACTTTCGAATGCTATATCATTTTGAATTATAGCCAATAAATATCTTTTATTGTAGTCTTAGACCTTTACTTTCGAATGCGGTGGAATATACACACTTTGTTTATTACTTACATGGCAATATCAATTCTAAAAAGTGGTTACAGGATAAAAAATGACTGAAAAGAAAAAGTAACTAGGGTCTCAAAAGTGCTCACTTTACTGTGAACAGCCTATACCATGAGTCTCCACGAAGTTGTGAAATCTCTCATTCCATTTCCTAGGTGCTGAGCGCAGACTATACAGACTTCTTTTCAACTTGAGCACTTTACCTGGTTCGTTCTTAAATCCATCAGGAGTTTTGATGTAAATGCCATCATCCACGTACCCATTCAGGAAGGCTGTGGGAATGTCAAGTTGTTGGATTTCCCATTTTCTCGATACTTCAATAGATATCAGAAGACGAATGGTTGGTAATCTTGCCACTGGTGCGTACACATTGTTCGCTGGCTCTTCTTTGAAACCCTTTTGCGACTAGTCTTGCCTTCTTTAGGCATCCTTCTTTGTCTGGAATCCCTTTTCCATTTTCTCCTGGATAGCACTCTTGGTGTCTACATTTGATGTAGTTCCAAGGCTTTTATTTCACTTTCTATTGCTTCTTACCATCCATTGCCAAGTTTGATAGCATCCTCATAGTGTTGTGGTTCTCCAGCACATAAGCAGTATGTCATGTACAATTCATATTCTTATAAATGAGAAGGCTTCTTGGTGGTTCTATTTGGTTTGCTTCTTTTGTTATTTTCTTCGTCTGGGTCTTCAAAGCCAATTAATTTCTCGTCGCTTTCTTTGCTATACTGTTGTGGTGTACCATGTTTGGTTACTTCTTTGGTTCCATTCTCTTCTGTGTCAGTTTTGCTTCTGTACCATATTTTCTGTTTAAGTGTTCATTCTCTTCCTCAATGTTGATACATTGATACAGTGCTATATAATTCCAACTCCTACTTTTGACTCACTGAAAGTGACATCTCTCGAACTGACAATCTTGTCCTTCAATGGGTCCCATAGACGATTTCCACCATATGAATATCCTACCATTATCGTTGGTTTCAAAAAGGATTCCAGTTTGCTTTCTCGTGGTAACTTTAACATATAAGCTTGTGAGCCAAATACCCTTAGTTTGGACGAGTCGTTTTCACCAAACCACACCGAGGCTGGGGTCCTGTTTAGCAGGGCGCTTGTGGATGATCTATTTAACTTGTAGGCAGATGCTTCTCCCCAGAGGATGCGGGGTAGGTATGTCTCTGCAAACTTGGTCCTAACCTTGTTCATCAGCGTTAGGTTCATCCTCTCTGCCTTAAGAATTCTGTTGAGGAGTGTATGTGGTGGTGTACTCAATAATGATCCTTTTACCAGCACAGAAATTTTGAATGAGTTAGAGCTGGATTCACCACCACTGTCAAGTAATTCTTTGCTTTTTACTCCATGTTGGGTCTTCACCATCTTGATGGAGTTCATCATGTTTTGCTTGGCTTCACTTTTAGTTTTCAGCAAATTCACAGTAGTGAAATGAGAAAAATCATCAATCACTTGGAAATATCGCTCACCTTCTTTGGTCGCTGTCTTGACAGGTCCACTTACATCTGAATGTAAAAGTTCTCGAATGGACTGAGTGGATTTTTTATTTTTCTTGAAATGAAATCTCTTGGCTTTACCTTCAAGGTACTGTGAACATTTTTCTCACCGAACGGTAGATTGAGAACCTGCAGGCCTCGTCTGTTCAGGTGGCCGAGTCTTCTATGCCAAAGACTGGTTTCACTTGTGGTGATAATTCCCCCAAATTCCTGGCAAGCAATAGTGTGCATAGTGTTTTTTTTGTCACAGGATTTAATTTTAATAAGAACAAATTGAAATGTCCTTTTTCACACTCAACATAAAAATTTCCCCCTCTAATTGTCACCTTTTCTTTACTGAAAAATACAGTCAAATTTGCTTACTGATAACAGATTATTTATCAAGCCTGGTACTATCAAACCTTCAAAACTGATGACTCCACTGCTGTAGTCACCCATAAATTTTCCAGCTCCTGTAGCTATCATCTCTCCTCCATTTGTGGTTTTAATAACAACACTGTGAGGTAGCGTTCTTATCTCTGACTTGTACTCCTCTAAACTTCCCACAGAGTGATTTGTAGCACCCAAATCCAGAATGAAAATGTTGTCTTTACTCATTACCTCACAACTGAAGGCTGTGAATGAAATATCGGCTCTTGGTCCACCTGGAGTTTCATTTCTTTTGAAAGGTTTTCTTTCAGCCCCTTTTCTTTTTCCTGTCCTTTGTTTATTGTGCCAACTGTCTTGCCTTTTATGGTCCACTTTTCCACATCCATAGTATCTTATTTTGAATGATACTTCATTACTAGAAGGAGTTTCTTGGCATTTTTGACCTCTTTTAATTTCCTCTTCCAGAAGCCTACACTTAACAAACTCCATGGTTAAGTCTTGTTTCATGGTTTCTATAGCAGTTATTACTGCGTTGAAGTTGTCGCCCAATGTCAAAAATAGATGACAGATTTTGTCCCTATCATCCAATTTGGCACCTGCATTTTCCATATCGGGAACAAGGCCTTGAAAACAACGGAGGAAATTATGTTCTAATTTCTCTTTTGGCTTAAACTTCATTGCTAGTCATTTTTTCTTCAAATACAATTTGCTGAACACACTTTGTCTTTCAAATACTTCTTCAAGTGATTTTAACATATCTTTGGTACGTCTTGCATCTTTTACCAACTCTAAATACTTATCAGGCAAACACTGCATGGTAACTGATTACGCCTTGGCATCCTTCTTGAGGAATTCCTTTTCCTCATTGCCTTCCGCGATGTCCTCTACATTTATTTCCGTAGTCTCCAGCAGTTGTTTTTCATCCAGCACAAACTTGACACGAAATTTCCAGTTGCCGAATCCACGGTTGTCCGAAAGAAGCTGCCGACGCCGAATAAAAACAAGATGGCCTCATGAGAACTACATGAGGCCATCTTGTTTTTATTCGGCATCGGCAGCTTCTTTCCCGAACATTTCACGATGAATGTCAACACTCGCCACCTTATTTTCTTCACAACGAAAGGTTAAAACATTTCACGAAAGCACTGGGCCTATAAACTATTAGAATTCGTTTTACTAAGGTGGTTGTTTTAAGTAAAATCCTCAGTGTTTACATAACACATTTATTGAGGTGCATCTCTTCGAAACCATTCCTTTTAATTGACTGGTACACAGTGTTTGTCAACATCGGCATATAACATATAAAACAAAACATGAATATTCAAATTATAACAACCATCACATGATAGCTAAGATTGCATTCATAGACACAGTCCAGCCCATCCGCCAATCAATGTCAAGTTATCAAAGGAGAGCTGTAGTAAGGAAACAAAGCCTTTTTGGATGTAAGTTAATCTACAGTATTTTACCTCCTTGGATGATAGGTATTTTCTCAGGATTTGATGCATATTACTGCAACATCTTAATAAGTGTGTATACAGTATGTGTACTACATGTTTGTATACAGTATAAGTACTACATGTGTTTGTATAAGCATGTGTTTGTAACTTGTTCTTTGTGTTTACACATACACATGCACCTTTCTGCATGTGTCTGTTGTTTTCTCCCCCCCCCCCCTTTTTAAATATTACACATATAAAATTGACGCATGCCGCTTATACAACTAATCTAATACGATTACGACTCATCGCCAAGAGTACCTCTTCCACCACTACAGACGTGAGTGACACATTGCCTACCATACAAGCAAAGGGAATTTATGAACGTATTCTCCTCACCTGGAGGATACACAACCCTGGCCTTTCTTCATGCTGTGAGAGCCTACAAGCTACCGAGACCTCGGGCAAGGCGGAGCATCACCGACGAGGCACGAAGCAAAAACGTTGACCAAAGTATTCCCACGCCAACCAAGGCAGGAGGACGTCACGCCTGCCCCGCACCGGCAGCCAACAAGCTTCCTCTATATAAGTCAAGATGCTGCCGAGCTCGAAAGTGCTCTCTGAAGCAGCTGATGAGGGTGGTGGAATGGCATACCTGCACTAACACTCACTCACATCTCCATTGACACACACTAACACACCCCTACACACAGTGGCACGGGAGGTCACAGACAAGGTGATATAAATATTACCTCTAGTTTTAAGTTTCTTGTAAATGTCTGTAACACACTAACAATCTTTCCTGTGTTACAGAAAGATGGCTGGGATCTATCAGGTGGGTGGCTCAGCTCTGTCCCCCACCACTAGGGTCGCATTGCGCGACCCTAGTTGTCAACCTATATATGACCTCATTTCATTTTACCCTGCATCACATTCACAAAGTCTATCTTCGTAAACTAACACCACCCTACTTTCTCCAGCCCTAATCCAATAAAGGAATTACATTTATCCTCCGCGACTGTTGCATAGTTTTCTCCAGGTCCTCTCTGCTTTGCCTGGTTTTCTATGCCCCTTACTAGACCCTTCTTCATTCGGGGTGTGTACATGGCTACAATTGCGGCCATGGCACCAAACAACCTTGCTATAGCCGCGATGCATGCGCCCATTTCGATAATTAAACGCGACATAAGGCGTAAAGAGCTCACCCTGAGACGCATCCCATTCTCCAACCATCTTAGCTACTAACAAGCATGCCAGAGGGCACACAGAGCTGTGAAGGTGCTTACGTTGCCGTATCGAGAATTGGGGGCTCTAAAAAAAAAACAGCTCGAGAGTACGAGCTAAACTGTCGTGGGATGGACATAGCGCTCGTGGCTGCTCGCTCGCTGGGAACTGCCCACAACTTGAGGACCAGCGAAAGTGAGGTGCATTTACGAGTGCGATGGGACCATATCAGCTCGGGTGTGACGACTATCCACAACTCGTCGCGTACCCAGGTGGTGGATAGGGGATTCCCAGGCTCTGGAGTGGCTGTAAATAATCAAATATCAGCCCGTGAACCAACTAACCGGTGCGAGAGCACCGTCGTCGTGGACGTCGGGAACCTGGGCAGCTCAGGACTAGATGGCAAAGCACGTCTGCTAGAGGTGACCCAACGATCAAGGCGGGAGGGGGATCTCGAGGTGATGAAAAATATGAAGTGTAGCGATCCTCATGGCTGGATTCTCCGGCCTGCCAACTGTGGGTGTGTGATGAATGGATTGGAATGCCTCGGACCTTGGAAGCACCACGATATCAGATTTCACTCCTGGGCCAGCGGATTCGCCACCACCACTGGTAGGCCCCCGATGTCTCGCGTTTCCCAGACCGACGGGCTATTTTGGAGGAAGAGGAGGGGGTGGCTCCCCGAAAGAACTCTCCCCACCTTCACCCATGGGTTGGAGATCCTGGCATCGGTGCAGAAGGGCGAAGATTGAGTTGGTGTCATGACTGAGCTGTCCAGTTTTCCGACGCACTCGACGGGAAGCAGGGTGGATCTGCATCCTCAATTGCTGTCGGTAGTGCAGCGCTGGTTCGCCTGCACAGCATTATTGACAGTAGCTCAACTTCAAGGGCGCCTGCGCCTACATAATGACTGGCATAGGCGCGGGGGCTATTCTGTCCCTCACAACACACTAGCTGCGATCTCATTTCATTTCACCCTGCATCAAACCAACAAAAGTTTTTCTTCCCGAACTAACAAATACCCTACGTCATCCAGCTCTAATCCACTTAAAAGGAATTATTTTGTTCTCTGCGACTGTCGAATAGATTTTCCACGGCCCTCTTCTCTTTGCCTGGTTTGCTATGCTCTTCCATATAGACCCTTCTTCTTTCGGGGTGTGCACATGGCTACAATTGCGGCCATGGCACTATAACCCTACTCAGCCACGAAGCATACGCCCATTATAATAATTAAACCGTACCTAAGGCGCAAAGGGCTTGCCCTGAGATGCATCCCACTCTCCAACCGACTTAGCTACTAACATGCATGCCGGAGGGCACACAGAACTGTGAAGGTGCTCACGCTGGCGTAGAGGGATTTGGGGGCTCACCAGAAATAAAAAGCTCGAGTCATTTTTGTTCTTCTCTCGCGACTTCCCACAGCACTAGAGGACTTCGACGCATTGAGTACGCCCCCTGCCGCTACTTCACCATAGACGATCAGTCAATCGGCGAACACGCTCACTAACACGTTAAATTCACTTTGTCTCCTCAAGACACCTTTCTTAGACCAGTTTAGAAGTATTATATATCTTCCTGCTTAGATATTTATTTCCTGCTTTTTCATTAGAACCAGGTCGCCTAACCTGGCCAGTGTAGTAACCTTCAGCACTCAATTGCCTGGTAGGAGGTAGCACGCATCGTATGTTTATTGAACCATCAATAAACATACTTTTATTTCCGAGCGTATCTATCTGTTTGCCTACTATACACAGGTTGCTACGTACACCACTGACAAGAACCAGGTATTTGATATAACCAAATTAACTTTAGTAGCGGGCGCCCTTCAGGGGTCCGCAATATTTTATACACACCATTAGACGGCCATATGTTGCTTTCCAACTGCCACAGCACTGTACGGGCAGAGGACGCCACCCGAAAGATAGAGAGATTCGAGGTCGCCAATCCATGTTTCGTTTCGCCGGCCGGACTACAACGCACAGAACACGCGCCACTACAGCGGTAAAGCACCCCAAACTTAAGGGCCCCGCCTACCTGTATGCAAAGTTTTTTTCCTTTCGTGCTATCTACCTCTTCACGTCTACTGATGCTCACCAGACCTTCTAGACCATCCAGAGGGGGCCTACGCCTTTCTCCGCCACCTTTTCCCCGATGAGTCTTCATCGCAATCAGGGGAAAAGGGGGGGGGGCGGCGAATTAACGCGTGCCGCTTATACAGTTAATATAATACGATTACACCTCATCACCAAGAGTACCTATTCCACCACTACAGATGTGAACGATACGTTGCCTACCCTACAGGCAACTGGATATGCAACCTGTGACACACCCCCCCCCTCCCTTTCCCAGTGCTGAGCCTATAAGCTACCCAGACCTTGGGCAATGCCGAGCACCACCGACAAGGCACGAAGCAGAAACACTGAACAGAGTATTCCCACGCCAACCAGGGCAGTACGACGTCACACCTCCCTGCACCCCACGCTGGCAGCATACAAGCTTCCACTATATGTCAGGATGCTGCCAAGCTCGAGAGTTATTTTTGTTCTCTCACGACTTTTCACGACAGCACTACTCAGTACTGGGACCTCTAGAGAACTTTGAAGCATTGAGTACGCCCACTGCGGCTACTTCACCATCGACAGTCAGTAAACCAGCGAACACGCTCACTAACACATTAAATTCACTTTGTCTGAAAACCCATTTCTTAGACCAGTTTAGAAGTATTATATCTTTTCTCGTTTAGATATTTATTTCCTGCTTTTTCATTAGAACCAGGTCGCCTACACCTGGCCAGCGTAGTAACCTTCAGCACTCAATTGCCTGGTAGGAGGTAGCACGCGTCGCATGTTTATTGAACCATCAATAAACATACTTTTATTTCTGAGAGTATCTATCTGCCTGCTATACACAGATTGCTACTTACACCACTGACAAGAGCCGGGTATTTGATCTAACCGAATTAACTTCAGTAGTGGGCGCCCCTCAGGGGTCCGTCATATTTTATACACACCCGTTAGGCGGCCATATGTTGCTTTCCAACTGCCACAGCACTGTACCAGTACTGGAGGAGAGGAACAGAGGAGCCACAACAACTAGCAACACCTTCACCCAGTGAGAAGCAACAGTCTCGAGTTATTACCTTATCCCACAGTATTGTTAGTGCTGGGATATCTGTAGCTTGAGACCTGCCACCAATCTCTGTGCGAACACACATCCAGTGGTGAAATCGGTGACCCAAACAGCTCCCCGTCTCTGATCAGCCCGCATGCGTGGGGATCAGTAGAGACTTGACACCAAGCCAAAACAGGAGTGACTCTATGCTATGTTTAGTTTCTTCACGTCAAGGTGTACCTAGCATACTGTAAGCACACACTCAATGCCTTACGACCATAGGCACGGTCATAAACGTAGGGAACAAAACGCAGTGTTCCTTGCCACCAGACAGTTGAGTGCACTTCAACCCATTCCGGAGAGACAGGCGGAACGGGACCGCGCCGCCCAACTCAGGCACGAGTCAGTATCGGCTGCTCCGGTAACCATATTATTTGTATCTCCGTGCATCCGTATTAATCCCTCGTGCCATGCCATGGTGAAAGGATTGTTAACCGGCACTGCTACAGTATTCAGCTGGGGTAATGTCCATTTCTGAACAAAGGAAGCTCACTTGTGGAATCGCCAGTTCAGCGTAGGGCAAGCTTGCTATGTCTGGGTAAATCCCACTACGATCACAGCATCCAAGCAGCAATAATAAGTATGTACTAGCCTACACCCCTTGTCTCTCGCCATCTATTTAATCTAGATCACCCCGCTTTTGGTCTAGCGGACAAAATTCTCAACCACCTAGTAGCCTATCCGGGCATGTGTCAAAATATATATGTATATCTATCCATTCACCTTCCCACCCCTCTCTCTCCATCTTTTTGTGTATTCACGTAGATAAATGTAAAAACTTTTAAAATCTCGTATTTAATGGCACTGGTTAAATCTATTTTACCCTTAACTCCTCTTTCCTGTACACATGCCACTTGCTGGATGTAATTAAGGATGATTGGCAGTGTATGTTGGGATGTCTAATTTGTCAAGTAACATGTGCATAAAATTGTTTTCATACATTCATAGATAAACCAATAAATTAACAGCAAGAAACACCGAAATAAAATTATACATAATACAGGAAAGGAGGGGCATAATGCTTTGTAAATGAAAGAGTCAAAGGTGGTCTAGTTCTAAGAATGCTGTGATGGGAGGAACGACTTATTGTGTGGCCTTGGACCCAGCTAGCCTTGATAAGTTCCTGGGTTAAAAGGGTTCCTTGAGGCAGACTGACTTCCAGTAGGAAAAAGAAGACGGCATGAGAATTTCCCTATACTGTATTGTTTGACTGGCTGATATCAAAAGTCCTAAGTCATCCTTCCCAACTTCTGGTACAGGCAGCTGTGGCTGGCATGGAGTGGTTGTGTTGAATAAATTCTGATTTCCCTTTCCCCGTTCCTTGGTATCCTGGCAGTCACTACTTCATTCACGTCATCCTTTTACAAAATATAATTGATTACCAGTGCTTTACTATCATTACCATACTATGTGCCCCATCTACATATAACTGCAATGTCATTTAGTTCTAAGTAGTAATTTTTTGTTACAGAACCGTACCAACAAGTTGTGCAATACTATGTTATGCCACAGAAATGCAATTAAGCATATGTAAAAATTTTCATAGAAGTTATTTTATTCACAAAAGATGATGACACATGATGCATGGGCTGACCGGACATTCAATACGCCAAGAAAGGACTGGTTTTGTGAGGCGTTAGGTCAGGTGCACCACTGGCGTGGTTTATGGATTTTTACTTAGTCTCTACAAGGTACTGGTGCACGTCCAGTGTAGAGGACTGGACTGGTAGCTTTGCGGCAGGATACAAAGTTGGGTTCGGCTAGCATGATCTTTCACTTCAGATTGTTAAGTTTTGGTGGGATACCTGGGTGATGCATAACCTTGGACGGCGGCTTGACCTGATTTGTCTCCGACTGACGTAAGGATGCTACAGGTGTGTTGACTTCTGGAACTCGAAGTTTGTGTGAGCTGTTGGGAGTTGGAGCGGCTGAAGTAAGTCTGAAGCTGGAGGTTGGGACTTCCAAGTGCTTATCTGTCTGGCTTAAATAATCTGCGACCTAGGAGTGTTTCTCCCCGTTCAGAAGCGTTGGTGCCTCGGATATGTCCTTGGAGATCTTTGGTGTGATGGGCATCAGTAGACGTTGCATTGCCTGGGCTTGATCCTTCAGCGAGAGCTGATTGAGCACGGTGATGAGGGAAGGAATTGCCCAGAGGCAGTTAGCACCTGTTTTCCCTTCTCACGAATACCATTTTGGTGAGAGAAAAGCATCTGGATGAGAACACACACTCTCACGTCCGCGAAGTGATCGCACGGGGCGTGTAGTCCTACTTGGTGTAAAACAACATTGAATTTCTTCCAACTGAACGGATACCTTATCACAGTGCTCAGTGCCTAAACTCGGTGAGCACTGGGAGTCAGGCCTCGTCATGGACAGTCCTGGCACTTGGGTGTGGGGCTCAGAAGCACAGTCTTCCCAACTCAGGGAACGACCCCTACAACACCTTAATGCGGTGAAGAAGGTGAGCATCAAGCCGACAAGCTGGAGAGGTGGAGTACCTAGGTGTGGTCTCTACTATTCTTCCTACCGCGGTGTGCAGAAAGGTTGGCCAGCACTAGTGTGTGTGGGTTTTCTGGCAGTATATGGCTAGTATGAATAAATTTCCCAGGGTCACCTGCAATTCCTTGCTTGATGTGAGGTACACTAGGAGAGGTGCTAAGTCTACGGGAAAGATACTTTTGAGTCAGAAATATTTTTGTATATTCCGTTTGATGGGAAATACAAAAGTGGTGTCGCACTACCTCCCAACGTAAGCAAGAGCTTAAGGAAACTTAAACCTACATTATCCAGGTAGAGCTGACCTGGTCCTGAGCTAACAATGGTGGGGTAGACAGGCACTATTAAAATAAACTAATACTACTCCCTACACATGTGTTACTAAGAAAGGGACCACAATGTCTCAGTATGCAGACTACGTGTGGCATGACTCTTTGGCACGAATGCGGTGAATACTAAGCAGGTAGAGAAGGTTGGCTCTGGTGACGAGGCGCAGTGGAGACCAAGGAGAGAGATGTCCTTCGGCACAAATGCAGTGGAGGATGGAAGGTCAAGCTAGGAACAAAGCGAGCAAGGTAGCTAGATGCAGACCGTGACGGCCGAAGCAGGCTGGTCAGTTCTCCGGCTGTGAATGCAGTGGAGAAATGAAGACTTACCACGAGTCGGCTTGCGACTCACTATTTATACTCTTTCAGGTCCTTCCCCTTCAGTCAGCTGGATAAGGGCGGCACTGGAGAGGGGGTGGTGAGAGCATAGCTTCAAGGCATGACATCACTGGCCGGCTTGGAGATGAGGAGGCAAGGAAGCATACTGGTGTAGCCATCTAGCAGCAGTGGAACTCTGCGACTTCAATGAATAGTCTCGGTGGGCCGGTGAATAATACAATTTCCGACTGTAACATCCATTCTTGCCAGAGTAAAAGTTCATGACGTCTTGTTGCGGGGGCAATAAAAACTCTGTTTATATCAGATGCAAGACTTGCTGGTTGATGAGTTTAAGTTGTTTATTCCATTGTCGAAAAGATGTCATATGTTAAAAATAAAGCATTGGATGTAAATAAATTTGCAGAATATGGTATTACATTAATTGTTTTTTGAGTTTCGAGTATTTCATAAAAATAGAAAGTTCTGAAGCAAATTTAATCATGTACAACTTGTAAAAACTGTTGCCAAAATTTTTTTGGTTTAAATAACAAAAAATTTAACTAGTAAATGTGTATGACAACAACTTACATCGCTATATACAATTTTTTATATAAAAATGCATGATTTATGAGATGTATAACACAAATTTACTGGTATCCTTGGGGGGCCTGGCAATAAACACAGGATTTCATACTATTCACAAGCAGAACATTAATAAAGAACTAAATGATTACAATGATAAAGCAGGATTCTGGAAATAAGCTTAATACAATATTGGTCAATTGAAAGTTTGTTAATTTGAAATGCTGCCCTTTTTAAATTAATTAAATGTGAGTCAACATTTTTATTCCTAGAAAAATTTATTTGTACAATATGCAGTAGAGTTAATACAAAGTACTAAGGTACATGTTAACCACATTCAACACCTGTTTTCAAGTGCAACACTAATGTAGATTAGGAAAATTTTTAAAATATTGTTTTTTTTTTTTTTAAATCCACTGACACAATTTCAGTAAGCTGCACAGATATTATATGAAGACTCTACAAAGAACAGACACGCACACACACTGCCTCAATAATTGATACTGAGGGTGACTTTAGCATAAAACTTGATCACTAACAAACATAATTACATAAATAACAAAAGTCATCACTTCTACTACATTGTTCACTGCTAATACATAGGACATGTACTACTTTGTGAAGTTTTCATCAGGGTAAAAAAATCAAAACAACACTCAACATAAAACTACAGATATTTCATAGAAAAGCTACCCTGATGTCACTCTGTAAGCAAGTACTTAGTTTTAAAAATACGTAATACGTATAAAAAGAACCCTAAGTGCTTCACAACTCTTTAAATATAACCTACAAGATAATGGAGAGTTTTGACAATACTAATCAGATATACTATGATATCTCATCCAAAATCATATACACAAAGACAGAACTAATAAAAATAAACTTCATAAATAAAAAAATTGTGATAATGCTTTTTATTTATATTGGTACACTCAGTAAGTAAAAATTCAACTTACGTATCCAACAATAAATTGAATATCATTGGCACAGGACAAAAACACAACATATTCACTCAATCACAAGTGAACTACAGAAATGAACCCACTTAAGTGCCCTTCACATGGCCGTGGAAAGTACACAGCACAAGAACATCTGATAAGTCTTCAATAAAATGCTAATAATAAACGTGTTTATGTGGGTTACACACAAGTGCCTACCACTGCATCACACACGCAACCTGCAATATGTAGCCTGCAACAGAAAAAAATATCAATACCATAATGTAATTATGTACATACAGTACCTAAATCACCAAAATTTTTTTTTTACACAATCCACACACACACTGCATACAAAACACATGTATCCTTTATTTGAACTATTTTCCATTTATCTGCTTGCATCTCGATAGTAACATTAATTAATATAGTTCTTTTTGGATACTTCAGGCATATGCATATAGATATCACACACACACAGCAGTAGATTCAACTCAATACTAACTCCATCCCATTCATGCCGGTCCTGTTTCAGATGGACACAAGAATATTTTTATACTCATTTTCAATCATGTATTTTGTGGAAAAAGAATTAAATCAGAATACAGAGATATTTCAACATGGCTGAAGTTATAGTGGATTAATAGCGCTAAAAAGCAGTCTCTATTTTAACACATTTCTAGTGTTTTGAAACCAACACAATATATTTCTCAAATTTTTTACAAATACTGTTTTCGTAAATACTACAAGACTGTTTAACATATGATACAACTGCACACTTTGTCTCAAAAATTTTGTTTCTTAAGGGATGCCATTATTTTGGGAATTCAGTACCACGCGCAGTACCACTGTAAACTACAGTTACACTGTAAACCAAGTACCTTTGAAAGCCCTGCTTAAGATCTACGTATTCTATGCGAATTTTGTATTCTTCCAATATATGTACAATTAACATAGCCATGGGCCTGACCACTTTATTCATGTGTCAGTCAAATGAAACTGAATAATTATCATAAAAGTGAATATGTATGTATTTTACAAAACACACACGGAACTTCTTACAATCAATACCAGCTTTACTAGATACTTGCTTGTCAGAATGCCTGTTAAAATACATAGTACCCCAAAAAAAGTTTTGCACCACCTGGGATGTCCAACTTGCTCTCACGGCCCAAGCAAAAATATGGGATCAAAATACACACTGTTTGCACACAGTACCACACCTATTATTCCAATGTCTCTTAGTAATGTGGCTACTGTCCCAGTGAACATCTTCCATGAACAACAAAATTAATTTTTTTAGGTTAGTACATGCAGTTAGAGACAGCAACATTTTTAAACAATTTGAAAAGTGAACTAACCATGAATAGCTAAATATTTACCAGCCTCCCACCATGAAGATCTGGGCTTGATTCTCAGCAGGAGATTGTTCCTGGATATGGAAAACCATGCTAGATGTTGCTGGTGGCCAGTGGGTTGTCTCAGGGTGCTCCAGCTATTCCATTCCATTGCCTCTCTGTCTCCAGCTCCATCTCATTTCTTCACATCCATTCTCCTGGCAAGATGGTGTTTTGAACACAACAGTATTAGTTGAAGCAGCACTACCACGAAGCGATTATTATTTGCAATGCCAGGAGACATGCCCTTGCACACCAAGCCTGTAGTCTACTCCCACCAGTAGAGGTTAACCTGCTACTGACCATTGTCTTACCACTATGCATCTCCATACAACAATCTTGAAACAACTCACCCTGCTAGCCATCCCAAACAATAATATTCAATAGATAAAGACATGTTCCCACAAGTTAATGAATAATAATGAATTCATACATTAACCTTGACTGTGAATCATAGGATTAGATTCGCCCACCTCTATCCTGTGATAGTGTTGTACAGATTTGGTTGAACTCTAAAACCTTTTACACAGCCATTAGCAAAAACAAAAAAAAACACACACGCACGCGCGCACACACACACACACAAGAAACCATTCACCATTAACACTTGTTTTTTTTCTTTTTTAACGCAGTAACAGAATCACAAATTAGTCAACATGGAAATAAATTAGTAAATAAAAGAAAATTTAATTTTTATGTTACGGTGAAATTCAGTTTACCATCAACTCACAACAGAAATATAGTTACAAAATACAACTGTACCTAACTTACACTATCTAGTATACAACGTAATGCTTATAAATACTAGCCCATAGTATACTCTGCCAATCATAAAAAACAAGTTTTATTACAAGTAGGGGTGTACAAGATGGAAAGAAGGGGAGAGACAGGAGGGAGGGGGGTTAACTTCCCCATTGTGCAGGTGCAGGTCTAGACTTTTCGAGTTGTGGCATTAGGGACGACGACGACACTGTCTTATAATAATTTTAGGAAACAATGTTAAATTAATCAAAGAAAATCAGTATTAAAAAAAATTCTAATATTACAATTTAGTTTTGTAACATTCACAAGACAGCATGAGGTTTTTTTTTTTAGGGAGTTATGACCCCTGCTACCTCCTTAAAGTAAGTTGCTAAACACTACACCCCAGAATGACTGAGATAGTTATATTAGATTGGGCAAGGCAGGCTCATTATTCCTCTATTATAATATCAAAAAACCCACAGCAATCTAATGTCTAATACACAGTACTGTAAATTATGAAATATTATGGTAATAAAGTTCATAGTTACAAAAGCGATACTGACTTCACTATACATCATCACTCTGTGAAATGCCTAGAAACTTTCACAGATAATGGAGGAGGGCAGAAACATAAAAATGCAATAAGAACCTCATTTGAGAAATGCCATAGTCAAAAGTTATAAACCAAAACCATTTTTGAGATGCCTAAAATAAGAAGTAAAAGATTTTTGTTTGTTGACTTAAAAATTAAATTATCTTCACGCTACGGAGACAACAGTAATTTAGAATGCTGTCCTGCAGCTTTCACGCACGTATACCATTGCAATAAGCTCTATCACATTCTGTTGAATACCCTTGGAGTAATTTTAATTATGTCTAGCAGTAAATAAAAACAGTATTTTGAAAAGCATTGTGCAGCATTTTGAGAAAAATTTTTCAGCATTTTGGGACATTTTGAGAAGGCATTTTTAGCATTTTGTAGTCTATTTAATGACCAACAGTAATAAATTATAGCAATTCCTAACCCCACCAAATTAATGCAATGACCCGGGCAAGTAATCCAACTACAGTATGCGAATTAGCACGCTCCGCAGTCTTGGCACTGGTATTCTAGCCCATTCGTGTACCGTACCTCATCGGCCCATCCTAGGCACAGATAATGAAATACCTCCTGGCAGTGAGTGCATGTGATCACATTAACTTCGGTGCTGGGGTAGGTGGCAATATGACACAGGTTGTCTTGAGTTTCGGGAATTATGAACTCTTGGGTTTCGTGTTGGCTAACTTTACTAATAGACATGGTTATTTTGGTAGCTGGGTGCCACGAGGTGATTGAGGACTCCCCGAAATCACTTGGCTGACTGGATCTGGCGGTTTGGCTAGTTTCACAGTTTACAGGGCATGCTGGCCTAGTTCTGCTTTTGCTACTACATATTTCACCAAACGCTACGCCCCATGTTGGATGCCATGAAAGTTCCTACCTACTTTTTGACGAGTGACGCTATCTGGCTCAGGGCCATGTGACTTTACGTCAGAAGTAGTGACTTTATTAATGCGGCTTGTGACAAACTTACTTTGGTACCAGGGCTCGACCTGTGTACAGTGTTGGCCATGTCGGTGGCCTGCTAGGCACAAAGTCAGTAATGGGTTTGGCTATTAGCCGCGCAGTTGGCTTTGGGGCTGGTAGCTTACTTACACCGGTGCTTGGTCAGCTGGACAGTGCTACTGGCTTACTGGCTGGGGTACGGCTGCTGGCGGAGCTCAGCTGGCCCCATGGGCTGCTACTGGCGGAACTGCTGCTGCTAATGGTGCTGGTGGTTCTCAGTGGGCTGCTGTAGTGGCAGATATTCACCAAGGGCATGCAACACCACGGGAAACTTCTCCCCTCAACGGAAGGTTGCGGCGACGGGGTGTGGTATCCCTAGAATCTTCTGAGGACCTGAAAACAGAGACGGGGAGGGAGCTTGGGGGTGAAGCCCCACCAACTTACGAGCGACCTGAGCTCAATCCCATGGAGAGTCTTGGCGAAGTGCCTGATTGGTCTGGGTGCAGCTCCAGGTAGCTTGGTAGGCAGAGTGGCCTTCCATTCCTTCAGGTCTTTCCCACCTTGCTTGGTAAAAGGCATCAGGTTCAAAACCGTCTCCTGGCAGATAGTAGCAGGTGACATGCAGTTCCCTAGCTAGTAGTGTTTTGCTGTCTCGGCAAATGGGCAGACTCAAAGCCTAACAGTTACTCCAGCCGGAAACACAATTGGTGCAGTGGTTAGAGAGCGGGTTTTCTCAGAGTCATTCCTATAGCTTTGGTGAATGTAGTCCTAGGACGGACAGACCCAACCTACAGCCAACTAACCAATTCCTCCAATAACTCTCATGGTGCGATAGACGGGTGCAAGTTGGTCTAGTGGCTTCTCCTCCCTAGGGGTGTATGACTAGTGGATGTAGCTCTACCATTGAGTATTTGGGATGCACATAACAGGTGGCCATCGAAGGCCAATGTAAGAATCCCTGAAGGGGAGCTCGCAGTCCTACTCTAGGCTGTAAAATATTTACTTTAATCCCCCATCTCCTGCTCCACTCTGACAAGACGTGGTGTCTACTAAGTTTCTGGGCGTTCTCAAGATATTGAGAAAACAATGTAGGTTAGGAACGTGTTTATTCAGAGAGGAATAAAACACGGTGGCATGTACTATCTCCTAACTACCTCGAGCTGACAGGAAATAATAGACAATGCAATCCAGATGAAGGGGACCTGGTTCTAAACTAAAGGGTGGCAGTTTTATCTAAGGTAGCTACATAAACTTTCCCTGTCTATTGTGTCCATGTTTTGATGGATTTAGGGGGCCCACTTCCTAAAGAGAGCGTGGGGTAGCTATTGCCGTGGGCAAGTGATTAGGGGGAGTGACGTCTTCTAGAAGGTTACCAGGGGAAGATACTCTAGAAGATCTAGCTGCAGACTGTAATGATGGTGAAGAGCTTCTGCATGACTAGGTGGTGTAGCGGTCAGAGAGACCCAGCTCATGAGGCGGTGGAGCAGACTGCCAGACTGATGTGGCTCTCAGAAGAGCCAGACAACAACTGACAAAATCGGCCAGTGCATGTGTACATATAGCACCAGCAGAGGCCTCATCTAGTCTTGGAGTACGGGGTGTGATGCGCACTTGTCTGTAGGTGGAGCTAAGGGCTATCTGAGGGTGGAATGGAGGTAGCACTATCTCTTGGCACCCCCTTAACTAACTGCTTGCTCGGGGTTACAGCAATGGCTCAATCGCTGACTTATTCACTCTTGACGTCTTCTCAAAGGGAGCCTAGGATTTGCTTATATACTGCTGCGATGATGAAAAGTACAATTCTGTCATATCTGAATATTCCCTGCAACCAGGGAATATCCTGTAGCAGCTCTGGTTGTAATCATACAATCCAAACACCGTTCAATGTGCTTTTGAGAGAGGCACGTAGATGAAGCGAAGTCGTTTATCTACTTAGCCAGTAAGCATCACGCATCAATCTGTATTAGGTCATTGTTTCAATTTAAAAAACCTATTTAATCTTGAATACAAATCATATATTCTGCATATTACAAATTTGACATGAATGTGTGATTAAATATGAATTTTTGTTAAATTGACACGTGTCCGATTAGGTAAGGCTGGATCACGGTTGTGTGGCTTTGGTTGCACTTAGGCCAGCTGTGCTTTCAGGGTTTAATTATGGACGTCTTGATGATGAGTGGTGGTTGGCTGCAGACGGTTGATGCTGGTGTAGTCTCGTTCTACCTGTCGGCCTGCTGTAGGGGAAGCTAAACCTCTTGACTGCTTGGCAGTGAGGCAGGCAACTCTTTGCTCCTCTCTTCTTGCGCCACGTCTCACCTTAAATGGCATAGAGCAGGTTTGGCTGCTGAGAACTGTGGGTCGAGCACCGTGGACACGAGTGACCCTAGAATAGTGTTTCCCAGTAATGGCTGGAAGCACGAGCCCGGTGCCTCAGAAGGCCCCTCACCTTACCGGGCGAACCAGATGTGTTGAAGCAGTGTGGGCTACCGCTGCTAATACTGGGTATGAGTTTCCGAACCAAGGCCAGGCCATAGCACCTAAGCAAATACCTCCGCCAGCACCCAGGTACTCCGGTAGGGGTACAACTCAGACGTACTGTCTCTCCCTGGGTGGAAATTGAAGGAGTTTAAGTTGAGCAAGAAGGGGGTCTTCAACAGAAGGGCAAAGATGATGGAATGGCTAGAGCCCTAGGGATCGTAGAGAGGGGAAGTCGTCATCGTGACCTGTTACCTTAAGGTATTATACCAGGGAAGGAAGGCAGGTTGGTGCAAGAGCAACATCAGCAGGACCCTCTGGTTGGAGTCGGTGGCCCTCAGGATATGCTGGATCTGAAGCTGGAGGTGGCTGAAGAGGTAGAAGACCCTCTGGAAGGCGATGGTCTTCCAGAGCTGTTGAAGACATTGACGGCCTCTGGCATGGAAGAGGAGCGTAGTGGCCGGTGCGCCCATATTATATCGTCTCTGCTGAAGGCTCTAGTAAGGCCAGGCTACAATTAATTTAGCACAGAAAACAGCACAGGCACAAAAAGTAGAATACATGTATTAGAACGACACTCGCTACAATCATGCACAGCACAAACAAAGAAAAATAGCACAGGGGAATTGCACAGAAAGTAGGACTAAATCCTATAATTCCTGTGTGTATGCGCCATGTGTGAACAATCAGAACATCGACACCACCACGTTCATGTGACAATAAAAATGCCTACAAAAGTAGTGAATTCAACTAGTGCTTCAAGAGTTTGGCACCATATAAACAGAAGTTTGTTTAGATTGAAATTGTTATTGTACAAGCAATATATATTAAAAAGAATGGTATAACATATTATATTTCTACAAATGACAACACGAGCAGCAAAGTAAACAGAGCTGTCAACAGTATTTTTTCATTCCAATGTGACCAACACACGCACACACAATTTACCGAGCATCACTTCCTTTCATATTTACAACTGTTTTCTGTAAACATCCATCGTTTCTCTGAGAGTGCTATTTTGTTTGTAGCTTTCAGATTCGAGCTGTGTGTGTGATCTGTGCTATCGCACATGTTGTGCTTATGCTAAATTAACTGTAGCTCGGCCTATAGCTGTGGTGGTCCAGTGGAATTCGTGCTGCCCTCCAGCGGCACGCTGTGGAACTGGCGCTACCTTCCTGGAGGGTGCCGGCAGCTAAGTAAATAGTACAGTCTTCTGAGAGGGGTGTTGACGTGACGGTTTCTGGCCGAGTTTTGGTGAACAGTAAAATCTAGGAGCACGTGTCTGTAGTATCAGTTTGGCCGCGCCGAAGTACCCTGTAGGCACGTGTCCCACCTCAATTACTGTTTAATTGGCGTGAACTGCTCCATAAGGTTTCAATGCGTTCCAAGATGAGGCAAAGAGTAAAGAACACTTGCTAGAAGTGCAGAAATGTGTCGTGCATCATCCGAAATAGCTGATAAAATTTTTTTTGTTACTTTATTAATGAACATTCATGAGTCATATGAAGACACAAGATATATACAAAAACTGTTATTTGATAGGTGGATTAAAGTGGTACAATATTGCAACATTGGCAAAAAAATGTACCTACACCACTGATGAAATTTTTCTGAAATAATCTTGGAAGTTCTCATATCAAGTACGATGCTTGCTGCTTTCCATTTCTACCACTAAACGACTACGACTCATCTGCCTCACTTATTTCTACGTAACCCAAGGGAGAGTCAAATCCGGAAACAGATTACACGAGTGTTTTTAGATTGCCACAACCCTGGAGGGTGATTCTAAATATGTGGAAAATAATGTTGCGCATGCCAACGAGCATGCCGCCCCTGCCCCCGTGCTGGAAGCCAGCAAGCAATTACCTGCCTCGGGGCTAAACTGAGCGAAGCCGAATATGCATGAAGCCGAGCGCCGGGCAGAGGGTAGCCAACTCCCACCCCGGCCTCACATGAGAGGAACATCATGAGGCAACGTCACACCTCCCACTGTAGCCCGGTGTTGCACCTGTCCTGCGGATTTTATATAAGTCTGTGCACGCCCGGGCTCATGAGTTATTTCTTTCTCCAGTAGCTCACTCTAACATTTCATGTGCTGGGGAATTCTACTGTCAACAGTCTTCAGCAGCCACCAGAGGCTGCTACAATTGACATTACCAGAGGCTCCTGCCGCCTCTACCACTTGCTACCAGAGGCTTCTGCAGCAGTGACCACTAGCTACCAGAGGCTTCTTTGTTGACAACCACCACCAGCATCTTCCAGACGCTTCTTCAACACCTGCAGACTTTAACACACCATCAACTGATGTTCCTCCTGGATCAGCAGCCGCCTCTACTTGCTGGTAGAGGCAACTACACCCATTGCTATTCAAGAAGTGGTAACCCCTTTTATATAATGTCTCTTCTAGACACCCCTGATAGAGTAGCTGTGACCAAGAGATGTTACAATAGCTGTCAACGCCACTAGTTATCTTGGTTATTTTAGGAGCAGGTCACCTACACCTGTCAAGCATAGGATACTTCCATATTCACTTTCAACTTGGTTACGAGGTAGCACACGTCACTGTATTTATTACTTCTAATAAATAAAGATTGTTCCTTTCACTAAGGCTATTCATTCTAGAGGTATTTCCTTTGACCACTAGATATAATATCTACCGTACGTCATCATTCGAGACCGCGTATTGCTGCACTATTACGAACCATAAAGTAGGACTGCGAAGTCCCATCAGGAATCCGTATGTCTGAACACACACACCATTTGACAGCCATCCATTCTATGCCACAGGGAATAGAACGGTAAAGCCCTGACCACCAGCAACTCATCTAACAGGGGCGAGACATTCACCTGAAGTTGTGTTCCACCGGAGTGCTTACAGTACTGGAAGCGACATTTGCTTGAGACTGAAGGCTTAACCCCTGTTGCAACCCTCACCCAATAGTGGTAGGAAGGCGGCCCATACAACTCAATGCTCTAGGTCTGCGCGCCAGTGGCGGGGGACTGATTACAGCACTGAGCTCGTGCCAGCAACCACTACTGAAAGTACACCCATATAGAGAACTGTCTCGAATTCACGACGATTGGGAAATATCTTTAAGTGTCAAACCAACCTCTATACCTTTTGGTGTAAGGCATGGCATGCAGAGGAAGGAACAAAGGGCGGCCTATACCGCCACCAAGCGAGCGTACATATTAGCCCCGTCTTCTCTTAGCACACAAACAGAACGGGACAGAGCTCAGCTCACATAAACCGCTTGTATCATTTATAGCATGGAGCATCGATTGAAGTATATTTTGTGTCCCTACACCTAATATTTCCCGCAACTATAGTTTTAAAGCTGGTTGTTTATGCAAATGTCTAGTAACTGGATGTGAAATACGTCACGTGCACCGCCGTTTATAACTGCTCTGCTGAGCGCTGTCTAGTGTAGACTCTTCCCAACACGTCTGCCGATACAGCGGCCTTGAGGCTTGGTGCAAGACTGGTTTGCTACTTCTCCTAATGAGAGAGGGGAAGTGGTTACCCATAGCAACAAGCATGGCGACCTAGCATCCTCTCTTCCCCCCCCCTCTTTCTGTCTCTCTCACCGGCGCACCTTCCTTCCACCCCTCACACGCCATTCTTGCCACAGATAGAGGAAATTGTCTAACAAAAGATAAAGCACATCCTCTCTCTCTCGGCCACACCCGCTTTGCTTTCTCAAAATAGTTGCACCTAAAATCACTTGTATTTCAAAGCAAATGGTTACACCTGAAAATGTAATGCGAAACATTTTAACAAGGAATTAATATTTTCAAATACATTTTCTTTTGTGATTAAAGGTGGTTTTATTGTATCTGGCGTAAAATTAATATGATTTTAAAACTGAATATTTATTTAACTCAAGGTACAGTATCCTCGCGAATAAAATTATATGCCCATAAGCATACACTTGAACTCCCCTTGTCATCAAAAATTGTTTGAACATCGAGTGACTGTTGTTTTATAAGTGTAAATTTCATTTTTAGTAACTTCTGCGTGGAAATCGGAATATATATATTAATTTATTTCAATAGACATGTGTCTTTTGAATAAAATGATAAAATGTAAGGACCTATTCGACACCTTTTGCCATCTAATAATGGGTAGGTAAGCACCAAGCTGAATGCAGAAATGACGGGGAAAATTAGAGGACGTGGTTTTGAATGATAAATTATTAGACAGTGAAGAAATCAATTATAATCGCCTTATTTATTTATTTTTGTCTCAAAATTAAAAGTTATCTTTGTAGTATAATATAATTAATTACTTTAAAAGACAAACATTTGTCACATACGCAAGATGTCGGCACTCTGCAACAAGTAACGGCATGAAGGGGTAATTTTCCTGCCATCTGCCGACTATCCTCCTTCAGTGGCCACCATGAGCACACTGCCCGATTGATAACACTTCCGTGCACTCTTAGCTAAACGAATGTGCATGAGGCATTCAAAGTTTGACTTTCATTCCGTGTCATATTATTTTGATTTTTTTAGAGGGTTTGAAATTTTAGGCCAGCTTGCATTTGGTGTTGGATTACTATCAATTATATACAATATTTTGAGACTTTTTTTTTACTTAAAAGAGTTCAGGTGACATGTTTTTTAATGTATTTTTACAATAATATTTTTTCTAAAATTCCCATTTTTATTGTGTTTATTAGCTAAACTTTATTCACAGATAATGCATAGCTCTTACTATACTCAACATAAAGTTTTATAATGTTAGAAGTTTTATTTTATTGATGTACATGTTAGAACCATCATCTACTAAAATCCCGCATGTATGGACATTTTTTGGCAGTCCCCTGAATAACGATTGATTGAAGGTCGACTGTACCTATTTCCCTGCACACATTCGCATAGTCCGAGAATACCACCCAGTGGTGTGTGCTCTACTTAACGGTACTGAAGTAAGGTATGGAGCAGCTAATTCCTGGTTCTGGAGTCAAGAGTCTATGGATTGGAATCAACGGTTCTGTGTTGTTCCACATAGTACCAATACCCACCACACTCCAACTAGAGTAGCCTGTTCCAGTCAGCAATCATCAGTTCCATCTTTCACAGTGACAGAAGCAACCCCCGGTAAGGCAGGTACCTCCAGACCGATAATCATCCCAACCAAGCCTGTTGTCGTTTCATTCCAACAGTGGAGAATTACATACCCAGTCGCCAACCAACACATCCAGCACGAGTCGCTAGTCATACGCGTAGTATCTAACGTCTAGCCAGTGACAAAACGACTTTGAACATAACTATACATATATCTATAATCCGACATGCGTCAACTACCAACACAAATAAGACACTAGGTACAAGAACATGAAACCAGCCAAAAACATATCTCAAGTGGTTAGTCAGAACACTCGTAATTGAGGTTTTAGGTTGGTTTCACTATTATTTTAATAAATGTGTAGAGCAAATGTTTCAGAACACCATGAACTAAATAAACATCCTCCATTAACTCTACGAACAGGAAATACTTCACTTACTTCAGCTGAAGACAGGTGGGAACATCAACAAACTAGCATATGACAACAGTAACACATGCAGCTCAGCAGAACTTCCACCGGTTTCCACATTCATTACACAAGACAAATGTAGTCATAGGTTCATCAGCACTCCTGGTTTGAATCTGAAATTACAAATCCCATCCAGATTAGCTGGCCATCAACAAACGAGATTATTAAAAAAAAAAATAACAAAACTAGCAAACACTTGAGAATTATGAATGATGGAGAACACAAGAAAAAACTGCAGTAAGTCCCCTTGTTATGATGTCAGCCACACTTTTCCTTTATCAGTTCCATTAGTAATCTGTGCCAAAAATTCCCTGTAAGACTGTCAAAGTCTTTCTAAAAATAATTGTTTTCCTGCTGTTCAATCAATTTATGACTTTAAAATATTTTAATACACAGCACTGTTTTAGAGCAGTTTCACCATACTGCACTTGTAAAATACTACATATGAAAGGATTTTTTGCTTTAATATAAACTATACATGACAAGATGTAATAAATAAGTAATTTCCATAAAAGGCCTCCCTAGTAAAAATTTTTTTATGCAGCGAGGTCCCATTCAGTTAAGGAAGTTAACAGCAATGGAAAATAGCACAAGCTTTGCGAGTGGTTTGTTACCTCAGAATTTTAAGGGGCGAATATAGGGTTTCAATTAAGCAATCTGTTCAGAAATGGCAAAGCACTGTCGCTAACAGTTTTACAGAAGAATAAATATAGTAAACAGATGGCTACTTGCAGCAATTTTTTGCTGACTTTAAATGACACTTTTCATCAACGACATTTATGTTTCAATAATTAAGTTCATAAATTGGCAACAAAATATTGACTTTCATTTTTGCCCTGAAAAAAAATTACATTGAAATATTCCATAGTTTTTTTAAAAATTAGAATAGACACAACTGTGTACAAGACCTATGACAGTTAGGGAAGCCTTTTAAACAACATGACTTCACTATTTTCCAAATAAAATTAGTAGAAAACAGGCAATTTGGCAAACAAATACAGTAATTTTAACTTTAACACTATCGCTAGTAGCTCAGTGACATGTTTCCCTCCAATTTTTTATACATTACAATAACCCAAACAATACATTTTTACTTTAATGGAGCATCAAAAATTCAAAAACCTCACGTTCATAACAAAGGTGCTGTTAAACTACATGTTAATGCTAGAATTTACAGAAAAACTATAGTACAGTACCCAAAAATTTTTTTTTTGTAAAACATTAGCTAATTAATTCACAGCATACCATTCTAGAAGAGAACAAAGGTATAACATTTCTTAAAACTTAAAATTTTCCTTTTACAAAAGAAAAAAAAAAGCTACTAATAATTAAATAAAACAGATTGAAGTACATGTGAAAAGCAGGAATTTAGTAACAAAAAAAAATTACAACCACTTTTTTAAATATGTAAACACATAAAAGCATCTGCATAAAATTCTGATGCCTTATAGTAAATCTCACTTGATTGTAAGTGCAGTTCCTCTTCTTACACTTGCCACACTTGAGCAAGTCTGTCTTTGTACCTTGTACTGTTGCCAGTTGAGCATCATTGATAGCTTCTTTCAAGAACTTGTTACGAATTGTTTTCATTTCATCGCTCGCCATTTCCTGCAAAAATGGTTCAGAAACACACTTTAATATTATAATGATGAAGCTGACAGCCCTAAAATTGCCTACAATTTCAGAAAATTGTGCAGCAACTTTTTTGTCACTGCCCTATGCAGTATAAAGATCTGTCACATACACAAACCACATGAAAAATTCCAAAGGTCAGTCAGTGCCAAGATTTAAATCCAGGTGAGGTGAAAGGCAATTGACTAATTGTGCTACCTATTACACCATGGATGTTGACATTTGACAGTGACGCGTGACACATTTCCGCATCTTTGATGTGCACTCTACAAATGACTTAACCCCGTCTTGGGCACAATACTCAACCCTCTGATGGGAAGGTTGTCTTTTCAAACAGTACTGAAGAGACGGGACACGTGCCTACAGAGTGCAATGTCGGAAGCGAATACAGACACGTGATCCTAGCTTGTACTGTTCACCACGAATCTCCCAGAAGACATTACGCCAACACCCCGCCCCCTGCAAGATTGTACTGTCTGATGAACCCCCGTTCCCTCCAGCAAAAGTCATGCTAGTTCTAGAGCACGCCACTGGAAGGTAGCACACATTCTACCAGCACCCTGCGGCTGAGATAAGGGATGATAGCGCTGGCTCAGCGGTCGAGGCTATATCTCCCTTCACCCCTCGCCAATGAGCTCATATAAAAGATTAGTATAAAAGATCTGGTACGCCCAGAAATATTCAATCTCTGCTCCTCCACCACTCTCGTATAGGGCCGGAGGTAGCCAACAGGGGTGCGAGCTTGGCCGATACGTCCGCAGATTCCACCGCCTCCTCTGGGGCCGGAATCTTTATTAACTGAAGAAATCATCGACCAGAAGCCAATTCTGCAGCAGCCACAAACCCTCTGCTTCTCGGAGACACTTGCTCCTTCATTACCACCTATGGTATCGACCCACAAGAAATTGGCAATGGCTACGTCAGTTCCCTTCAGGAACCTGTCTCACTGGATGGTGACAGCAAATTCTAACCTTCTGTAGACCTGCCAACTTGTAAAGTTTGAAATCAAGAAGATTGAAGAATGCTTCAAATAATGCATAATCGGGTTACAGCATTTTATATCGATACATTTTTTCTTGTTCGTCTGTTACCGGTATTGTTATGAAAATGCGAAATTATTATTGATGTACGTACATTTTGTTAGTAAATCAACATAATAATTATTTCTAGATGCAACAATACATACTTCTGAGCTTCATGTATCAACTCAGAAAACAATAATATTACATGTAGCCTGACATATATTACATTTTTTTTAAAGAAAAATTCAGCTACTTACCAAATATTCCAATACTGTCCGCATATTACGTAAGTTACAAAATCAATCATATGAACACAAAAATTCTGGTAATCGTTCAAAAAAATTTCCGAAAAAAAACATGCACTTTTAACATGATTTGTAATGTCACTTTTCCCAACATAACAAATAGTTGCGTCACAGTGACACACACTACAAAATACATACTTTTCATCTTTCTCCGATTTCAGAATAAATGGAAAATGCTCAGAATATGTAGACCTGAATACTTGGATGTATTGTTACATGTTTTTCACACATTGTAGAGCTATTATGTATGTGCAACAGACTATGAAGACAAACTCAAACCTACGTATTTCAAGCAAATCATTATAAAATATTTCTTCACACTTCAAACAGAGTACTCCTAAAAGTTCCTTGTTTATTCACAACTCACAAGATCCATGATATGCCTCACACCGTGTTATTTAACATGTTGACATGCAAAATTGCACACTGCTGTTTTGTTACTACATGGGTACATGAATATAACGATACAACTTCGTGTGAGTGTTTGCTGCTATTTTTAGTTTATTGTATTACCACTGCTAACAGATGCCTATGACACCTAGAAGGCAGGAAGTGGTAATTACACATAAAAATTATATGATTATTTTTGCGAGACAAGCAAGCCGGTGAAAAATAAAGGCGAACAGTTTACAAATACACACTGGAGAAACGTGCTGCATTGGCCATACCTAACATAGAAATAAGATGTGACAAATTTACTTACCAAAATTGTTTTTACTTTCTTTGTATCATCAGAATGAAAGCTCACTCCCATACTTCGCCACAGCAAAATCTAAAAATCAGGATATCAACACCGATCAACTTTATAATATGTTGTCTTCGCACCAATCCGACGTCATCACATTAAATGCTAAACTCCATTTTGCACCCCTCAGATGCGAATACTACAATCATTCCTTTCTTAACTACGGTACTTATAGACAACCAGTTTGCTGACAAATTGGGGACATGACTCACACCAGTTATAGTTTTCGGCTGCTTTTCGTTACTGACACTAATAGTTACATTTCCCTCACCAGTACTAACAACTTTTCACTGTTAGCACACACAACTGCTTTACTAGGTGAGGGTTTGTAGTCTTCTAGCCAGTCCTTTCTATTGGTCATGTGATTGGTCACACCAGAGTTGACATACCACTACACCACTTCAGTGGTGACCAATCATTACCTTTATCGTCAAGCTTCATGCATGTCCTAGTTATGCTTTTGCTTGGGCATTCCTTTGCAAAGTGTCCTGTCCCTCCACAGTTGAAACACTTTAAAGTTATCTTCTAGGTAGAATTCTTCTTCCATTTATTTTTTGACAATCCTCTATACCCTTTAGCTCCAGACAAAAAAGTTGCTTCCCTTAAGCCTTCTTCTGTTAGGGTCTTGCTGCTTTCTGTCAGTAGCTTTTGTTTGACGAAGTCAGTGATGAGCTGTGCAACTGAGTGTTCTAAAGTCATCACCATGGGCTTGTACTCTTCAGGTAGACCACTTAACATGAACACTGGTAACAGCTCTTCATCTATGTGTTGCCGTATGTCACTCAGTTGTTGCTGTATTGTCATGAGGGCTGTTACATATTCTTACATAGTTTCATACCTGTCAAGTGTTTGATGATGCAGTTTTGCCAGTAGCTCGACTCTCCTGTAGAGACCTGTCTTCATAGACCCTTTTTAATTTTTCTCAAACTTCTTTAGCAGTTTTTGCTAAACGTATATGTGCAAGACATTGTGTCTGAACCATCAATCCAATTTTGGCACGTGCCTTCTGATCCTTCTTATCTATAGGCGTTTCAATGTTAACTGGCTCCACACACTCCCACAATTCTTCATTAATAAGATAAAGCTCCATTTGAAATTTCCAATTGTTATAGTTACTTGAGCCCTTCAGTTTTTCAATGGGTGGCAACGAGCTGGTGCCAGCCATGGTTACTGTAGTGATATTAGTTTTTTTAATATCACCACTCGCCATCAATACACAACAGCACACAAACAAAAAGAACACTTAATAATTCTTCCAACTGTATATGTTACTAGGCTTACTGTAAGTTTTTGCTAAGACTACCTTTCTCAGTGTCTATAGATTCATAACCTCACTTTATAACCTATCTTTCCCGCCATACATAAATAAACAAGAGCTTCACAACACTCATCTCATTTGTCGTGTTCTGGGCCTATAACCTGTTGTGTAGTTTAGCTTTCATTGTGCAGCACACACAAGAGTTAGTTGCTATCAAGGTCGAATACAATTTGTACACGTATCGTGATGATCACTACAAGAGTGGGAAGAACACTGACTAAAAAAAAATGTAAACAATAACATAAAGGATTACACATTTAGGCCTATTGTTGCCAATTGTATTTCAACAGAATCAGAAACAGAAAGTTACGATAGTACAGTGTTAGCATGAGACATAATGTGACTTGAAATGTACGTTTTCAGTAATTAACATTGTTAATTTCATTTGAAACTATTTGAAAAATATTTAATCCTTTAAATAAAGAATGTTGGTAATTTTATTTTTATGGTGTTTGAAAGTAGTGTGTTGGCATGAGACTTTCAAGCTTATTGTGAAATATACTTAGACTAATGAAAACTGTTAACAGATTTTAAGCATATTGAAATATGGTTTCATTATTTTTGTTAGTACAATATATTCAGATATGCACTAAAATGTATTTTATCCTTAGTCGTAAGCATAGGAATTAATTTTGTTACTCTGCTACTTCAAAATATAGTATTGGCATAGGGCTTTCGCCCTTATTGTGAAACATATGTTTTAACTAATTAATCCTGTTATTTTCGTTTTAAAATAATTTTGATTCTTAAAAAAAAAAATTGTATTGCTTTAGTTTATGCGGTATTTAAATATAATCGAAAAATTATATCTGATTCCCTAAATAAATAATGTTTACTTGTTTTCTTAGTGTGGTACTAGGAAGTATAGTGTTGGCAAGAGACTTTCATCCTTACTGTGAAACAAAATATGTCCAGTTCTTTAAACTAGATCATTTTAGTTAAATTTTGTTAAGAGTAAAATATAAGAATATAAACGAAAATATATTTGATTCTTAATCATAATCAACGGAATCAGTTTTGTTAAAATTCTATTCGAAAGCATGGTGTTGCTGACTTGAGTTTTTCACCATTACTATGAAACATTTTGTTTTGACTTAAAACTGTGTTGATTAAATTTTATACATTTTGAAATATACGTTTTAATTGTTTCAACTAATGATATTACTAGATATGTTAGTATGGTATTTTAAGATTATATATCACCCAACTTTAAAGCTATTTTTATTTAGATTAATTCTACATAATATGCCATTAATATATTATGATAGTTTGTGTATCTTTAGTGTTTTTACATGAGAATATATCAAATAGAGCATACATAAAATATAAATTATTTTTCAGGTGTATTTAATTTTTTTCCACTAGCGAAGGGAAATCGCCCACTGTGTGGCGGTGTGGTACTTAACCTCCCAAGTCGTCGGTCCAAGCTTGATACAAATTGCCCCAACAAATAGAATCCCAACCTAGTCGGGCATGCGTCAACATATATGATTACTATTATAATTATATACTAAAAAAATTACACATAAAATTTATGATACAACAAATATACTGTAGCTCTCTAAAAAAATGAAAAACAAACAATTGACATGAAATACAAACATGTCAACAATAAAAACCAACAGACATTCAACACAGCATTTCAGCTGCACTGGTATCTTTGACACACAAGCATTATGTTGGCTGTATTGCACACGTTTTATACATTATTAATAATCACTTATGGTATTCATTTTAAAGAAAATTCTTGTCATGGCAGGATGATTAGGCTACGCCGAGTCTGAGTAGAGATAGAAAAAATGGTGTTATGATTTTTATGTGAAAAAATGGTAAATTTAATTTTATAACATGAAATTGTGAAAACGGACATTTCTTGTGAAAAAAATGTTATACACATCTGATGACGCATATTGGAACATTTATACGAAATGAGAAGTTAAGCTTTATTTTCATCTTTCAGTCACTTTTAATGCACTGAAATTTAAAAAATAATTAAAATGGGATGTGCTCACCAACTTCTCTTGGGACGTGCTCGTAAATTTCTCTCGCGATGCAAGTTTTGGAGTAACATCAATAATTAAATTAATTACTGTGGCACTGTTCAGTTTCGTGACTTGAATGTTTTTATTAATTTCAATATTGCACCATTTAAATTTCATTTCTCTACCAATTGAGTAAAACTGAACTGTGATTTCCAGTCATCATTTTTTTATGGCTGCGATGTTACAAAGTTAAGTTAGCATGAGAGATAAACATGGACCCAATAATGGCCATGTTTGCCCAATCACAGTAAAGCAGCGAGCATGTGCCCTTGTAGCTAGGCCCATCCCTGCATGCCTAAGCATATGTGGCTCAGCCCTGAGATGCACTTAGGTCCTACCTCTGCCCAGGACCTCTAAATTTCCTCATAGGTTTAAGGTAAGTTAGAAAAAAAAAGTAATTGCTTTCATTTACTATTCACACATCTACAACACCTCCCTCAATGGCTGAATCTAATGCAGATATAGATTTCTTTTCAAGTTCAAAAACACGTTAGATCCGTGAGCCTTCGTAAATATATCTCCATCTCCAACTCCTAAATCCAGCCGTAATCTTTTCATTCACATGAATTCCCTAGTTGCGTGATACAGAACTATGTACTCAGCCACATCTGAAAATAAGGCTATAATTGATTTTTTTTTTTTTTTTTTAAGTACAGGATTTCCAAATTAGTCTTCCATATACCTTTATTACATATCCAGTTGTCAATGTCCAATCGTCTTTATCAACCCAAAGAAGCACTAACCTCACAAGTTAACACTTCATCAAACTCGCAAGTAAGATTTATTTTCATACCTACAGTTGAGTTGAGGTATTTCAGCACACACAGCAAATAATTATAACATCTATCACTAGCAAAATCCTGGAACCTGCTCCGACAGTTTTCAGGACGACTGTTGACATGATATACATCCAGGTGCCCAGGAGCACTCTGTACGGCTTCCTTGTTCTGTCTATTCCCGGTGCCTTTGTTCAGTTCCGGTCCTTTTCCATCCGAGTCTTCTTAATTAGACAACCATTAAAGCCAAATGTTTCAGTTATCTGTTCAATTAACTTCATTTGATCAATCATCAGTTCGTGATTAGTTCACAGGAACTTCAGTCTGAAGGAACATATTAAATTTTCTTAAATCTTTCATTTCAAAAATTGATTCTAAAACTCGCTTCATCTCTTCAATAGTATCCCGATCTTCTCTAAAAGTAATAAATCGTCCACATATACGAATATATACTTCCTCTCATGTGTACACATTCATCATACTGTGATTTCTTAAATTTCCAATTCTCTAGTTCAGATTCTAGGTATTTATTCAATCAATTAGAAGCTAGCATTAAACCATAGATCAATCTCTTTAGTTTCAAAACATTTCTGGTTCAGTCTTCAGTCATTCAGGAATTCTCATGTATACTGCCTCATCCAAGAATCCTTTACGAAAAGCTATGGTAACATCCATCTGATGAATCAAACAATTTCTGCAAATCAGGTCCTTTTGATATATCTTTAAAGCATAGTGGTTAATTAAAATCAGCCTTCATATTAAGCAAAATATCTTTTGGACCAACGAAATCAACTTTTCTCTGTGGGTTTTTTGACTTTTCTGTTTTCTGGGAAATAAATTCTGTAACCCTTTACTTCATCATTGTAACCAACTAATATCCCTTTCTTGACTATAGGATCCTATTTCTTCCTCTTAATTTTTGAAATATGAACAAATTCTTCACAACCACAAGGCTTTAAAAATAATTAGAATTTCTATTGAAAAATAATTAAATTGGCGGTGCTGTATTTGTTTCTTCAGCCCACAAACTCTCATTTAAATTACTCCCAACTAACATTGTTTGGGTGCATTTTACAACAGTACAAATTATCGCTTTTGATTTTCCCGTTCGGTTCTCGAATATAAGGACCAGATTTTTCATGTGCTATTCCATGGTCCAGCAACACCTATTCAATAGAAGTATTAACTTGTTCAAATCTCTTATCAATTCTGAATTTCTTGATGACAGTTTTACCAATTTGTGTTTTGAACCAATTCAAATAACTAATTATATTGTCTTTCACTTCAGATTTCAGATGCATAAAAAAAACAGTCCTCCAGTTTGAGTAATAAATAATGCAGATTTCTTCCCAAGGATCGATCCTCCATGGGACCACCAACATCCATATGTACTAGATCTCCAATCTGACTCTTATGACTTTCACTCGCAAGAAAGGTAGTGACATTTTTCCAAGTTTCCAGTCTTCACAGCAAACAAATCTTTCATCTTTAAGCACGTAAGTATCATAATTTGTATAAATGTTTAAGAAAAATGTTATTTTCTCATTTCTCATTACATAATATAACACACGCTGTTTAAAATACAAAACCTTTCTTTCACAGAATGTATAAAACAAGAGATAGAATCCGTCATATTCACATATCTACAACAGCAGTTATAAGAAAAATGAACTAGAATCAATAAATTGAAATGTTTATTTGAATGTAATTTCAGGCTGTTCACTTTTCCATTAGAATATTTTCTTTTATTAACGCCTAAGTTGATAACATTACATACTCTTCCTTATATGCATTTTCTCTTTTTTGCTACTGACAAAATTAAGTACAGAGAAACCTGTCTTATGCATAATGATTTTATTCTCTGTCTGTTTTTTGCACAGCAGGTTTTGTTATTTAGGTATGTATTTAAGACCATTTTAACCAAATGTTACAAAACTTCAAACTAAAAAGTTTTTATGTAGTCGCAAATATGAACTGTCCTGTTGATAACTAATATTTTATTTAAAAAAACTGTTAACACATACTGTACGTACTTTCATTAAACACGTGTTACGAGAAAAACAAACAAGGAATACTTCCATATAAGCCATTTTGAAGTTTTGCTCATTAATGAAAGTTCAATTTAAAATGAGCACTTTTAAAACCTTTGTTACAATGCACTTTTATGAACATTGTTTACTCTTTCACCATAATGCATAAAATTAACATTGGTATGGGCCTGATCACTTTATTTGTGTGTCAATAGAATAAAACCGTGGAATTATCTGAAAAGTACATATTTTTTATGTTTAATGTATTTAAAGAAAATATAAGCAAAAAATAATAATTTTAGGGTTCACAGAAGTAACACCTAATGCATGACGTATTTCTGCATCTTTGATGCGCACTCTACTTTCAACTTTGCCCCATCTTGGAGGCAATGTTAAACCATTTGGGCAAGTTATTCCAAGCAGTACTGAAAAGGCTGAGCACTTGCCTACAACAGGATACACTGGCGCAATGTTGGGTGAAATCAGACACACTAGTGCCAGTTTGTACTGTTTGCCAAGATTTTCCAAGAAACATCATGTCAACACCCCCCGACGCAAGACTGTACTGCCTGCCTGACTGAGCCATCGCTCTCTCCAACCAAGGCTACGAAGTTCCACGGCGAGCCAAGAGAGAACAGCACCCATTCTACTTCCACCATGTGGACGAGATAAGGGATGATGACGCACCAGTTCCTTTGAATTTTGCACTCGTGCTAGAGACGCTATAACCCCCACATCCCCGGCCACCGATAACCCTGTGTGAGATTAGTATAACAGGGCTGGCATGACCAGCAAAAGGCAGCCTCTGCTCCTCCACAACTCTCGTACAGGGCCAGAGGAAGCCACCGGCGGTTCGCGCTTGGCTGGTACGTCCGCACATTCCACTGCTCTTCTTGAGCCGGAATCTATACCAGTCGAAGACATTTCTGTAGCAGCTGCCCCAGCTCTGGTGAGACTGGACCATTCAACAGCTCCTGAAGACTTTGGCTGCTTCCTTACCACCCCCTGGTATAGACCCCAAACTGGTAATGATTGCGACTGAGACCTTCAGGACCTCCCTGCCCACCGGACAGTGTTGGCATTGTCGACACTATCTCTCCGGTGGTCGCCCCCCCCCCCCCCTGCTGTTACTTCAGAACAACAGATAGTCAGTCAGGAGAAAGTCGTAAATTACTTAATTATAATGGTAAATATCTCCAGATTCCTAATCAGATTAGAATCAGGTTGCCTTCACCAGGAATTTTGCAGGTTAAGAACTTCCGTGTCATGTTAGTCTAGAAGGTAGTAAAGGGCCACTGTGTTACCATTACTACGCTAATATAACACGTGAACTTCAACTATTCTCTGTGTACTCATTTCTTGTGTATCACTGTTTCACTACGTAGTTTCAGCCTACTAAAGTGAAGCCTGTAGACCTCCATGGCACTAAGCCAAATACACACACATTAAGGGACCACCTGCGCTCTTCCAACTGGTAGAATTCAGTAGAGCCTACACCACTAGCAACTCCTCCATCAGGCGAATCAGTGGATCACGTTATTTCACACCCGCCACCGCACTTTACGGGGCCAGAAGGGAGTTGAATGTAACACTGACCACCTGATCCCCCTAGGATACCACACCTGGGCATTCTCGTCAAGTAACTTGAACCAACCTATGCTCTGTCCATCACTCTCTTATCGGCCAGGCGAAAGGAGGAGGTGGTATAGTTTCTGTCTGTGTGGCGACGAGTATTCAGAAGTACACTTTCGGGAAGTGCGGTGCCGTCTCTACTTTCGTGAGGCCAGGTTGAACCGTTAATTACCCATGCCGTACACCCGGAAGGGAGGTAGACCGAAAAAATTAAGAAGGGCCTCTTGCGCCCCAGATACTAGCTTGTCTTGAAACCCTAAGAATCAAGTTGCCCTTTGCACTTCCACCGAATAAGGCAGAGTTCAAACTGCCCGCCCTTCTGAGAGACCTTACTTCTCAGAGCTGCCCACACCTTTATTTCCACTTTTAGTCAAGCTCCAAGGTCCCATTCATCCAGTGGTCGAGGCGTTTCTAAGGGGCAAACAGGATCTAAGGGATCGCAAACTACAACACCTACCTCAGTCTCCAGCAGTCAGCTGTACTCAGCAGAACCAGAATGCTTCACCATCTAAAAGCGCACAAGGCGACCACCAGCCCTCGCCATGCAGGGTAAGTCTCTCCAGCTGAGGCCACACTAGCTGCAGTCCAGCATACCACCAGATAAAAGTGTGATCAAGGATCAGTCAGTTTGTAGGGCTGTGCCAGCGGTTCTAGACTTTGTGCCCCTCAGACAGAACACCAGACCTGTTCTTTAAACTAACCGTGCACCCGTAAATTGCTATAACACCATATGCATATTGTGATTCTGTCATCAAGAATTAAAACTGTTTAAGTGACTAAGACGTCATCTTCCTATCTTAATCGTTACATGACCAGGATCATACTGATGCTTGACCCCAAACGTCTAAAGTCAGTCTTTGACTGTCTAGCCCCAATAAATAATTGTAGTTTTAATTTCCATTCCCTTCGGCACACGTCACACTTTCAATTCAATAATAAGTTGTGGAATTACTTTCCATTTTTGCCAACTTTACGGCGTGCATGTCAGTCAGTATGCCCATTAAAATGCATGCAGGTTGGGTCGGTGACTTTTCCGTACGTTGATCTCAAAATTGCTCAGTTAACCACGAACAACCTACACAACTGCAGACTGCATGCACAAGCAAACATATTGCAATCTAACATTGCTACAAACAGATTCCATGCTGACTACTGCACTTAGTCATGCAAATCAAAGACAACTTGCTACTTTACAAGCCAATTTCATGTAATTACGATGTAATTTACTCAGCAGTAATTTATTTAAATTTTTCAAACAAACCATACGAATTTCATGGATTCACTTCTCTCGAAAAAATTGTGTGCTCTCCTGTAATTTTATAATTTTGAAGACTCTCTCATTGTATCAGGTTAAGTTACTGTTTATTCAGTAATATCCAGAAATGTGACTACTCTGTTGAACAATTTAAGTATTTTTGCCAGGCAATGAATTCCTGTACAATTTACTGTTTTTCTGCATTATGCAGTTGACGCGTGATGCATACTGACTGAAGATAAACTACTTCGCTTCATCCATGCACCTCACTCTAAAGTGCATTGAATGGGGTTTGGAATTGTAAGATTTCCACCAGAGCGGCTACCTATAGGAGTTTCCCTGGTTGCAGGGATTATTACAGACTTGACAGAGTTGTTCTTTTTGCCATCAGAACAGTCAATAGGCAAAACCTATCCTCCCCGCAAGAAGACGTCAAGAATCGATGTCAGTCGTCGAGCCATCGTGGCAACACCCAAAAGAGCAGATAGTTCAAAGGTGCGCAGATAAATAGCATCATCTGCCAACAATGGCCACCAGTCAGCTGTCCTTAGCTTCATCTACAGACAAGTGTGCATCGCACCCCACCCTAGGCCTGGCGAGCCCTCGGCCACGCACAAGTCGAAAACATCAGTGTTGCTTAGCTCTTCTGAGAGCCACATCAGCCTTGGGCAGCTCACTCTACTGTCTCATGTGCTAGAACTCTCTGACCAACACCGCCTAGATGCCTAGAAGCCCTTCAACCTCGTCGCCGTCTAATCCCCCCCCCCTCCCTTAGTCGTTTACTGCTGCTATGGCTATCCCCCACTCCCTTCAGGAAATAGGCTTCCTAAGTCCCTTTAGGACACGGACACAGTATAAACAGGGAAAGTTTATTTAGCTACCTTACTTGAAACTGCTGCCCGTTAGCCTAGAACTAGGTGACCAGTTCTCCTTCACCTGGATAGCGTAGTCTATTACTTCCGGTCAGCTCAAAGTAGTCAGGAGATAGTACAGGCCACAGTGTTTCATTCTTCTCAGAGTAAAATGTTCCTAATCTACATTGTTTCTCATTTCCTTCAGTACGCCTAAAATCCATAGAAGACACCACGTTCCATCAGAGTGGAATAGGAGATGGGAGTTTGAAATATACAATTTTGCCGCCTTGTTTAGGACTGATAGCTCTCCTTCCAGGACTCGTACGTCAGTAAACACACACCATTCGACAGCCACCCGTTTGGTGCACTTGGTGGACCTAACAGTAGAACCACAACCACTAGTCATATACCCCTAGAAAGGAGAGAAAACTAGCCTAGTTTGTACTCCGTCCACCGCACCATGTGAGTTACTGGAGGGAGTACTTAGTTGGCTCTGGGTTGGGCCTGTCCGCTGTAGGACATCATCCGTCAAAGCTATTGGGACACCTCCAAGAAAATATGCTCTCCAACCACCGCACAGTTTGTGTAGCCGGCTGGAGTAACGGTTAGGCTCAGTGCCAACCCAGTTTGCCGAGACGGCAGAACACTAATACATAGGGAACTGCACGTTGCCTGCTCCTATCTGCCAAGACACGTTTTTGTACCTGATGTCCTTCACCAAGTGCGGTGGGAAAGGCCTGAAGGAGAGGAAGGCTACCTCTTCCTACCAAGCTAACGGGAGCTGCACCCAGACTTATAAGGCACTTCGCCAAGAATCTCCCCGGGGAACAAGCTCAGGTCGTCTGTAATTTGGTGGGGTTTCAGCCCCCCCCCCCCCCACACCCTAAATCCCACTCCTCCTCTGTTTTCAGCTTCTCGGAAGGTTCCAGGGACTCCACACCCCATTGCAGCCACCATGCATTATTGAAAACAAGAGTTCCATCAACAAAAAAACTGTGGTCCATTCTTAAGAGGCATAAAGGTTAGTGGAATTCACACTACGCCATGAAACAAATGTTTTTATTAAAAAATTTTTTATGCATGAATGCATATATAAAATAATGCAGCAATCTATTGCATAAAGAAATATAAGAAAAACTTGACTAAGATGTGGATGCTCGTTGAAACCCAACGTTCTTTACGATTTTTTTTTAATTCTTGTGTAAGGGTTTATCAAAGGTACAACATTTAGTACTTACTTCTGCAGTCATAACAGCCAATTTTGTTGCAGGAACAGCACCAACCAAAAAATTCATTCGTAACTGTGGGTTTTTAACATCCTTCAAGTTGGCAACTCGACTCCGAATTCTGTTCTTGTAACGCATGTCTGTATTTCGAAATTCAAGAAATATAGCTTCCTCAAGTTCTTCCGCCAATTCCTCTGGTGTTGCACAGCCTTCTGGAATCTCTAGAACGTACATTTACAAATATTCACACTAAACTGAAATATTAAAAATAATCAATCTTCAAAATAATAACAAAATTAATAAAACTTCCAGTATTAAAGTAAATAAAAAGTTATCATGACCTTTAAATACACTATCCCAAAGTTAAAACATAAGATAATCCCTTTATTTTGGTAGTATCTATGCCAGCTTGGATAATAAACCCCTCAACAAACATTTGCTCCACCTGTAATTGGTTGCATATGAAGTATATTTGCAGGGACAGTAGGCACATGGCAAAAAACATGTGTCAAGTCTGGTGTGGTATTCTATTCAGAAAGTATGTATTTTCATCAAATACTTTCTCCTGGGCCATGAGTAACCTAGTAACTACGAAATTCCTCTGGTGCGTACAATTACCTATTTCTAAATAAATTTGCACCAACTAGCTTAGGAAGGTTTGCTACACTATCCACAATAAAATATTTTCTCAAGTTTTGTGACAGATTCTTTAGCAAAAAGATACTGTAGTTGTCTTTAGTGATAGTGGACATGATGAAGTTCTGTATGAGGCACTAACAATGTTATGCATCCAGCTGGACTTGTACTTAATATTATGTTGATTAATTTGAATTGTCAATGCAAATATATGGTGTGAGTTATTGCAATCTCCATTAGGCTTACAATACAGTTTCAAATAGCTGTCTCTGTAGTAGTAAATAAATGTGCAATTAATGTTGGTCAAATTGGAGGACTGTACGTAATGTGCAGGGAACGCCTGCCCAACACAATAGGTAATGTCTTAAAATGGTTGCTTTGAAATGCTGTCTCCTGGATTATGACTTCTGTCATAAGAAATTATGCATAGTGGCTTGTAACTGTGAAAAGAAGAAAACACACGGAGGGCTCTTTTGTCGCTAAAACGAACACCAGTGTAAAGAACCACCTGCATTCAAAGTGTTCTAACTAGCCAACTAAAAGCCAGAGACAATAACAAAATTCCCTCATGCAATAGAATAGTTTAATCATTATCATAAAATGTAGTAAAATTTGATTTTGAAGTACAAATTTCTTATTGAAATTTGGTATATGATACAATAAGGATATATGCCAGATATTGTGTTAAGTTTTTGGTAATTTGGTATATAAATGTAGAATTTTGTAGACACATAAGTTGGAAGGGAGGGGAACGCCTACTCTCTTATTGGACAATTTTCATCTTTGGAATTTGCAGCACTAAGACAGTATGCCAATTTTATAAAGGGGAAGTTTGTAGTTAAAGGCTATTCACGATAAAGAGAGCACTTTTGAAATCAACCTTGGAAAATAGTCACTGCCCCTACCTGCATATATTTTAACGGGCGCAGTGAGTGAGCTGTGTCCAGTAAAGTTGGTAACGATGAAGGGGAAAGTACATGATTTCATGTATTAACGTCTAACAAAAAGGGTTAGGTAACCATTTGTGATAACTTATTATTCCTCTCACTTTCTGTATTTTTTAAAACATTGAAGTGCAAAAATGAGCAAATTTGTACAATATTTCCTTTTCTAATAATTTCACAATGACCAACGCACGAATAAAGCAATGAGGCCCGTGGCAATGTTAATTTTACACAAGGTGGAAGAACACACAATGTGTAAATACGTAGATGTTAAGCAGGGCTTTCAAAATTGCTCATTTTACCATGAACAGCCTATTGCCTGCAAGGCGTATATACACTCGGGGTAAGCTGCAAGACAGTTGTAAGTCCAGAGAAACTAAAGGGATGGGATTTTATTTCAATGGATTCGTGAGGTGTGGTTGGTTGCAGAATCTGTTTTATGTTCACGAGTGTGTTCGCTGCATAGTAAAAGACGGATTGTGAATGAGAGTTTGATTGGATCCTGTGTAATAATTCAAATCAATACTGTGGTGATTGAACTTACAGATGCCTACTTGAACAGAACTACAAGTATCTCACGTATGTAACAATTAATTCACCCCTTTTAGTATGTACAACACATACCCAAGAAGGAGGCGACAACACATATGCAAGATTTCCACCCACAATTTACTATTATTGACCCACTGCCACACCCCTGCAGTCAATCAGCTGTTCACTTGTCACACAGTTGAGCCATTTATTTTCCACTGGATCACATTACTTACGACTACATGATCCCCCAGGTCACTGGGAGTTGGGGGGGGGGGGGGGGTGGTAGGCCAGAATTTTCTCATGAGAGAAACAAAAATATTTTTGGCAATATAAACAAATACTCCTTTTATAATATGGGCTCTTGGAAGGCCCATTGATCCTTTTAGTTTAGCATCTGACCACCCAAGGTACCAAGTACCAATCCCCTCTGGCACAAGGTCTGCCCTGAGTAATTAAGATCAATCTCAATCCACCACCCCTTCAGTTCTTAGAACAAGAGACAAGGTCCTCTTTATCCCCAAATGCACAATACAATAATTAAATAAATAATGTCTTCCTTGGGTGTGTTGTATCCTTAACATATTTTAGAGCAAATACTTCAACAGAAATGCAAAATTACTTTCAATAACCAAAACATACTAATTTTATAATAAGTATATGTATACAAAGCTTGTTTTCAGTACCGCAAAACAGGGTGAATAGGCGCAAAATTTTTTCATAACAATCTAATGTACTGCTATACTTTTTAATTAACACACCAGAGTAATTTGTTATGAAAAAGTTTGTCCCTATTTGCACTTTAAGGTAAAATACTTCTCACATAGTTTAAAATCTAGTTACCACACAAACAACATATTTGGAACTCGTAATGCAGTCACCTTCAGCTAAGAGCAGATGCAATACTCCACAAAAGGATAGTTACTTAAGTGAATGGCTATGTTGCAATTGATTTCACACACACAAATTTTTATGTTCTATTTTCACCACACAATCAAGCATATCATCAACTTAAAAAAGAAAAGGAACCTCTTGAGCATCACAAATCACAGTTAATCTCATGATAGTGATCAATTTATTTAGGCTAACCCAACCAATCATTCCATTACTCCCATATTAAAAGTACACCCAGCATGAAAATGCTCATTAGCAGGGTCTTCATATTGTAATCCTGTGCCTCAGCAATACTCTTGTGGCACTGGGTATTTATCACATATATTCTCTTGGCTTCCCATGCCTGTCTCATAAGAATGATGAATGGGTTTATGTGGGAAAGGCATCACCTCAACCAGCATACCTTGCCATGCCAGTTCTTTCTTGAATACCTCCTTTGTTGAATTAACTGGATTTAGTGGCTCTCAAGCCAAACAGAGTGAAATCTCAAGTAATGTAGAGTCCACTCCCAACTTGTATTTGCAGAGTACTTAGCTTGCACCTGTTGGGGTATTGACATTCTTGCACTTGTTCCCTATGCTCTCACCCACAATGCTGGGCAAGGTTAGAAAATGGGAGCTCAGGTTTCAGGTTGACTGGATGGAACAGTGTGTGAAAAACATCTCTGTAAAGTTTTCCTAAATCAAAGTAGGCGTGGCTGAGAGAAAAATTAAATTCCTTGTTCCCTGACAGACAAGTTCTCGCCCCTTTGGTACTGGTTACTGCTATGACGTCATGATGGTGGTACTTAAAGATTCCACAGTGCCCACAAGGATGATGCCTAGAACACATTAAGAGCCCCTGGTTACATGTATTTTCTTCTAACCTGTTTATCCACCTACACTTCACTGATTCCAGTAAAACTGGAGCGAATCTGAATGGCAAGGTTCCTTGGATGGGATGACTATCGAGGCATGCCAAACATTCTCACAGAATTCAACAATTTTGGTGTGTTGCATTGCATGGGTGGGTCCACATTCTGCATGTGTGTCCCTACCACAAGTATTATGCATTTCCCCCTTGGACTGAAAATGCCCTACAAGACATTTTTCAACTGCAGCTATATCTGTTGCAGAGTTCTCTTGACATACTAGGTGTGATAGCAACTTCCTAAGTGTCTAATGCCTGCTGAGAGAGCAGCTCTGCGATCCACAGATCACATGTTCCTGCGAATTGATCAAGGTTCTCCTACACCTTTCATAAGGCCAGAGCACTTCTGTTCAGTAACATTGGTTCTAGGGTGACCACTCAAGAGATACAAAGGATGTTTTTTTCAGCATCCCATAAAGCTGATGCATCAAGTGAGCAGTTCTACTGTCTGCCAACCTTTTTTGCCAGAAACGAATACTAACAGGTCTGCTAGTTGAGACATGTTCTTACCATAAGTATGTACCACAACAGCTAGGTTCAGTTCACATTGCCTTAATGTGAGGTTATTAGGCCAATTTTATTGCATTTAAACCATGAGACACACGAGATCAGTTCCACAATTCTCATCCTTTCACATTCTTAAGTACCAGATGCATGGGTGTTCCCTCTAGTGGCCAGCAACGGACATCTGGGTGACACTGAAACTGGCATATTCACTACTCTGCTCCAGTGACCACCAACCTCTTTCCCTCACAGAGTACTCCTGTTGTTATAACTGACTGTAGACCTACCTACACAGTCAACTTTATTGACACTACAGCAGAGCCACTTTCTAAGTGCCATTATGGGGGAGTACTCACCAAACGGCTGTACCCGACCTCCAAATGGAGTATAACAGCAACACGCAGACAAGTCCCTCCATGGGTAAGAATTGAGATGTGCTCAATCAGCATGGTGCATTCAACTAACATCCCAATTGACCAGTTCCAAGCTCTGAACTGATACTGTGATGCACCGCCCCCCGACCACATCCATCTGATTCCTCAAACCCAGAGGAACCCATTGTCCGGCCGAGTCACTACCCAATATCTACAATCTCAGCAGGACAGTGCCAGAGCTATGTTGCCACTCACTGCATCAACCTTACTCAAGGGAAAGTACCCTCCTGGCCTCCTTCAGCTTATAAAGTTAGCTGACATAGCATCAATTGAAAAAACATTTAGGAAAAAACATTTTTAAACACTGTGCAGATAATGGATTGGCTTAGGACATGAAAATTATTCACTGAATTCTAAAAAGCATTTAAAATTACTACTACTGTTTACTGAGATATGAGAGATTAAATGGCCAGCAAATAGCCTGACAATGCTTATCCAGTTGTAATTATATAATGAATACTTGAGCTTTTCACGAAAGATAAATTTCAAGTGAAGAGGATCTTATGTTATCTCAAATGCATAATAGATATAACAGCCATATATCAAGTCCATATGAATAAAAATAATTTTCCACGCAAACGGTGATAACAGAAACTTTAAAATATTCTGGAAAACCCGGAGGCCTATTACTACAGTAGTTTATAAGACTAAAATGTAGTAACTACACCATTTGCAGATTTCACTGGCTATTTCCACTATACATAATAGCTATAAACTATATGTAACATTACAAGACCAAGGATGTACCACTTGCATATTTATACATAAAGTACCAAAAAAAATTACACTAGTTACCTAGTTGCCATATAAACCTCTACTGCAGGTAACATAGGTATATCATTCAATTAACAATAATTGATAGTTCTTTGCATTGGCAATTCAGTTTCATATGAGACTGATCCAAGAAGCATACTTTCACTATCACAAAACGCCACTGTTTGTTAAGTTTGCAGTGCTTTTATCAAGAGATATGTAAAGGTCTTGCACTGCACAACTTTCCAGAACATAATTTGAACTACTTGGTATATTTTGATGATTTTTTATTGGCTATATATTACTTGACTGCAACAAGTGTGCAGCCAGTGAGGGGAATGGCACCAGTGCTAGCAGCAAGGTATCAAGTAGGGGCATGTGAGGGGGTAACCTTGCAAGTAAGGAAAATCACAACCGTTGTAACTGCCACGGATACACTAGCCTGAACAAATGTGTGCAATAGTATCGCGCACACTGCAGACGTTCGTTGTTGATACAAAAGTATGTAAGCTATTTGTTACATACTGTTTGTGTCTATGTATAAGTATATATAATACATTTTAGTATAATCATTTTTTATATGAAGAAGTTGATGACGCATGTTAACTATGATTACATTAGCCAAATGATAATGCTTGATAACAAATAGCGCAATAATGCTAAGTTCAAGCCTACTAGCACTTTTTAATGTTTAACGTTGGAATTTGAAATTAATTAATATAATAGTCTACACATCCAAAACAAGGTTCAAGTTTAAAGACATTATAATCAATATTTCGAATTCACACAATCAGCTATAACACACTTTTGACATTGCATATTTCTTTTCTTTAGTTCTTACTCCTCAACATATTTCTACAAAATCTGGGAGGTCTCCGTCCGAGCATGCGCTATTTTCACTGCCGTCACTTTCACCGTCTGTACTAGTCACCAAGGTGCACAACAAATTTTTCTATCTCCTACTCTATCACAGTCATGGTCAAATATTCCACTTCTGTCTTATGGACATGTGAAATAGAATTCTCTTACTCTTCTTCGCTGACATAGCATTAATCATAAACTTTTTAACGCTAGCACCATCTTGAGGTACTTTTTTTTTTTTTTTTTTTTTTTTTGCAATACGCAATTTTATTACGTTCCATATGAACTCAATGGCATTGAGCTCACAGTGGTACAGCAGTAATGGCACCGCATCAAATCCACGTTGTACTAAAATTGCGTCAATACAATACCTTGCAGGGGGACATCTGCAACATACGAGCTACAGAAGTTCACTTTTCGTCATGTTTGTTTCACATAGAATGTTGCAGTTTTCCAATCTTACATGAATATCTGGTTTGGTTGTACCTCTGGCTGGTGTCTTGTTAAATTGTACCAAATAATAAGAGGCATTATCGAGTACAACACACAACTTGCAGGGAAATTGGGAATCATCTTTTCTTTCACCCATTTTGAAAAGTTGGCAAAGTTTATTTTGTCATGGTAGTCCTCACCCTTGGTTTTCAATTTAAAATTAACAAATGCTCCAGGAATGGAACCTGGATCACAACCCGCATGTATGTTATCTATTATATACTTATTATACCATGTAGGATGAATCCAGGTTTCATCAACATAACTACTATCTTTTTGTTTTCACGGCTTACTCATTTTGTCTCATTCACCCTAAGTACCTCCCTCTCCAGGACACAATGTCATTTCTTACCATTAAAACCTTTTTGTATTTCCACTTTTTAATGTGAAACCTTAATTGTTTTAAGGGGCTGTCTCAAAACCTCCCTCCCAGGAAAATCTATCACTTGTTTTAAACCAATGGCAATTTCTTTATTATCGGAACTTCTCCTTTAACCGTATAAAAATCTTGTATGGTGTACTAAATTACGCCAAGATAAAAACCATCTTAAAAGAACTTTTTACAAATGTTCACTCTTTCTTCCTCAGGCATATGCAGTTTTTCACCATTTATATTAGCTTGTTTTTTTTCTCTTCTAATTTTGCATATAAATAATTCAAATTTACCTGTTGCAGCTGCCACACATTTATTAGCATAACGTACCGGATGCTTTTTCCTTATCACAAAATTTAACAACAATCCTTATAGGACTTCTTTGCATTGACTGCATAAAATTTTATTACTTGATTTACTAGTTGATGCCATTATTAAACAGCTAACACCACTGCCACTTTTATTCCACACCTTGTACTTATCATTCGTGCATGCATAAACACTTCGATCAATAACAAATGTACAAACATGGAAAATACTGTGGCATTATTTATGGCCAGCTGCACACTTGCCACGGTCGAACAATACATGAATAAACAATATCATCACATACAGCAATAGTTGATACAATACAGTTTGTCAATAAAAATTGTTAACTAATCTTGAATAATATTTGTAGTAAGTAGAAACCAAAATATCAGTACACATACAAAAAGTAATTGATTTAAATTGTATGAAATCTTACAACAAAGAAACATTATACTTGACAAAATTTTTTTTTAAAAATAACTTTATAATTTTAAATAAACTTAATTATCGTAAAAGATCCTGTTAAAAAAAAACTTTTTTCCGACATACACAATTTTCACTTTTATAGAGTTAAGTAAAAAATTATTTTGTAAATTTTAAGATAATTTTGAATATTTTTTAATCTCATGGTTTGTATCCCTAATTTTCTTTTTTAAGTTACCAATTTTTAAATAGAAAACTTTAGACTGCATTAACTGTTGTACATAACCATTTACAACCTTCAAATATCTTGTCAATAAATCTAAACACATTAAAATATATTAACTAGTACAAATTTCTGTATTTAATTTTATATTTTGGGAATTTTAATACAAGACATATTTCTATAGCCATTAAAAAGAAACAAATTTTCAATTAATAAAAAATGTTATGAGATGATCAAGGCTCACAATTATGTTCGATAGCAAGTGGTCAATGCCGCCCTGCACCTTGCACCCTGGTGCAGAGGGGTTGAAGTGAGCACAGGCAGTCCTAGAAGCAGATGTAACTGACACAGTAAAATGACAATGCTGAGGTGGTATTAGCACATGTGAGAGATTATTGGGTGTGGGGGACCATAGCTTTTGCTTCAATAAACAAACTAGTTTCATTGCATACATAATACTAGTTATTCCAGCATTATGACCTCTTCCCTAGCCCATGCCGGGCCACTTCTGGTTCTCCCAAAGAGTCTGCTAGGCACAGCGAAAGGCAATCACATAGCACAATGCCAAAGGGGCAGACCTGATGCCAATGACTGGAGGTGAATGTACATTCAAAAACCGTGGCAGAACACACATGTAAGGTGGCTGTTAACCCAACTGAGAATGCAAGCTTCCCTCCATTACTACACTTGAGGGGACGACTATGTATGCTTATGTTTGGTGCCAGAAGCTCCTCTGACACAATATCCCTATCTAGACATTGAGACTACCCCAATGGAACTTTCCTGGAAGGACTTGCTGATCGTACTAAGCGACCCAGGGGAGACATTCCCTTAACTGTATGGATAACTACAGTCAATCCCAAATTCCCAAAGGGATGGATAGAGGATTGGCCAAGAAAGATCTAATAACAGTCTTCATGTACTCGACAGACAATACATAAGCATTTCTTACAATTTGTTAGTATTCTATAATACTACATTTTGGACATAAACAGAACTAATCCTCACTCCACCATTCCTTTCCAAGCCAATCAGAACACTTCCACTGTCTACATGAAATGATAAAGGAACATGTTAATGCCAGAGTTCTGAAAATACGGATGTGGATTTGAAAAATGTTAAGTTGTTTTAGTAACACAACCCAGCCATAATAACACAAGGTCATTACTCAACTCCTCTACCCTAAATTTATCTTATGTACTTCCTTTACATACTATCAAAAAACTTTAATAATATTTATATAGGTATTTGTTTCTTAAAAATGAGTTTAAAATTCCTCTTATGCCATCTCCATAAGAATATGGTCCATGCAAATGGGGACGTTGCTGCACCCCCCCTTAAGGCCCCCTGGTAATGTCTATGATAATGGATATTATGTGAGCTTTTGTGAAGTTGTTATATTGGATTTTATAAAATTGTTGGTCATAATTTTAAGGGGTGACAGGGCACGCCGAGACAAACATTTTGATATAAGGAATATGTATCTAGAAACATTTCCCAACCGAGCTACAAGAGTCAAACAATGAGCGCTCCGTTTGAATTTGGTAAGCTGCCTGAGCCATTCATATATATATGTGCCAAGCGGAGTACACAAGTACAAAGTGGAGAGGGGGGGAGCCGAGCTAGCCTTCTCCAGGATGTGACTGTTTCATTGTGATTCACTAGAACACCTCGCCTAGTTGTTGCAGCACACCGAAGAGGATTTGACTGTGAGAATTCTTGTTGCCTGCCTCGACGTTCAACAAACTCAAAGTATTTTTGACAAGAGTGCTTAACAACATGGTTGGCTGTGTTAACACATGCTTGCAAGTAGGAGAATATCACTTTGAACAGTTCCTGTAAAGGTGAGCCATGATTACATCTCTGTTTATGTACTGCGATCAGCTTTTTGCTGTAGTGCGCTGGAACAGGGGACTGTCATCTATTGTCCATCTACAGGCAGGCTCCACTCTGGCCTGCACTTGATTGACCCAGGCAGTGCATTAAATTCAAAATGGTGCACATTGACACCTGTAGCTTGGTAGGGAGCTTTTTGGACACATGTTCTTCACATCAAGAAGTTTGTCTCAGGGTGCTCTACCACCCCTTAAAATTGTTCCCGACAAGTTCCCAACACCCAGTAAATAATCACTACACTGAAATTAAATAGTTCTTGACAGAAGCAGGTTTCGGTGACTCTCAACATTGAGGTCTTGAGAGCCAATGAGGGTGAACTGAGGTGAGAATGGAGAAGTGCTGGAATGCAAAGGTGGGGGAACAGGATATCCTTGAGAAAACTATACGGCAATCCAAGAAAATTCCACCGACCAGCAGCATTTCCAAAAACAGCTGGGAATCAAAAAGATGTATATGTTTGTTATCTTCTAAAAACATGAAATTCAGAAAACGTTTCTTTTGTTAACACGGACATTACACAGATTATAAGAAACACAAATAAAGCCTCTGAAGTCATAAGAAAATTAATTTTTTCAAGAATGAATACTCAATTAACGTTAAGAAAATGAGTTTGGGGGGTTGTTCACCAAACACATGTAGTTATTTTAATAACACTGAATATAGACATTTCTGTACACAGTTGCACAAACACAATAGAAATATCAATTAAATATGAGTTCTCAGGTTAATCATGCTATTACACTGCTAACTAAACTACTATAATTTATTGAATATTTTATGAAATTGATGGATGGCTGGATGGAGGATGGGTGGGTGGAGTGGAGGGGTTTGGCAACTCTCAACACTGCTGCCTAGTATGCGACTGGCCAAGTGAAACAATGATTATACATGTTACATGCTTTTAGACACGTCTCGGCCACCTTTCAAGATATGTACCACTTTCCAATAAAAACTACTTTGGCCATCTTTGCCTGGGCCACATTTCTACACAAAGTTCGTAAAATATTCAATATCTGACAAATGTGCGTAAACTAACGTTTATATAATCAACAAAACTACAAACTCTTAGTAATGTACTTCTACTTGCTCTCTTGTAGCATAGTTCTTCACTTCAAAGGGCACAAAAAGTTTTTTGTGTAAAAGCGACATTGTGAATTGTCAGTGAGACGTGCTTGAAATCATTTAACAGCAAAAACCCTATCCTTTCACTCGGCAGGTCCCACACTAGGCCCTTGACAACAAGGCCTTGAGAGCCAACGAGAGTGGTACAAAGTGGATGTGGAGCAACACAAGCAAAGCACGGGAAACAGGAGATCGCCAAAAAAATCTGCCGACCAGCAGCATCATCCAGTATGATTCCCATATGTCAAAATCTGGGAGTGACCCTACCCGGAAACCCTGTCTGCTTTTGTGGAAGACGAAGATTCTAGACGCTATGCCCTGAGTGGATGAATGGAAGCTTGGTTAGACACACATACAATGTATAGTTGGACTAAGATTACAATGAAGTTGAAAGCCGTGATGTTGGTTGGGAAGTCCTTCAATGGCACCGTGATGGAACCCACCACAACATGCCCGTAGCAGCTGGCAGAAAGATTCTTCAGTAGTTTGCCGTAGCCTCCTGCAGTGTGAGGGTAGCCAGACTTCCTACCAATTTGAACAACTGCGTGGGTCCGTGCCAGATACCAAACCAGGATCCTCCAATCATTTTTCACTTGTATTATAAAAAAAACTCTAATAATATTTGTGGCTGTGGTATGATTTGTTAAGGAATAGTCCTGGAGATTCCCAGTTTCTAGCAATGATGTTAGGGTTGTGTGAATGTGACTTTTTTCTCATGAAATGGAAATGAACTTTCGTGAAACTGAAACAAAAATGAAAAATAATATCATTAAGGCTCAGCCATAATGAAAGCTAAACGAATTTCGTAACATTATAGGAGGTTATTCATTATAACAAATTCATTGGAAAATCAAACCAAAAATATGTAGGATATGGAGTATTTACTACAGGGAATTTCTCCTACATTTAAATTTTCATTTTATGTAGTTATTTCAGTTATAAAATAATGAAAACAAACAAGATTATTTACTCACAAAAATTTTCTTTGCTAGTGCACTAAATGAATATTCATTAAAACCCCCAAAAATGCATCGAAATCGAGAATTTTCATTTTGTTAAGAATTTCAATAACCAAATTTCTTACCAAAATGAAAATGAAAGCTGTCATTTTTCATTTTTGTTTTGTTATAAGAAATATTTGCGCAACCCTAAATGATGTGCCTGCAATGCTCACCTTTCACGCATATATTCTACATTAACAGCAAAGACTTTTGGCAATTGTTACTGTTATTCATTACCTGCATCATTAAAACATACAAAATTTTCAATGTTTATAATGAAACTATGGTTGTATAAAATTACCTTAATTCTGATGTTTATGATACTTCTATATACAGTAGAACATTGAATATCCGAATACCTAGCAACCGAAACATTGGTTAACTGAAAAATTAACCCTCATTACTGGTACCTGTGGCATACCGCCCCCCCACCATGGCACGCCATTGCATCTACAGTATAACTTCCGCTACTGGCCACGGCCGTGCTAGTGCTGCTAGTGGTTTCCCCTCCCTGCCAACCGGCCTATGTGACCAACACCGCATTGTGAGTGATGAGTGAGCCTTCGCTTGTGATAGATTATGCTGTGTAGTAGCTGTGCCGTTCGCAATGACAACTAAATGTAAACGTGTTATTCTCAATGTTCCCAATAAACTTAAAATAATAGACCAGGTTACATCGGCATTTGAAAATCCCACTGCCTGAATAGTGCATCTTGCCATCATAGCACGCAGCACTGTTTCCCCTACCTCGCTGGATGCTTGATTCCCCTCCCTTCTACTACCCTAGCAACTACCCCGCCACCCCTTTCTCGAGTGCAGCTCAATTTTTAATATGTCACACTTCACGCGCCGTCGCTTGTGATACAACGTCCTTCTGCCTGCTTGGTGTGGGTTTGGTCTGCAGCTACCTTACTATCAACTGGGGCATCATGAGAGAGAACTGCACTTCGGGCTCGGCGATTATTAATTGTCAGTAATGAAATGTTTGAGAACTAGTATGCTTAAATATATTGCGGCGAAGGGTGTAGGGCCAGAATGAGTTGTGAGTAGTGGAATGTTGCATAATTTTGCATATGGGCACATAGTCTTTGAGAATTTTTGATTACCTGAAGTACTAATGTAATTTTGAGGACGTGCTGTAGTTCTTGAATATAACTTTTGTTTTGGCCCACACGTCAAAATAGTAGTTAAGTAGTTTTAACGCTTTGTAGTTTGTTTTTTTTAATATTTATATATTTATTCGCCAATTTAATGAGTGTATGGCGTATGGTTAGTCGAGCAGCCCCTTTTGGCTGCCCTAGTTGTTTCACAGAAGCACATACACTAATTACGCGGTCGCAGTTTTAAATGTGTTTAATTAATATTGTTTTTTAGGATGGTGCAATTTTAATGAGCCATAACTAGCTGCTTGCCCGTCTGTTGTATTTTTCATTGGTTTTAATCTGGGTATTTTACAGCGCGTGTCCCTTAATGGGCGATGTCTAACGTGACACATGCTACCAATTAATTTGGCATGAACTGTACGATATTCAGTACGTTAAATAGTGTTTCCACGCTTTTTATATTTTGTTATAAATGTTTGAGTATTTGAAAAGAATTTTATACCACTCGTATGAAAAACCCACGAGCGTTAACGGAGTCATTTGATTGTAAACTTTGCTGAGCTCTGGGGTAAAGGTTAAGTATCTTATTGAATTATTTTAATGCAGTGCCTTAATTTAGATGTTGGTTTGGTCTCGAAGAAATACTTTAGTAATGTAATTGTCTAAAATATGTTCAGCCTACAAGCCAGTCATGTTTACACACAGTGCAATTTACTTAATTGCCCCATTGTAACGCACTGGAGTTGAAGCTGCTACTATCAATTATCTTGTTGAATGTTTATTAATTTAGAGTGAGATTCTATTCACACATTGTTAGTGAGACCAAGTAAAGTTAAACGTATTTTTTGCACAGCAAGTCACCTTGCTAATAACGACTGTTTTTTCATTGAAACATTTGAAACTGTACGAAAGAGTTGTAATAAATAGTGTTGTGATTTTGAATAGTGTTTATAATTGTGTTTACCCATGCATATCAAATTGTTACAAGTTGAAGAATGGTGCTAGTGGATCAAACTTAGCTAAGGAATATGGAGTTGGAAATGCAACACTATCGGACATTAAAAGAACAGCGATGCCATTACAAAATTTGCAAGTGAACTTGATAGTAAAGATGGAAGCTTGCACAGAAAAATGATGAAAATGGCAGAAAACCAGGATTTAGATATTGCAATTTACACATGGTTCATGCAGGTACTGAGTCGCCCTAGTCCCTTAAGGTCTCAGGCACTTCAAGTCTATCTCACTTGCAGTATCCCCCACAAAACAATTACTACACATTAAGGGACAAGCAGCACTCGTCTTCAACAAAGCACCTTATGTCTTTTCATCCCTATGAATATAGTTAGATTAAATACACATTATATATATATACACACACACACACACACGCACGCACGCACACACACACACACACACACACACACACACACACACAAGTAAAGTTTGAGTTCATTTATTTTCAATCACTGGAAAAATTGTTTATACACAACTTTGACTTCATTTGAATGCATGCTGCACGCGAAGCTTAAATTTGTAGAAGTTAACATATGGCACAGTAAGAAAATTCAATAAATCACGCGCTGGTGCTAAAACCCAAAATTTTACATTCACACACATTAAAAGTGGTCGCCGCTTGTGAGTCCCGCAAGTGAATCATGATAGTCAAACTTCGGAAAACTTTCAGTCATAACCGCCCGCGATGTTCTAGGGCGAAATTATTGAGGACAGAGTACTTTAAATTTCTGTTGATTGATGAACCTGTGTATGCAAACTCCAGGCATACACAAAGAATAACAGCTGTTCTTAGCATTAGCAATCCCGGCAGGCTAGAAGGCCTGCTGTCCAATTTCATCCAAATGGGACGGTCTGCTGGGCTGGCATCGATCGCACAATGCCTGGCGTAGCGAAGAATATTTTCCAACAAATTGACACTTTCATTCAGGAACACAATTTACGTGCTTTCGTTCCAGCAGTCTATTCACGCACACGTAAAAATTAACTAACATGACGTGACGAACAAGACAATGTTCTGCAACTAACATTGAGAAAACCACACACAAAAGTAAATGTAAATTTCGCTGAGGCTATCGGGGCAAAACTTAACCAACTCATGTTCAACCCAAATGCCAACGTCTTTAGCACCGTTCATATATTTGTAACTGCTGAAGCGCTGTCATGCGAAAGGCAAATTTTACAGTTGCCATTCCTTTCGATCGTGCTCAGCAAAAACAGCTCACATCACGAGCACACACTTGGTGCCTCCACAAGACTAGACAGTTGACGAACTTATATACTGACCTACCACAAGGGAACACGCAGTCACCCCAACGCCACTAATGACGACCACGCGAACTACATACTAAAAGGCAAAGAATTTCAACGGCCAAGCTCAGCTGGACAGCGAAAAAATACAAGTGCAAACATCTAATATAAAAATCAGCTGATAAATAAAAGCAATATAAAATACGTGACAGTGATATAAATATAAATAAATGATTATTTATATATATATAATTGATAATTTCAAATAATCAATATAAAAATTAAATTTAAAAAAGGCAACGAGCTTAGTGTGAACCACAGTTCGCACACACAGAGCTACCAACTTTAGAGACAAGCCACTGAAAACAAACTAGTGACAATACAATCGTCACAGTACGTAGCTAAGGACAACCAATAAGTGGCCCATTGATTTGTGAAAAAACTCTTGAAATGAACAAGAAACTAGGGGCTAACGCTGATTTTAAAGCGAATACCGGCTTACTTATGTATTTCAAATCTAGACATGGAATTAGGAAATCCCTGGCGAAAATTGTCGGCTGATATCGAAGCAGATGAACATTTTTTTATATAAAAAAAAAAAAAAAAAAAAAATTCTACAATGCAGAAGAAACTGGTTTATACTGGGAGAAAATTACAACAATATCCCTAGTTTCTAAGAATGAAGAAATCAGCACCTAGTTTTAAGGCAAGTAAATCACACAACATTGCTATGGTATTCGGAAATTTTACTGGAACGCACAGGCTACCTGCTAATCATAGGGAAGTCTAAAAGTCTGCGGTGCTTCAAGGGAATAAAGAAACTGCAGGTCACCTACAAGTACCAAAAGAATTCATGGATGGACACAAGCATTTTTATAGAATGATATGACACTATCCCTGAAGTCGAAAAGCATCAGCTTGAAACTGAGGATTCTGGAAATGTTTTGTTGTTGATTGATAACGCCCCAAGTCATCCCTAAACCCTTTCACTGGAAAGAGAAAATGGAAAATTTAAAGTGTTTTTTTTTTGCCTCCCAACATTACTTCAGTCCTCCAACCAATGGACCACAGGTTATTGAAAGCTACAAACGTTATTACAGAAAGGCATGGCTGTGTATGGTTCTGATAGGGGGAGAATATGAAAAAACAATTCAGCAACTGTACAAAGAGATTGACTTGGATGCTGTATACACTGCAGCAGAAACTTGGGCTGTCAAGGACACTACACTAGCAAAAGCTTGGTATAAGCTCCTCCCATCATATGAGTGTATCACTGCACCTGAAGAGCCATCAAACAGCCAATTTGCATCAGATGTGGCTGGGTTGATTAAAGAATCTTCAGAATTTGAAGAATGCGACCAAGAAAGCATTCAAAACTGGCTCGAATTTGATATAGATGACCTTGGCTATAAAGTATTGACAGACGATGAAATCATTACCAGTGTCATCGATGACTAAGACCCTAGCGATGACGAGGAAGAGCCTAGCAGCGACCATACTGAAAAAAGACCACCCAGTGAGGAAGCTTTTCATTGCCTTGAGACAGCTATGAAGTGGTTAGAACAACAATAAGAATGTGATGCTGTGCAATTTCTGTCTTTAAAACGTTTGCGAGATTTAGCAGCAAAAAAAGAGAGTCTGCTCTGAAGCAAAAGTAAATTTTGAACTTCTTTCTCTAAACTACAGTATAGGCCAACTTTTATGGCCATTTTGAACTTGTCAAACAAAGTTAGTAAATATGTACTGTAAGTTCTGTGTTGTCCTATTTGCAAGACATGTGCTACACAATACAGTACAAAATACAGTATACAGTTTTGTGTTTACTACATATCACTGTTTCTTGGTTTCATATTCCTATGACACTGGTACAAATTTGTTCATTAATGATCTGTTATCCGAAAAATCAGTTATCCAAACACCCCTAGTAACCAATTGTTTAGGATAACCGACGCTCTACTGTAATACTAATAAGTTAGATAAAAATTGGACCTGATACATTCTTAAATGAAAAATGAAAGCTCATTTACTTTATCCCAGATAGGCCTGCATGGAACACTTAAATTTTCATAAGTATACACACATGAATGAATATTTAGAGACAGAAGGAATAAGGATTAGAATTGAGGATGATAATTGTAACTAAGACTGGAAACAAGAATAAAAGATTTTAAGACAATATTAATTAACAAAAAAACACATCACTCCTGACATTCTCCTAATTGGTTCCAGGTCTGAATGAGCTCAGCAATTTTCAAATTATAAATCTCATGTGCGTAGCACTGCAGATAGAACTTAGGTGGTGAAGGAGGTTAAAAGTCTAACTCAGCCCATTCAAAAACTTGGTCAAATAAATGTTAACCATGTTTCAAAAACACTTTTGAGTTAACTTGATCCTTTACTCAACTAGAAGATAATCATGCTGGACACTCCAGGGTAAACTGCTGCTGGTAGACAAACATGAAGTAGAGAGAAAACAAGTATAAATACACAGAAGTGCTATGTGGCTGTGGCATTCCCACATGAGAAATTGTGTTGGAAAATGCATTTTGTTTGGATAAAAACATGGCTTGTGTTTTCCAAATAATGTTGCTGCAGTTGTGAAGTCGTAAACAGAGGTATGCCACAAGTTAAGCAATTACTTTTTAATCTTTTACCATCATGTTCCAACCTGTGTAAATAAATTTAGTAAATATTCTTCGCCATCATCATCCAGGAGATGACAAATATATCCACGCTCTTCCTTTCCAAAGTCTACTATCACACAGCCCCAAATGTAATTTTCAGTGTTCGTGAACCTGCTCAGGTGACCAGGTTAATCTAGTTTACCAGGTTAGTTCTCGTAAACGGTCCAGGAAGACCAAGAAATAGAGGACCTCCTCACCTTAACCCACATACACCATAAACACTTACCACCATCTCCTCTGATAGCAGATGTAAGCAGTTCTCTGCATTTCAGTCTAACTGCATCTGTTGTGTTTGAAGTCATTGCAGGAAAGGAGCTTTGTACTTTTTTTTCTTTTTCCTTGTCTTTTGGTTCAGGATCCTTGGATTTCTCTTCTTTTTCTTTAGGCTTCTTTGAGCTGCTTGTTGGTTCTTTACTGTTGGGTGTATTTGGACCTACAAAATTTAATCCCCAGAAACAATTTTCACAGAAATACTATTTGTTGCTAAAGCATTAAAATTGCAGGAAATGTATATTGCATTTATTACAAATATGAAGTCCTTTTAGAACTGTCTGTGAAAACAACCACAGCATCAAATCACTAGAAAAAGTTTTCCAAAAAATTTGCGATGCAGTTACAATACAGTCAACTCCCATTTCTACAAAGTGTTTAGTAATTTAGCAACCCTCACGAAGTTAACAACAGTTTTTTGGAGCCATGAAGAAAAAATTTAATTAGAAATGTTTTTCCAGTACCGACCCATTCAAAATAACAGCCCTTTCCCTGGGAACCATGAACTGTAGTAGAACTGAGAATTAACCATACATAGAAATATTGTAGTATAAAAAAACATAGAATTACAACATTAAAAATAATTCTCTGAAGTGAAACACTAAGCTGAATACTGTGTGCTGAAAATTTTACTCAAGTAAATAATAAATTAACTTCAGCCTGATTATGTGCCAGGAGGTTAATAGCTGCATACATTGACAAGTTTACAATTTCCCAACATTACCAATGACGTTCAACTATGAAATAAACAACATACAATAAAATGTTCTATATACTACAATAAAAACCAACCAAATGTATTGCACTTAATAAGGCTACTATCATATCAGCCAACAGCTTGTACATATATTTTTAGAATAAGGCTGTAAAAAGGCATTAACTTCTGTAACGGATTGGCAATGCTGGGCATACCACCAATTGTCAGCCAATATGAAGTGAATAGTTTTTTAATTCTGAATTACACAGAAAAGCACTGCTATTTAAATAAGTTCAATGCGAATTTCCTTCAACATGCTGTACCAACATAAAAAGTGTGACCTCCATTACAAAAATCTAGAATGGTGCATGGCAAAATCAGTTCACAATAAATAGCTATTAATGGGGTTTAAAAATGTAAATTTGGTAGTAGCAAAGAAAAACTGTTGTTTACAATTTCCTAGGTTATACTGATGCCAGGAAATTATCTGAATTAATGTCCAACTTTCTACACTGTAGCACCTTTATGCCAGCCTTCCCAAGATGACGGGGGGAGGGGGGGCCAAGGTCCCCGGGGAGCCTGGGTCGGGCCCAACTCGTAAATGTTTATTTATAAAACAAAGTATGTCTGACGCTGCGGTCTGTGGTGTGGTGCAATGTGTGAGAGTGGCTTGCTACTCCCCTTACACGCTGACGAGAGGGGGAGTGGTTACCTAGCAACCAGCGTGGCGACCTAGTGTCCTGCTGGTGTCTAGCAAAAGACTAAAGCATGTCTCTCGGCAGTGGGTGCTAACCTTCACATACTGGCCACAGAGCAAATAAACTATGAATGGCAAACGTAGAAATTTTATCAAGATTATGCATCACTCAAAATTGTTGAACCTATCATCACTTGTATTTCAAAGCAAATGATTTCACCTGAAAATGTTACACAAACATTTTAACGAGGCATTATTATTTGCAAAGACGTTTTCTTTTGTGATTAATGGTTATTTTTCCTCTGTAAGGTTGGTGTTTCATTGTATATGGCGTAAAATTGACAAGATTTTAAAACAATATTTATTTAACTCAAGGGGCAGCATCTTTGTGAATAAAATTATATGCCCAGAAGCATATTCTTGACCTACCCTCGTCACCGAAAAATGTTTGAGCATTGATCAACTTGTATCATAAGTGAAAGTTCATTTTCAGTAACTTCTTGTGGGGAAATCTGAGGCTTTGTATTAATTTACTTCAATAGACACGCATCTTTTGAATAAACTGATAAAATGTAAGGGTGTATTTAACACCTTTTGTCATCTAATAATGGGTAGGTAAGCACCGAGCCAAGTGTAGTGTAACTCACGACAGGGAAAATCAGAGAACGTGGTTTTGAATGATTAATTATTAAAATCAATTATAATTGCAGTATTTATTCATTTTTGTCTCAAATTTTACAAGTTTTCTTTGCAGCAAAATATAATTAATTACTTTAAAAGACAGATATTTACCATGGGCACCAAACATGTAGCAGCGTGGCTGGATATTCCTCCTGCCGCCACCCCTCCTCAACCAGCCATCATGAACACACTGCCAGATTGAAAACTTCTCAGTGCGCTCTTAGCAGATCGCGTGCGCGTGAGACATTCAAAATTTGACTTGCATTTGGTGTCATATTATTTTAATTTTCAGAGGGTTTGAAAGTTTTAGGTCAGCTTGCATTTTGTGTCGGATTATAATCAATTATACACAGTATTTTGAGACTTTTTTTCTTTATTTAAACAAGTTTAGATAAAATGTTTTTAAACCCTTTTTTTTCAATAATACTTTGCCTAAAATTCCCATTTTTATTGTGTTTATTAGATAAAATTTATTCACAGATAACGTACGGCTCTTACTATACTCAACATAAAGTTTTATAAGGTTAGAAGTTGATTTTATTGATGCAGCCTACATGTCAGAAAACTCATCTACTGAAATTCCGCAATATGGACTTTTTTGGCAGTCGCCTGAACAATGATAGATCAAGAGTCGACTGTATTAAGAAAATTCCACAGTAAACATTTGCATTACATGTACCAAGCTAAAATAAAATGTCCTATTAAATAAAAAATAACTGCAATGGTACATGTGGACTTTTAACAAATACTTATACAGTATGCTACACAAAACCTAAAACTAAATTCCCTGGCATTTCCAGGTTTTCCCTGTCTATCACATTTTTTCCTCTTGACCTATACCAATGAAATAAAATCACATTTTTCTAAGTTTTATCTAACTGAAGCCTTGTACACAAACTAATATAAATGTTTATGAACTTACACTCTTAAAGCTATCCATTTAATGACAAGAATTTTAAGAGTCGTGTAATACGCTGACACATGAGATTGGGTGACGGATGACAATATAAAGGTCGGGCAAGGTTTTAGAGTGTCTATCAGAGACACTGGAGATACGACTTAGCGACTTTATTGGTTGCTAACTGGATCCCGGCCGGTATATAAGCTGAAAATGCATGGCTTGACGGCATGGCACAAAGTCTGGTGTAGACTTAACTGTCTCTTGCAACGCTGGTTTACACACGGCCATTAATTTATCCAGAGTGGGCATAGCCCGTGGTAGTTCCTGGCTTGGCCGCGGTTGCTGCTGGTGCCAGCTGAACTCATGCCCAGTCCTTGGGTGGAGGTGGTGGTGCTGCTGCAGCTGGTGGTGCTGATAGGAACCCACGGAGGTCTGATGATCCTGCTGGGCTGGAACAATAGGTTCGCTTTACCCAGTGATACATGAAATCCCTGGCAGAAGTCGATGAAGACTGGATGCGGCTCGCTGGTGGTCTTATAGGGAGGGTGAAATAGGGAGTGTGTAGGGACTGGGAGGTGTGGCCTCTCCAGTTGTCAGGTGGCTTTAGCTTGTTCCTGGGGGGTTAGACTGCAGAGGGCAGTTGGCGCTGGTTTACAGCTCAGGTTAGACTGCAGAGGGCAGTTGGCGCTGGTTTACAGCTCAGGTTAGACTGAGGCAGTAGCTGCCTTCCTAGCTCGCCACCTAGCACCACTCCTATGGGTGTATGGAATACAGAAAGGTACTAAAGTCAGCCATGCTAAGGAAGAGCAGGCGACAAGGATACCTAGCTAGGTGTAAAGCCATTCGTGGCCAAGCCAGCCAAAGTCGTATTCGATTACTCCAACTAAGTCTGCAAACAATTTCATGGTTTTTGAAATATCACTTTTGTGGCACCCCATAAGGAGCCTTTCAAAGACTGGTTTCTGGTTTGAAGTACGCCACAAATACTGATGCTCCAACTCACCAGCCGGCATTCAGCAAACGTTGATTCACAACGCCAACAATTGTAGGTACATCAAACATTTTTTACACAGGAGAATTAAAAGTAATCTAAACATTTTAATGTGTACAAAAAATTCAGTGACATTTCCCTGTTTTCCAGGTTTTCCCTATATGTAGCCACCCTGTTATAACAGTATCAATGTAAATTAAATGAAACACTACAAGTACACCACCACCTTCTGTCACCACAGCCATATCAAAGGAGATTACAAAATACACACCTGAAAGGAATTTCTTCCAATTCTTAATGAGAGTCTTGGAGAGACTAATTACATCATCATCTGAACTTGATTTACGCAATGCATTTACAGTCATCCCAATTCTTGTTTTTGTGAGAACTTCAAGATTGACTGGCAACTTTTGCAACTCCTTTAGAAGGTCAAGAGCTTGTTCCTGACCCTAATAAAAAAAAATACACAATGTACATGCACATGTGTTAAGAAAAAAAATGTAGCAGACACTTCAGAAATGCATTAGTACATAGAAAAGCAAGTAGAAATAAAAAAAAAAAAATTATATATATATATATATATATATATATATATTGGCTTGTATAGGCCACACATTGGCAGAAAAAAATTTTCCCCCCCGAAACATGTTTAGAAATTTGTCAACATTCAGTACATTTTCATGTTTTAATTCTTAAAGGAAGGAAGGAAAAAATAAAGGGGGGGGGGGAATAAAAAAAAAACTTTACACGCCTGCAGTTATCTGTTCACTCTCGTTCATAAACACAATAACCTTCATCCCGCATGTGTAAAATGTAAACATGTTGGAGCTTACCCATAAATGTCATAAATGAGAAAATCATTTTTCTGCCATTCAAGAGAAAGATATCTTAGGTACCGGTAGTTTGCACGCCCGTCATGGCTCTACATGTGCACATTGATAAGACACCATTTTGTGTAACATCATGTTGTGGTTTTGCTTTCTCAAGTCACGTTACCATCTGTGGAATAGTAACTGTGCGATGTATATTCGTAAACACTGCAACATAACACAAAATTCCTGTCAAATGTTTTGTAGGGGAGAAATTAAGTTGGAATTCATTATGTTTGTATGGACTTGTGACTTAACAATATTTACAGAAATACAAAAATTGTGTGTGGCCTATACTCGAAATATTAATGATCCCTAATTTATTATCAAAAACTTCTGGTGCTGCCTATATACGCCAAAATACGGTATACAGTTGAAGTCAGCGGCAAAACCATGGGGGGGGGGGGGGGGGATATCATGATATATCCCCCTCCCCCCTTCGAAACAAAAATAAAATATTCAAATATAAAACATTAAAATTTATTAACACAAATGATCCTGAAGAATACTACAGACTCAGTCTATTCATGTCGTTCTTGGCCTTCTTTATTCAAGAAATAACAGCCAGTTTCCTGACTCACAAAAATACTCTGGAGAAGCTGAGTTTTTACTTCCTGATGAATGTATCAAACTTGCAGATACAGAAAAAGAATCGTGATGTCGATGTGATGTAGAACCCTGTCGAAACAATGGTCTGATGATATTCCTGTCCCTGCAAAGTTTGCTGGTGAACTTCAAATGTGGAAAAGAACATGGCTTAACACGAGCTGCACACACCCCAGTGATTTCATTTCTGCACTAAATGACTGTGAAGACATTATTTTACCCACTATTCATTCCATTCTAGAAATAGCTGCAACTTTACCTATAACTACTGCTACTGCTGAAAGGTCATTCTCAACTCTTCGTCGACTGAAAAACTATCTCAGGAACTCAACTTATCAAAATAGGCTTAACGGCTTGGCGCTTTTATCTGTTCATAGAGAAGTGGATATAGACCCTGAAATAGTCAATGTTTTGGCGAAAAAACCACGCAGATTGGACTTCCTCCTGTAATGAGTGGTCCATAAAAACGTCACACTTGGAAGTCTCAGAACATTATTCTTTTCAATTTAAATATTTGAAATTGTAAATAAGTGTATTCAATTTTTCTATTTATAACTTCATATATTCAATTGGATTTTCTCTTTGTTCATTAATATAATGTATAAAAGAATTTGAACTTTTGAGATATTTTCAATGCACTACTATCATAAAGTAGGAGGAGATTAATAAACATCTTGTAGTTCTATCTCAGTGTGTTAGCCCATTTGTTGTAAATAATTTGCTTAGCTATAAATATGTGAAATTATAAATATTTATTCAAATATATTACATTTGTAATTCCCCTTACACATTAAGGAGGTTTGTAACATTTAGTGATTCTTCCATCTCTGTATATTAGCCCACACGATAGTAAACAGCTTATTGGACTATAAACATGTAAAATTATAACTCTTTTTTAAACGATATGATTTTTTAAAACTAATAAAATATAATATTATAAATTTTAATTTTTCAAATGTAAGAACTTTATAATCACCCCTAAACAAGAATAAGGTTTATATGATTTAATATTTTTATCTTAGTATGTTAGTCTATTGATTGTACAAGTTTTTTTTAAATAAAATATACAACATTTGCGGTCTTTCTTGAAACAAAGGAGTTTTGTAACATTTTGTGGTGGTATTTTTGTATATTAGCCCAATGGTACAAAATAGTTTTTTAACCACAAATTTGTTAATTTATATATATATATATATATATTTTTTTTCTTTCTCAAAATATAAAAAACTTATAATCCAACTTAAATCTGAAACATGTTTATAGCATTTAGTAGTTGCACCTCTATATATTATCTCTGTTTATATCATATTGAAATATACATCTTTGTATTTTAAGCCCATTGGTTGTAAATCATTTTTCAACTAATTTTTACAAATATTTGCCTTTAATATTATTCTAATATAGAAATTTTTAATCACCCCCCCCCCCCCCCCGCGAAGTAAATTTCTGGCTACGCCTCTGGTTGAAGTCATGGGTGCCATTTAGTGTATCACGGCTAGATGACGGCGAGATGAGTTATTAGTCTACTTGGTCCATACAGTAAATTCTCCTTGGCCACGTTCTGTTAACAGTCTTGCGATTGCATATAAGATACACAAGAGAAAAAATATATATATATATAATTTAAAATTGGTAATATCTACATCTATATGAATGCATTTGCCCCACCCTTCCCTAAAAAAAACTTTTCTACAGGTACACTAATTTAAATATACAAATCCATCAATCATTCAAATATTAAATTTCAGTCCACCAACAACTTCTGTTATTTTTTTGTTTGTTTTCATAAAAACTCTGAGAACTAATATGGTAGAGCCTATCTAAGGAAATTACCAAAAACTTGAAAAAAAAAAACTGTATTTCAAAAGTACGTACAGTTCAATATGATAAAAGATTTCAGGTTCAATAAAATAAATCCCCACTGAATATAATCATGCTATATATTATTTTGAATTACAACCCTGCTAGATATTGTTTTTATATAACCTGCCACAATATTTAGGAACATTTTCTACAGAACAGTTTTGAATCCATGTCACTATCTCAGCAATTATGCAGCATAATTGCAATTTTTACACATTTTCCTGGGCTTAAGTGTTTTACAGAAATGTTTCCTTGACATTCACAGCTCGCAATACTATTTACATTTTTATGATGTACAATACCCATCATCAAGAGTATCTAGCAGTCAAGTAAAGTGTGAAAAACTGTAATTGTCTGGTTTAGTGACTATCCAAGAAAAAAGGCGGAAAAGGGGGGGGGGGGGGGGAGGCGAGGGATTTCCAAGATGGTAAATGTGGGTCCTACATCAGCCGCAGGGCTTATTTTTAATTCAACTCGCATCCTGGAAAAAATTCATAGTGGGGATGACAATGAAGATCAGAAAAATTTCACAGGGTGATGATTCAAAAAACATAATATCGATGGAACAGTGAAAAGAAAGCAGAATACATCACCCAACATAGAACAGACTTGCCTAGAACAATCTGAAAAACTACAAAATGAGAAGCAGGTATAGGTACTGACCCCAGTCCTCAGTACCTATACCTGCTTCAATCACACTCCAGGAAGCAATGTGTGCACATTTTAATCCAGGCCTAACTGGTGTTTTGAAACAAATGGTGAATGTTTATATTTTCAATGTTTCTGGTATTGTACAGTTTGTTATATGTTTTACATCCGCCACTAGCTTCAGAAAACAGATATTGAAACTTTCTCAAAAAATTTCTGAAGGAACTGAAAAATTTAGGCTTATTAATCAGGTACACTTATGAAGATGGTTAAATTGAAAATTGTAAATGGAAATATGAGTTGCTTCCACGATTGTACCAAGACCTATGCTATAGCAGTAGGCTAGTAAACTATTTTTAAAAAATATAAAAAGTTTTTTTTTTACTTGAAATTGTTTCTACAAGCCAAGGTTCCTATAAAAGAGAATTTTAGTTTTCTATGATAAGATATAATTATAAAAGACTTATGAGTCGCACATTATATTTTCAAACTTTCAACATGTTACTGATGCTCACTGTATGTATAACATATTATTCTGTTTTTATAGGCCAAAACACTACCATTTCAGCTCACTGCTCAACAAACACATGCGAAACTCCAGAAAATATGTGAAATGCAAACCCTGCCCCTCTTCCTTTTTTTATTTTCTTATAGTAATTTTGTAACTAGTTTTAAGGATGTAAATTATAGCAAACTTCGGAGAGAAAAAAGTCAAGAGAAACCACAATGTAACAAAGGAATCAGGAAAATAGTATGATATAAAAGAAAATATGCTGTTAAAGGCTGTTCACAGTAAAGTAAGCACTTTTGAGGCACTAGTCACTTTTTTCTTTTCAGCCATTTTTTATGCTTTAACCACCTTTTTTAAATAAATATTGCCAAGTAAGAATAGATGTAGTGTGACTAAATTTGGGGGGGGGAGGGGGGGGGGGGCACATTACCTATAGTATTTTTTTTAGTAAACTACAAATTAAATGTGTAAATTTACAAGAACTTGCTTGGAAATGTATAACTACAGCAATAATTCTGTATAAAAGTTGGCTAGAAATTTCATTAACCCTTTGTAAATGTTCAGTTCCATTTCAGCATATCATTAAAACTAATAAAGGCAGACACACATGTAGTAACATGAGATATTCAAATGAGAAAATGGTCACTAACACAGTTGTAAAAGTCAGTGTTACTGTTGAGTAAAAGTAAATTAAACATAAATCACATTAAAGTGTTAGTTGCGAATAAGAAATCAAAATAAGTTTGAAAAATAATACAAAATTTAAGAACTATTAGTAAAGTTTATACAAGCATCAGCCAATAACCAACGTTATTTGAATTTGATTGCAGTTCAGACACATCACGTATTCAGTAAGATAAGAAATACAAATTAGGAAAAGTTACAAATGTTTGGTAAAATAAACTTAACGTAAAACACTCTAAAAGTTTTCGCTCTTAATAGGAAATAAAAATGACAACAAATGTGAGCACTGTTACATTTGCTACAGTTGTTTAAAAGCCTATTACATAAACTCAGTCAAAAACACATACGTTCGATTGAGGAATCCTGATAACACATAGGATGTTTCATTAATGAAAGAGGCAGCATAATTTTAGTAAAACATCTTCTCCCAGCAGATGCCGAAAACTTCTCAACAAATCTGTCAAGTCCTTCAGTTTGCATTAATTTTGATGTAGCTTCTTGCTTAATTGCCACGAGTGCCAAACCCCTGAGCCTGTCCTCTTCCATCGTCAAACGAAGGTATGTCTTCAGATGCCACAGAGTAGAACATTAGTGCTCAGCACTCGCTGTAGTGATCGGCCATGACAATGCAAATTCAAATAGCTGGAAGACATCAGGAGCATTTGTAGCAAGGCGATGTTGAAGCAACAAACATGCAAGTTTTACTAGAGTGAAACAGGTATTGGTGTAATTAAGCTGTGCTATCTTCTGTAAAAACACAGTTGAGGAAATAAAATTGAATTTATTTTATAAAATTCATGCATCCCTCTTGTGACTGCTTCATTCAAAGGTCCTTTCCATTTTAAGAGAAGTTCCAAGATGTGTTTTATTTTGCTGAGGCCATTCTTTGAAAATCTAATTTTCAAATTAACTAGCCTCGATAATAAATATTTATCTTGTATTCTTTTTTTTTACATATATTTGGGTCACTAGTCCACACACAGAGTCGCAACAAGCAAAATTTCGTCTTATAGGTAAAAATATTTTTAATTATTTTGAAGTTGGGGGGACCCACGGCTACACCTATGCAAGTAAGTAAAAACACAGTGTATATATTCCACCAGACTGGCAAGTTAATGCCCAAGGCTACAATACAATTAATTTATTGATTATTATTCCAAATGAGAGGGCTTCAAAAAGTGCTCACTTTACCATGAAAAGCCTATACTCATTTTATCCATATGGCTGTGATTTACGAATGAAGGGTGCAACAGAGTATTTATAAATTACATTATTTTATTTATAATTAATATGAATGAAAACAGAAAGAAGTTAAGTGTGTTGGCAATGTCTAGTAAGAAATTGTTCTTATGCTAAATATAATTCAATTGAGTGTGCACGAATGTGGTGCGTTGTCACTTTGGTGCAGCCTAATTCCCTAGACTTGGTTAAGCTTTGTATTCATAAGGTGGAGAAATATCCTGAAAGTAGAATTTCAGCAGGACTTCAGAAAAGTTTGAAGTAATTGAATTGTACTATAACCTCTAATTTCACATTCCCACCATTAACAGTAGCCCTAACCCTACTCGAATTTAAATGTATATACTACTCCTTTACTACCAAATTACAATTTAGGCCTACATTAAATTGAATACATACAGCAATAACATTTTTAGCAATTACGAAGAACATTGCGTTTTTATAAAGTAAATCGCAGCAGTATGAATGTTGTATATAGTAGAACCTCTCTATTTCGACCCCTCACGGTTCTCGAGAATAGGGTCACAATACTGGGAGGAGAAGGGGGGGGGGGGGGGTTGAATAGTGAAAGATTTGGAAAATTTTGGGCTGATTTTGATCCATCCCTAAACCCAATACCCCAGAACTTGCCATTTTTTTGCATGAAGTTCATGTTCAATGGTCTCTAGCACATAAAAAAACCACTTTTTAAATTAAATAAAAAAAATATATATATATTTTAATAGCTGGATGCCTCCTGATTAATTTGATACCCAATAAAGGCATATAGGACCACCCCTTGTTGGGGTGGCAGCGAACATTTTGCCGGCTGCCGCGTGTTTGTAGCTGGGCGAGCGCCTAGATCCTCTGCAGCGCAGCTGGGTGCAGGCGTGGTGGTTTGCTGCTGAAGCTTGGCCCTAGATCCTCAGGCTGGGCAGCTGTCGGTCAGTCACTACAAGATTACTTGGCAGGAGGCAGGCGCCTGCCCGCCGCCACTGCCATCATTACAGGACCGGTCCACTTCGTTACAGCAGCCCAGCATTGGTAAAACATGCTGACAGATGCGATTCACGACAATGTGTTGAATTTATACTAAATGTAGGTGGCGTGTTGGCCTCTGCACTGGCACGATAAGACCCGGCAATGTTTACGGGAATATAAATATTTAGTGCGGTCTACTTGAAATATTAATTATCCCGAATTTTTCATCCAAAACTTTTAGCGTTGCCTATACACGCACACTGCCTCACTCGCCAGAATATGGTACAGGTAACATAAGAACACATTTTATTTGCACACACTTATCTTTATTCACTTTGCATATAAAATTGACTTCACAAGAAAAAAAAATCAATTGCCCACCATAAAAAATTTGCATATTATGTAGGCATGGGCGCACATAAACTTAAAAATAATCATTAAAAAAAGGGCACTGAATTAAATTTGAAGTTCTCATACATACACTGATTGAGAAACTAGTCTGTGTAATGTGCTGCTGTTTTTACAGCAAAAAAGGAGGGATAATGGAAGCAGAAAAGACAGGGAGGGTAAGGCAGAGGCATGTGACTAGGGCAAACAATCCTTACTGACCCGGCCTGCAACTCCCCCCCCTCCCACAGACAATACACTAGAGTCCCCTTCTGGCAACTAGTGATTTATTGCTTCATACTGCTTCGGACAACAAATGTCAAAGTCTATGATGGTAGCGTGAGAAATGTTTGACCACTAACATCAGTAAGGGATAGTTTTCCACAGACTGAAAACCACGGATAATAGAAACTAGTAATGCGATTGGAGAAAAGGTCTACAAAAACAAATCTGCGCATAACTGAAACCGCGGTTGACGAGGGATTACTATATGTATTTTTAGATGTGCCTCAAATTTTCGGCTTTTTCGACCCAAACTTTTCATGGTTCCTCAGGAATGGGTCGTAATAGAGAGGTGATCATAATAGAGGGGTTTTACTGTATTAGGCTTTTGAAAAGCTTACCCTCCTAAATTGTACAGTAACAACACATTACATTTTGTAGCTTGAATTTGAAATATTCACATGAGTGTTAGTTCCTGATATTTACATAATTTGCTGTGTTCCTTAAAAACTGATAATGCTAAACTGCAGTGAACATTCAAGCAGTTATTTCGATACATTTTTCTATTAGTACACCTGAAGATTTAGGGTAGTGAGGTCTGCAGCCAATGGGATGACACACTGTGGTTTCACAAATCCTTTCAAATTTGACTGCGTGAACATTTATATCTGAATGGCATGTAGAAATTTGAGTGCTTCTGGTAGGTGATTGACGATCACTAAATTTGAGAAGGGTGTTCTCAGGATGTGCCAGAATATTGAATTACAACTGATATTTTGCCTCGTCTTGTTTAGTATGTAACAGATCACAGTGAATAGGATGTGGACAATAATTTCCCTCCATAGCAATGATTTGTTAGAACCGAAACCAGTAGTAAGAAACATAAGGAGCAATGTTACAGTTAAAAAATCTTTTCAGCAAGATCAATGGATTGAAAGAACTATTCATATTTTACCTACCTATTAGCCAGTTGACAAACTGTTCACTTATACTGCATTTATGTGTATGTTTGTGTAAAATGTGTTTTTTCTGCCTTCATTTACAGGGTAAGTGTTTTTACTTATAGGGTAGTAACCATTATGCTAAATTTCTTTTCTCCTCTTTCTCATATTTTTAACAGTTGGGAATTTCTAACAACAAACACGCCCCAGAAATACTCTGCTCCCTAGTCTGCGAATAAAAATTTCTTAAGCACCTACATAAGTTGGTGTGGTTGTGCTCTAGGAAATAATGTGGCAAAAAAAATTGTGTGAATTCACTTTCCTAGAGCAATTTGTGAATATACTTATGTTTAGCAACCTCTAGCATTTGGTGTGATTTCAAAGAAAAATTTTTACCATTTCTACTATACAATACTTTATAATTTCGAAGATCTACATTTAATACAGCAACAAACTTCTACACAACAGTAAAAATTGCAAAACTGGCAACCCTAGCTATCTAGCCAAGTCAGTTTCTAATTTTTTTTCTTTTTTCGGTTTGACGACCGCATTTATTGCATCGTTCAATTTCAGAGTTATCTAAGCGAATTTATTTTAACCCAACACCTTAATATTGATGGGTCACATTTTACACCCCGGAAAGAGTACCCAGGTAAAATACCATGTACTAAAAACTCACACTGCCATCTCCAGAACTCATTTTGTTTAGCTTTTTCTGAATACGCATCACTTCTTCTTCAACGCTCATGATGGAATACTGTATTCAATATTTGTTTTCAAAATCGTAATACACGGCGTGAAACACGTATATACAAACAGCATTAATAGATATATTTATTTAGTGTTCGTTAGCGCTACAGAGGAACCCATGGAGATTTAGTAAACACGGCCACTGCTTTTACAAAATTCCTGTAATTTCTCACACTCGCTCTTAATATTTCTACCCAATATCTCTTTTCTATGCTTCTACCTAACCGACCACAGTTCTGTCGGTTGCCAAACAAAGCTCCATCAACACAAACCGACTTCACGCCATAGAGCCAAAAATTTATGAAATGAAACATCAACGATCAACTTCACTAATCGTGGAAAAAGCTAGTGGCCTTACGCTTAAACGCGTACAGCATTAAAATTTCGAAATTACAAATTCAATAAAAGGAGAAAAACAACGAAAAATGTAATAAAAAAACGGCAGCAAAAGTTATTCTATTCAAGTTGTGAAAGTCAATGATTTTAGTTTGGTACCAAAATTTCTTTTTTTCTGCTAGACAAGTATAAATGTCGTATTTGTAATGGATGTCGGGTGCATTTCAAACACAACAACACTGTGTGTTGGTTGAGTGTATATAGAAACCAGTTGGGTGCCTAAATAAAACACGCTCACGCACACACACACACACACACACACACACACACACACACACACACACACACACTCTCTCTCTCTCTCTCTCTCTCTCTCTCTCTCTCTCTCTCTATCTCTATCCCACATGTGACATGTAGAATAATCGTATACTCCTTTTCCTTAATAATGACTGTACATAAACAATGGACAGCTCTGTGGTGTAACAAACTGCAAGCAGTTGGCATCGGGGGAAGCATGTACAAAGAGAAATAAAAGGGGGGAGGAGGATTCATTGGTGGTGGGGTGCATAGCAAGAACTAAACATATAAATACACTTTGCAAACACCTTCCTTACATCACTGTGCACTGCACTGGAAGACAAATTATGTTACATATAGATGAAGGTGTCAAACTTAGTCGTGTTTAGTAAAATACCTAAGAGAGTAAGAGTTGCTGCATGTAGTAAGTTTCACTCCCTGATACTGCTATGCTTACTCCCATTAACTCCACTTATTGTTCTTCCCACACGAAGACTTGCCGACACATTTTCTGAAGAATATTGATAACTGAAAAAAAAAAAAAAGTTTTGGGGGGGGGGGGGGACAATACAAAATAGAACTTCTGATAACTTAGGTATAATTAGGATGAATTAATAACTGTGTTCATGAAAATACACTTAATAAAAATTATTCATTGTAATTTGTAATCAAACGTGAAAATTATGCAGAGTATAATGTGTACGAATCACTTTCCTGGTAGGTTCCAAAACGATGCATCAAACTGGTCGGTGCACATGACCAAGAAGTAAATAGCCACTATCAAATTATAAAAGTAGTTTTGAACTCTTTTTACGCCAAGATGAACTCACATGTTTTGCAACGAACAAAATTCGCATGGATATAATAAACTTGAGTGGGAAAAACCCCTCTAAAGATATTATAGTTGATTTGCATGTGTCGATAGTGAGGTTACGTTGCAACTGCAAATCGGTCTGGGCGATTGTGTGTATTTATTTCTATAAATTTTTTTAAATATGTGCTTTTATGTTTTGTTTTTAAGAGTTTATCAATATGTACATATCATCAGCATTGTACAACCCATTTCGTTTAATTTATTTTGTTAAACATGATGTAAAATTATATCCCATGATGTTTGGGGGGGGGGGGGGATCGGACAGTGAGCGGCCTCTGCACCAAACAAGAGAGTAGTAGCATCTGAGATCTTATGAGAGTACCACTGTGCTGCGGTACTCCGGGCACTTCATCTTTGTTCATTAATCATAATGTACTTCTGTTTAATTCACTTTAGTATACCGGAACCTTTTGTTTATTGCTCGCCTGGAATGCTGTCTCTCACCATCGGTTTGTCTTTTACATGGACGAGGCATAATGTGCCACGTGAGTTCATAGGCCCTATGGCCATTTTACCTGTGTAAGAGCCCACCTGGTTAGAATGGTGGTTTGTAAAGTTCAGTGACCCGATGGGGAAGAACTTATAATAAATACATGCTGGTGAGATACCAACGATTTTATTATGATTAACCACCTTTGGTTACTTAACCTTTTTTTGTAATTTTGTATTGGCCACGTGTCTTAATAATAGCGTTGGGTAGCCAAAATAACCCTTCGGGCATGAGTTGGCATTTTAAGGGAGCCGACATCCCTGACTAGACGAGGCAATTGGAGTTTAATTCACGGCCGGCGGAAAGGTATTCCAACTGGTAACATCTATCAAGATGTGGACATGGGGGCGGGCCAACAGTCGTCTACCATCACAACCTGAGAGGAGGAGCCTCGACCAAGTGTAACTTTGCTCTTGCACCGCGGGCTGGTGCCCGTGACCCTGTCAAATAGCATTTCCTATCCACCACACCTCATTCCCCTAATGATCCAGCACACAGAACATCACAGTGAGATATATGGGGACTCTGTTGTCTCGGGGTAACTCTCTAGGTGGGAGTCTTTGTCTTAATTTTTAAAAAAGCCGACATTCGGAAAACTTAAGTATCCTTCCAACTGTTCATTTTTGGGGGTTCGCTAAATATTAAATGTTCTTTGGAGATAAAAGCAAGAAAGTTCACACTATGATGTGTGACACAAAAAATTATGTTCATTTAAAATACCTATCATTGTCTTGTCCGGGCATATGACCCCATGACGGTTGGGATAACAGGTTTTTTTAACTTCTTGAAATCATTAAATCTGTCAATATTGGGCATCTTCTCAGTATGCCTTAGCGTCATTTCACTTATTAAACTTTTTATCACAAAATGTACTTGGTATTACTTAGACACATACAAAATCATCTTGTGTTTCTGCAGTCTAACTGATTCCAGAAGAAAGAAACTGAATAAACTGGTAAACCACATCTAGGATTTTGCCACAATATCCTTGTACCCAATCACAAACAGTTTCCAAAGGAAGGCTATCTGAGAATCGGATGACATGACTATGATCATAGCCTGTAATTGTCAATTTCAGCTGTTTCCATATGATGTATCTAATCAAAACAATAAGTGTATGTCAAAGGTGTCGCATACCTATATATCTCTGGTGCTCTCCATCAAGCTCAAAATTAGTGAAAAATTTAAACAATCATATTTAAAACAAATCTTTCACCACAAAACTCTATTTTTAGTACATGACTTACAATTAACATATTCCATAGTAAAAGTAAACAACTTTAATTTTTTTGCACTTTTCAGTGTAAACATGCTTTTAGGCAGCTTTTCTAAATATGGTGGTAAACTAAAAAAAATGAAATGTATGATTTCCCCTCCAATTTATGTAAACAAATTCTTAACCGAAAAAAAGTACAAATATGCAAATAAACATAAACGGTGTCTGAAATATAAACCAACACACTTGAAAAATAAATAAATAATTAAAATGTAAACATTGTATCTGAATTATTTCAAAACTGCCCTTTCCTTGTCACAACTATTTGAAGTTATCTGAAAAAAGATGTGACAACACTCCTTTAAAGCATGTGTACCACGTAAACATTACACTCACCAAGCCAGTTTACTAATATTCAGAATGCATACGTGGTATTACCTTACTCCTTTTCCAGAAATCTGTACAAAAACACCATACTTGAGAATAAAGCAAGAGTTTTCAATCACTTATATGGTAAAATAAATATGTATTATATATACACTCACACAAAAGCACTAGTGAAACATACATCAACATTTTGACATAACTCAGGAATCATTTGATCCTCTGTGACCATTTGCCTAGACAGTCAACTATCGCATTTAGAGCACACCAGGTCGACAAGAACAACCAAGAGTACACTGGTGTAGGTTGCCGAGAACAAACGGGTCACTTTTCTCTGGGACTTAGGTCGCGTAACACACAAAGGTAGTTTTCATTAATTTCTTCCAGGAAGTAATTACTGGGGGGCAATTACTTAGCAATCTGGCACAGCAACCCCACAAAACCACAACTGCCAGGTACATCATCCATTGGTGGGAACAAGTGAGCTGCCCATGCGACTGTTATGCATTCCCCCAATGTGTGCTACAAAGGCAGGCCTACTGGCCAAAGTGTTGTGATCTGTGGCCCCTATACACAGAAAGATAGGCAGGGAAAAGCATTGCCCTACTTATGTCCGATTATCGTCTGTACGAGACAAATGGGTTTAGGAGATTTCTTTACAGTTAGCATAAAGTGACATTACTTTTAGTCTCATTTAACATGCATAAAAGGACCTCATACCATACGTAATCCATAGTGGTGAGTGTGAGATGGAAGTAAATTTTCGACATGTCATAACGGCGGAAGGGATGTCTTTTGACTGTGGCCCCTCTATTCCAACAAAAGCAAGGCAGGAATTTAATTTAATAGTAATTTCAGGGTACAAGCAAGTTAATCTCAAATAACTGTGCAGCACAGCTTTGTAAGGTTGATGTGCGGCGAGCTGGACCATGTGGGGAATTATGTATGGTGGAAAGGAAATGCTACTTGCCAGGGTTAACGGCGCCAGCCCACGATGCGAGCACAAAGTTACACTTGGTAGAAATTCTTCCTCTTGGCTCGTTATGGCCAACGACTGTTGGCCTGCCCCCATGTTCATGTCTTGATGAATCTTATCAGATGCAAGTACCTTTCAGCCAGCCGTAAACTAAACTCCAAACTGCTTTGTCTCGTCAGGGATGTCGGCCCCCCTGATATGCCAGTTCACTCTTGAAGGGTTATTTTAGCAACCCAATGAAATTATTAAAAACATGTGGTCAATGCAAAGTTATGAGAAAAGGTTAAGTAACTGTAAGCGGTTTATCATTGACTTATGCCCATGTTTACCCCTTCTCCTTAGCCTATTTGCTCGCCACACCAGGTTCTGAAATGCAGTTTGTGTGTGCGCTCTACGAGCGTAAGTGCAGTGCAGTGTGGCACGGAACGATGCAGGTACAGAGCAGAGTGAGCACGACCATGTGTGCGTTTCGCAGGAAAACGAAAATAGAACCTGTGAAAATTCTGTTATTTAATTTGTGCAATAAAATGTCAAAGTAAGTTCATGCAAGGGGAGGCATCTAATAAAGATGCCTGCCTTCGCAGCCCTAAAGCCCTCAGTGTTTTCTAAGTGTCTCTTTGTAAATTTCTGTAATATCCATTCACGTGTCTTTCATCTCCACATAATCCATACAGTGCAATGTTTTGGTATAATGAATAATATTTACAGGGCCAATCCGACCGGCACGCCACACTGAGAAAGTCAGTAGTTGTTCATGTTTGCGAGAGGTGTGCCACATCATGTCGGGGCTCATGTTTTGCACGCTCAGGCAGCCATCACCATATTGAATTAATAATTTCACAGCAATAGGTATTTTAGCATACCAGAACATTTTTGTATTTCAGCTGCCCCTGACTTCATCATTCCTCGCACATACCCAGTGCTTGCATTGCCTGGGTAGACTTAAATTATACTTAAGTTATTTCATGTGACCATGTGTCTGTTGCACAGTATTACCCGAGCTGACAGGTTTGTAAGCAGTACCAAATGTAAGATTTTCCCGATGGGAATGTAATCTTGCAACCGAATAAATCGCAGCAGTGATGAGTTACCACATATGGATTATTTCGAGTTCGCCACAAGGCATTTAAGGTAGGGGCCTCGCGCCAATTTTCTCAATGTGTAACTTACTTGCAAGTATGTCTGAAATGGTCACGGGTCAGCAGAATAAGTAACAGTGTTTCGTATGGGCGTGTGGTGAGCCCATATATCCCACAATGCACAAGTAAGGGGATTATTCAGTCAGTATTAATTTTATTCTACGAGGAGACAACGTCCGTGTCCATCGGCTGAATGACCCTGAGGAACGAGTATACAGCTGGTCCCCGACATCACATTATTGTCAACTTGACAATATCAGGCGCCCTGGGTAATTATCTTCACCGAGATTCCAGAACTATATTCACCGCTCCTCACCTAAGCAATGTCCTTATTGACCAACACCTTGGCACTAGTTGCCAGCCTCCTGCGCATTATACCAACTTCAAATGGCTTGCCCGAATGTGTGACAGATTTATACCGCCGTTCCGGCACCTTGACTAAAATAATTGACGCTCAACTTTGGTGCCAATCATCATCTTAAAATCTGAGCAATTTTTCCTACAATTCTCCTGCATCAAAACCTTTTTTCCTAAATTTTGCAAAAATTTTCTTGCAATTTTACAGCATTTCCCTGGATTTACCCATAACTAGAGGGAAACAAGGTCAACCAGATGACCAGCATAACATGTGGAAGCATCGAGACGCCTTCTAGAGAACCCCGATGATGCCAGGGTGGATGCACATGGTCGGTGAGGTAAGGTGCCAAAACAGTTTAGCACTGCAATTAATTCAGCACAGAGGGGATGTGGCGAGAAAGTGGGGAGGAGCCGCCACCTTGGGACAGCAATGTGATGTCACCACAAAGGGACAAAGGACAGGGCGAGTCGAGCACACCAACCCACCCATCCGTCCACATTGTGCCGCACCACAAGGAGGGAGAAGAAGAAACGAGAAGCGGTAGGAACATCTGGTCGCTCCTCCCCCCTCCCCTTTCCATCAAAACCAATGAGCACTGAGCAGAACAGCGGAGAGCCTGCCATCCATTTACCACTGCCCACGCTGTGCTCCTGTGATATTTCCAAGGCACACAACCATGATATCATGCTCCCCCATACCAGTCTTCCACATACCACATTTCTGCACTAGTGTGGTAGTGTTTTCAAACCACCATGGCTGGCCAGATGCAGTACAGTGCACCGCCACCATTGTGTCTGCAGTGTCTGCGTGAAAAACCACTGGATGTGGTAGACAGATACAAAATGGGACCTGATTTTGCAAGTGTGCGCAGCTTGTGCTTGTACTGCCAGCATTATAAAGTGCGCTGATCTGGTGTAAAGCTTTTGAACTGCTGCTTCACCTGCGATTGCCTTGGCTTTCTCTCTCCTCCCGTTTTCCGCCTACCTCTTAGTTACCCCTACCTCTTCTTCACATGCGCGGGCAACAGTTATGTAATTGGTTGATATATTTTTTGGTTGAACGAGGCTTGCTTTCGAGCTAAGCTCGTCCACTTCTACTCAAATTAGCTCAGTGAGAATACCTCTCTGGCATTTCTGTTCGGCTGTCCACTATGGACTCTGTTCAAAAGCCTAAACCTTACTAGTATTTGAGCGTGCTGATATGTATAATGCAGTGCACGAAGAGTCGCATGATGAGGTGGGTTCGTGACATTTTGTAGCCAATTGATGGTTAACCGAGTTAGGGTTTTGTGGGCGCTATTTTACTTGCATACTAAATTCTGTTTGGCAAATCCTTAGTGTTTTTTCAAAATTAAGTTTGGAGTAGCTTGTAGTATGTGGTGCCCTTAATTCTTTTGCTTTAAAATGGTCTACTTGTTGAAGTAATGTAAATTCCTAGCTGCTTGTCGCCTGAAAACTTCATGGCATTGAATTGGGACTGTATCATCATGCGCTATGTTTAATGTTTTAAATAATTATTAACCCATCTGCGAGTACCTTTACATTTTGAATCATCAGTGCTAGAACTGCTTTCAGGAGTTTTAAATTGTGTTTTTTAAATGTTGTGTGTACGTGTGGTTTTTAGTTTGGCTGTATAATATTTTCGAAGCATCAACTTTTCCTTTCCAATGAATTAAATGTTTATAGTGGTGCTTGAGAGTAAAGATTTCCTTTTGTAACTTAAGTTATTTTAATTGAGAGGCAATGAGATATTATTATTCTAATTTATTAATCTTTGTTGTTGCTTTCAAATGAGTATAGAGTGAGAACTAATGACACATTTATAATCCTTTGTTTGGGATTCATTTCAGTCTTTTTATATTTTTAATGTGTATTTTTCATAATTTCATTTGATCGCCCTGCTTTGACGGCCATTCGGTGCCAGGGTTGCACTTTTAAATGTTTTTAATATTAATAAACTTTGGTAAAATCTGTAATCTGAGTAAATGGAAAACTGAATAAATGTAAATTGAAATTGAATCTGATTGTGTTCTTGGGTTTTCATCACAAGTGCGATCGAAATACTAGCCCATCAAGCAATTGCATCGCGAGCAAATGTGGAGAAGAGCAAGTGACAGAAAATTTGTGCGGAATATTGTTATGCATGGGATTGGGAACCACACCAAACACATGTGCACAGTGCACCAAGAATGCTTGAGTCCCACAGAGTTACACGGCGCAATCGGATTGTGGTTTATTTGCGATGAGTGCATTGGACAGTTGAACCCGACAGTGATCACAAACTTTTCAACCGACTTACTCATGGGCAACCAGCCCGGTGATTCAGTGTGCCAAACAGAAGAAAGTACGGGAAACAATAAACAAGCAATGCAAATGGATGGAGATTGCATCACCATAGTAAATATGGTATGTCACATCGAGAGTGAAGGATCAGACGAAAAGGAAGCGCAAGACAAGGAAGTACACTGCAGGTAGAGGATGTCAGCAACCACATGTCACCTGCGGCTGGGGCCTCTGTGACAGCTGTCAATCATCTGGCACAGCATAGCCAGTGCTCGGTAACGACTGCCAACCCTATCCATGTTACCTTTACCACTCCCACCTATGATGCCTTACATACAGAATTTCCACCTACCAACCCACACCGTTATTTCCACAACAAATACCCAGCATAATTCCCACATCTTTTCCGGCACCGACACCACTAAAATCTTCCCCCCCCCCCCCAATAGCTACAAACCGCAACCTGTGTTCAGCTGGCAAGCAGAGAGGGAACTGCAACAAGAAGCAAAACAAGATAGAGGCAGCCCAGACACCATCAGCAGCCCTAAACGATCACCACACAATTTCAACACCTACCAACATTTATTGGCATGGTAAGTGAAGGGTGTACGTCACGTCTGAAATGTTACGAGGTGGATGAAGACAAGTGAGCCAGTTGCATCGGCGGCCAATTACTAGGAGAAGCAGGGAAGTGGTGGGGTGCTGTCAACCTCTATGGCATGCAGTGGGACGAGTTTGTGCAAGCTTTTCAGTGCCGATACAGAAGTGTTTTTACATCCCCAAAAAGTGCAAAGCAAATTATTCTGGCACTAGCAACAGCCTGGTGAACAACTACCAATGTTCATCACGTAAAAGTCACATCTGATCAAGCAATTCCACCCTCAACTGCCAGATCGGGAGGCACTGGAAATCATTGCTGAGAATACCTTACCAGATTACAGAGCCACCATACTACCTTTCCTAAACAGCAATATGGAGGGTGTTCTCAAAGCTGTTATCATTGTGAAACAAAGTCGAAAATCATCATGTCTTTAGTAATTTCCCGTATTTTTACCATCACTTCAATAACCTCGCCTGTGTATTGATGTGTAGCCAATTAGATTGGTTGTTTACATTTCTTCATTTCTGCTGGATCGATGTAACTATCAAGAACAAAATTATGAGAGGCTACTGTGTCTACTACCATTCTGCATGGAATATCACCAACTTGGATCGGAATGCATATGAAATTGTGAGTTTTATTCGTAATTAGGCCTAGTGCGATGCGGGTTGCGTTCTGTTGTTGTAGCGGCCCAAGTGGGTTGTGCCAGGCTGCCATATCCCCACAGTCTTTTTCCCGGCGGTGGTCTGTGTTGTTGTGTTGTTGATCCACGTGGAAAATTTGCCCATTCTGGAAACTCATCTCTGTGTGGTCCATTACACCACCTACAAGGGCGTGTAGTAGGTCGGTTGCTGTTTGTGAATCTTGGGGGAGCTGTGTTGTGTCTATTCGACTCATTCACTCTAGGCTGAGAAGTTGTTGTTTTGGTTGGGGCTGCAACCCGTTTCAGGAACTCTTGTTACTGTTTCTCCCACGGGCAGGTTTATCTGTTTGTTTACGTTTGTGTCTCGCTACAGTTGTGGTTTATCACGGTCGTTACCCAGTCTTGTGGTACTGTTTGTGTCCAATAGAAGTATGGTTTGAAGAAACTCTTGCTCTGTATTGTGGATGGTAGAGGCTAAAACTAGGCGATGCTCCTTCCTACCTGAACTTGCCGCTACCTCCAACACGTCTTGTTGTGAAAGTTCAGGATGATATGTACATATTAAATTGATTTTTGTGGCGAAGTCATAGAGTGACTCGTCAGTTTGTCCCCACGTAATAGTCTGGCTTCATGCACGTAGTGATGTGAATGTTGTGGCAAATCTGCTTTTAAAGTTCATCTGGAATTCTTCTCAAGTTAACCTGTAGCAGGCTGTACCACGCCACCAGGGCTTCACGTCTCGTGAAAATCTTTCGCTTATACATTGCGGCCAATATCATGGTCAACCCGAAATCTTCTCAAGCACTGTTCACAGTCATGAATGTAAGCTCCATGGTCTTCACTTGCTGTACCTGCATAGGTTGGTAGTGACTGGAACTGAGCTGGTATAGCTGAATATTATGGTTGGCAACATTGGTACTGGTTTACATACTCCATTACGAGTCGTTTGGGGGGGGGGGGGGCAGAGCTGTGCAACAGGCTGTTGTTGGTGCTGCTTGCAGTAGGGGTGTCGAATACTGTGGCAGATGAGGCGAGACCAACAGTGATGCGTGGAGTGGGTAATCGCCAACACAATGTGTGGTACTTTACATCGATTTTCTTTATAGTATTGTGTCAGTGTTAGATATGTCTGGCCGGAATTATTCCCAGTTCCAGATGTGTTCGCATGGCTGGTTGTGGTCTCTGTTGTTCAACTACACAGAGAGCGAAATCCATTTCATGCGCATTCGTCCTTGTTGTCCATTCCCATGGCGTGATACAACCTCCATGGTAGACGTGTTTGCAACTGACAAATGCCAGTGTGACGGTTCCATTTCTGTCACACCAGTTTTAGTGTGCACACTTCTGCAGCATTTTCCTTAGTTGCGAGCCTGCTGGTTCCGTGTCGATGGCCAGTAGCGGACATGTACACAATGATGGCGGGCACACCGGATTGACAAAACGCTTGGCTTATTGAGATTTCAAACAATGGTTACACAACACCTCAGTTCTCCCTATGCTGATGTGTGGTAGCACACTGTTGTAAAGTTCTAGATTCGCCTTCTCGATTCCTTTTTGCGTGCGCTGCATGTCGGCGGTATTTTACAAATGTAGGCATTATAGTTCTCCCACCCGAACAAGAACAGATATAGTTGTATAGTCGTTCGTAAACACTGGGTGCATAAGGAAGCTGGTATCCAATTAGTGCTCTATAGATCAAAACATCCTTGGTAGGGCATGCGATGTGTCAGCATCTTGGTTCTTCTGCCGTACCCGGGTCGACAGCCCGTGGCTGATACCTGTGTGGGTGGTGCAGTAGGGTTGATTACTGCTTGCATAACGCGGCGTGAATCGAGGGGTAGAAAGCAGGTGGTCACTTCCCTTCGATGATGCAGTGTCCCAAAATAGCTGACTTATATCACCAAGCTGGTTGTGTGGTAATGAGGCAAGTTTCAAGATGGTGGACAGCAATGCTCATTTTTGTGCACTTTTCCATTTGGCTACCCTGACTTATCCTCATATATTTTCCATTTTCCATTTTCCATTCAACACTTATTCTTTTTCATGAAAGAGACTCCACCAGTAGTGGAAATAGTGAGCAAAGCTCAAAGGAAAATGAGATACGTACGGCCCATGTTGTCGCACGTGGTGTAAGGGATAGTGATTCAGAACGCAGGTTGCCGGGAGTGGTATACAAGGTTAATATATGTAAAAATTGAAGAAGACGGGCGTTGGGATGGATGGCGAGAAAGGTTAGGCCACTAGTTGTGGCACAACATGATCTGCAGCAAACTGAACCATGGGAGGAGTGCGGTATAGTGGGTAGGAAATGCTACTTGCCAGGGTTAAGGGCACCAGCCTGCCATGCGAGCACACAGTTATACTTGCTAGAGACTCCTCCTCTTGGGTCATGAAGACCGACGACCGTTGGCCTGCCCCCATGACCACATATTGATGGATGTTATTAGTTGAAGGTACCTTTCCGCCAGCTGTAAACTAAACTCCAAATCGCCTTTTTTAATTAGGGATGTCTTGTTCCCTGATACGCCTACTCATTCCTGAAGGGCTATTTCTGCTACCCAAAACCATTATTAAAAATACATGGCCAACGTAAAGTTACGAGAAAAGACTATGTAACCGATTAGAAGTTTTTCATAATAAAACGTTGGTATCTTGCTATATGAATTTATTACAAGTTCTTCCCCATCAGGACACTGAAGTTTACATTCTGCCATTTTAGCCAGGCGGATTCTTATACAGACGAAATGTCCATAGGGCCTATGCAATTAAGTTGCATAGTACACCTCAGTTGTATAAAAGACGAGCGAAGGGTGATAGCCCATGTACTCCGGGCGAGCAATAAACAAGAGGTTATGGTAGACTAATGTTAATTAAGCAGAATTCCATTATGATTATCAAACAAAGATGAATTGCCTGGAGCACTGCAGCACAGTTGTACTTTCAAGAGATCTAAGATGATATTACTGTCTGTTTGGCACGAAGGCCGCTCACTGGCCTACGCTCTCATCCACACACCAGGTAACATAATTTTAAATAAAGAGAAAAAATGAAGGAAACGAATTGGGCTCTACTTTGCCGATGAGGTGTGCATATAAATAAACTCTTAACAACCAAATGTAAAAGCACACCTTGAAAATATAAAAATAAATTAACACATTCAACCAGACAGCATTGCTGTGGCAAACTAACCTCAACATTGACACGTACAAATGAACCATTATATGGTGATTGTTTCGTATTGCGTAACTAAATCGATCGAAAACCACTGTATTGCGTATCCAATGATACAAGTAGTTGAGACAAAAAATGCCAATTATGTATTCAACCACAACTGTAAAAAGCCCAAATAAAACACACAGTTTTTTACCAAAAATTTCTTTTTACCTATCCAGGTGAGAAAACGTGCAGGACCGAAAAGGAGAACATTGCGTATCCCAGGGGGCTGGAGGGAAATTGGTGCGCACCCCACTTGTTTCGAATTCTGTAGCTAGCCGAGTCGGGGGAGAAATGTCGATCTTCACCCAGCTATTTCCTATCGCATATACAAACCGAAAATGGAATATAGGATAAAAGACCACCATTTGTTTCCTATGGCATATCCAGGTTTCAAAAGTAACTATTGCTAAAAGTTTCCTGTTGCGTATCCAAATATATATATATATATATATATATATATATATATATATATATATATATATATATATATATATATATATATATATATTGCCCTTTACTCGTCCTTATTTAAATACATGTGATTCACGATGCTTATTTGTTTTATTTTCCTTTAAAGATAATATTTATTAATAATTAACATTTTTATAATATAAACACTTTCTATATAAAGATTCACACGTAAGCAAACACTAAAAGAGTACGGGAAAAACATTATACAGTTAAAAATTCGATTTTTTAAATTAATGTGACAATTTATTATAAAATGTTTTATCTACATGTTATCACTAAAAAAATGTACCCAAAAAGGATAAAATTTAAAATTCAGTATTTTTATAAATGCAACAATGTAATATGCAATTTTTCACATGTACGCCATCACTAAAAGTGTACACTAAAACAGTGTACAGTTAAAAATTCAAATTTTTATATATTTAACCAATATAGATTATTAATTTTATGTATATATATGATCACTTTTTTTTATAAACTACCTCAACACTCTAAACTGGCAGGTCCAAAGTCCGCAAAAGCAACAGCGTATGCAATTGCATCTGCCGCCGGCCAAACCGGTCATGACAGACACAACCGCGCTATGCCTTTTCGGGATCGCGAATGAATGTAATTTTTTTAAAATTTACCTCAATAATTGAAACTGGCAGATCCAAGTTTTGCGGATGCAACAGATGTAAGTACACCTGTTGTCGCTGGGTATACCCATTGTGACTCACTCGACTATTTTGGGCTTTTTTTTACAGATTGCGAATGAATGTTTATACAAACAGCAACTCAATTAAATATTACTTTTAATTTGAATCAAACAGCACCATCAATTAATCTTTTTTTTCAACTAATCAAATGGCTACTCAATTAAACATTAACTTTATTTTTAATCAAACAACGAAACAATTACACTTTAATTTAAACTTGAAATCAACATCAACTCAATTAAACATTAATTTGAACTTGAATCAAACAGCTACACTGTCTCATTCGCGCCTCTAACTTGAAACAAACAGCTACAATGTCTGACTCGCACCAGTAATTTAAATCAAACAGCCACTCTATAAAGTAATAATTTATACTTGAATCAAACAGCTACTCAATTAAATATTAATTTTATTTTGAATCAAACAGCTACTCAATTATACATTAATTTAAATTGAATCTAACAGCAACTCAATTAAACATTATTTTTTAACTGAATCAAACAGCAATTCAGTTAAATGTTTATTTAAATTTGATGCTTTTTTTTAACCAAAACAAACAGCAAGCCAATCACACATTAAACTGACAGAAACTACAACTCAAACACACTTTAATTTTATACTGCAATGGCAACAGCAACTCGATGAACTTTTTTAAAACTGCAACAACAACGACATCTTAATCTCGCTAGTGCCGACAAATTAAATAACAACCATATAAAACAGATACCTGTCGAAATTAGGATACCCTTCGCCGCCATCTCTTCTGGGCCAATTACGATGGTGGATTTCGGCGGTGTGAATCAGCAAAGTGTGCAGTCGCATCTCAGTACCGATGATTTTTTTCCAGACCTACTCGCCAGGTAGCCGACCCAAGCAGGGAATGCTATATCGCACAGAACACCAACTTCGCTCAATGTTTTGAGTGTGCACCCTTATTATCTCGCCTCTCTTCATCTTTAGAGTGTTTCGAATGTTTACCATTCCACTCTTTTCTCTGCACACAAATTCCCACCTGTGATTCACCTGCATGTGACGGTAGCCGTGAATGTCCAAGTTGCTGTAACCGCGCCAGCAGTCTGAAATTATCGTCGTTGCCAGAGCGATCCATTCGCGAATGATTTTTGTCAGGGTTGTCACCTTCCTCTTTTCCACCGGCACTAGGAAGAATTTCGTTGGATCGTCCCGCTGCCCTCTGCCGAAAACCCACTGGTCGTGAACTTTGCATCCGTTGAGGTTCTTTTGTTTGCCCAGGTTCGACTCGTCGATCGCGACCACTTTTCCCAGCCCGCTGATGCGTTTCCTGTACAGCAACATCCATACTATGCACACTTGGTGGCAGAAACTCGACCAGGCAACGACCGTCTTTTCCGAGAACAAAAGTTTGTTCACTTAGTCTGCTGTCGAGGGTGTTTGATCAGGCACCAGAGTAAACACAACTCGACTATCTTGCCTGGGCAGACATCTGACATCGCCACAGCAGACATCGCCGGCAGTGCAGGAGGTTGGCTTAGCAACCACCCGTGGTATGCAGCATTTAAGCCATACTATTTTCAATGCAGCATTAATAAGTAGTATACAGGAACTTTTCTTTAATTAGTATGGAGGGTTGGAAGCACTACCATTCCCGCAAATGGGAACTTAACTTTCACAAATTATTCATTAAGGGCCTATCTCATCTTCACCTCATTGGGATTTTGGCAGACCCTAGAGTCCCGTGTCTCTGTAACTTACTCCAGTTAATATGTGGTTTATAAGTATAGAGCTGATATTGCAATAAATCGTATGTGATGAATTCCAGTGTTTTATTGACTCACCTAGAGGTAACTTCAGCACGGCGCCCTTACGGCAGCAGTATAATAAATGAAGTGTTTTCAGGTTTGCATAACAAGTCCTGTCCATTAGAGTAGTAGCATCAGTGTAAGTAAACTGCATGTAGGATGCCTACATCCTATGCTTTCATGTGGTAGTTTCTACCACATTATCTTAAGTGTTTGTAAGTGCATGTAGCAACACTGAAACAGTATTAGCATCGACATAGACACCAGGGATCCACAAGGGCCATCGACCAACACTCCCCAAAATGCTCTCTAAATATTGCTGGTGCTGCCACACTAATCACTTTGCCCTGTCTGAGAAGTCAGATGGGACAATTCATCATCCTTGGATGTTTGAAAACACCAGTTGGAAGAAATAAAGATGGTTTTTAGATATTACATTGTGGGTGGATCGCTCGAACTCCAGGAGGAAAATTACAGAGAAATAAGGATTCAGTAGAAAATCTGGGCATGGACTCCAGTGCTAGTGAGCACAAGAACAAGTGAAAATGGTTGTATTATGATAAACAGCCAAGATGCGGCTGGAATGAATAAATATGCCCATATTCCATCACGTATATTTATTTATTCATATTTCTCGTACAGAGCGCTGAAATTACACTACCCCCATTAAAGCTAGTTGGACTCTGAAACTGTGTATATGACAGTAGGCCTACAAGGAATTACGATTCAACTACATCCCGGCTGTGTACAATACATACCGAATTGTGAGGTGCTGCTATCTCTGGGCTAGTAAAATAATAAAATGAAATATAAATTATTGTACATAAAAGAAATTAATTATTATCTGTATTAAAATGCTGAATTGCCCGGAGTCCTGCAGAACGGCGGCCACCTGATGAGAAGACGAGTACAATACTAACTAGGGTTGGGCGAGAGATCCTCTCTTAGGCTGCAGCTGCCGTCAACATATTATGTGACGTGATTTAATAAATACATCAAATATGAAAATGAATACTAATACTAATAAATATTTCCTTATGAATCAAAATTGTTACCTGAAAAATTACAACAGTAAAAAATATGTGTTCTTTCATTGTGATTCTGTGGCAATCTAATCTCCCTTTTTTATCGGCTTTCACAGGTCGTTTATATTCACCAGGGCTCCTCCCGTTCTCAGTTGTAATTGTTAATATGCATAGAATTGGCGACAAAAAATTACAACTAATTAAACCCCTTAAAACACAAATTAAAACTTATTATATTTCTTAACTTTCCAAAGGTCGAGTGCACCATGTGCACTGGTTGATTCGAGAATAGAATGCTCAGTATTACTGGCGTCGGTCAGAATATCAGTGCTGTTCTTCAGGTTATGGCGACAGTTTTTATATGTGATGTATTTGTTACATCAATTAGATTTGAACAACATCCAATTAATATTTGCACCCTGCTGGTATATGTTGTTTACTTATTATTAAGTCCTTAACGAAATGTTCCGAACAGCTGGTGTACAGAGCACATTGTATTTCGTAGCAAGTGATGTAACAATAACAGTCAAAATATTACTAAACAATATATTGCACTTTAAAATATAATGACACAATTATCCTCTGTACTTACCTGTAGGTAAGGTTGCAAGGGAACAACAATAATATAATACAGCACATGGTATGACAGTTGCACTGGTATAGAACATAACCCTCAGTACATAAAAAGTGCTGCAGAATCTAAATAAACACAACATGTACACTATATCGCAAGGGCGAAAGCTACATGCGATGCATCCATTGAATTTAAACAACGTATTGACACTTAAGAGAACAAATACAACCACTACAATCCACCACAATGCACTGTGCACACTCGTGCACACACGCAGGACGATGACTTCGGCTACAAACACCCGCACGTGGTACAGAGGTGACTGCTGCGGATGCTAGAAGACAGCATGGTGAATGGGCTTATGCCAAGGGATATGGTCCACATCGTATGCCCCTCCCCTTTTTGATGCAGTTCACTCGACATCAGACGTCTTCCTTACTGCAAAATCTGCGCAGATGGCATAGCTGGCCCCAAGAATGCAGGTTGAAATCATGCAGATGTGAAAGTGGTGGGCGGGGGCTGCGGCTGATGCTCCCGCATGGCCAGACATGTTGTGACAGCTGTGTTGGGCGCTCCTCCACACCCACGGGCTGTACACTTGACACACCGGGTAACACATGCTCGTTTCAAGCGGTGGAGATGGGAGAAAATTTCCCCTTCACCGGACTAGACAATCTGATGTTGCTGCTCCAATGTTGACGGTGCAGGCTAACTGTTTGGACGTCTCCAATCCTTGACAAAGGGCCTAATGCTTCTACTGTTGTGCCTGAGCTCGGACTGCATCTCATCAGCATCGCGACGACCACAAGTTGGTCCAGCACCTGGCGATCATTGTCGTCCTCAGGTGGCTCATCCGGCTCGTCCTCGTCGTCATCGTGGATAGCCGCCGAAGGCAGCTACAAGATGACTGGAATGCAAGGCATTATCTCCACAGTGTGTTGTGCTGGGTCCCATGTATACGTTTCAACGTCGGGTGAGTCAGCAATGGTAGCGCATGGTGTAGTCTGCCCTCTGTTTATATCAGACTTGAAAGAAGGATCGCCTGGCAGGGCAGCAGATGCCTCATCTACAGCGAAATTAGGCGCCGTTATGCCGGCAGTTGCAAGCCATAATGTGTCACAGTGAAAAACAGCGTGTCGGTGGCGACTTACATAATTTTGTAACAATTGTTGACTTGCGTGGACATCACTTGATGAGGGCCGCTCCATTTGGCTGTAAATCTCGCACAAAATCCCCATTGTCTAGCAGACAGTGGATGTGTTCACACATATACAAGTTGCCCTGTTAACAGCCGCGGAGTGGGGCAGGGGTTATCCAGAGTCTGCAGGGCAGTGTAGTGGTGTTGTTTCTCCCTCGCCACCTCCATCTCCCTCTCTCTTGACTCCTACTCTCTCTCCCCTTCTCAGCACGTGGCACTTTCCTTCAAGCCTCTGGAGAACTAGCCGGGAAGGGGTAAGTCACGCCCTTCAAGAATGCAGGCTGGAATTTTGCTTGTCGCCTCGTTGACACGTGTTCACAATTTAAACAAAGTCCCCAGAGTATTTCTGCTCATGACACATGGTTGTCTCTTACACTAAGGCACAATTGTGTTTTTACATTCTGATTGCGTTACTCCATGGGATTGGCCCTTGGGTGGTACCCAGCAGTCGTATGATTTTGTATGTCCCAGCCCGTACTAAACTCCCTCCAGACACGCCTAGTAAATTACATTCCATTATCCCTCAATACAATCTGGGGGTAACCCCAGCTGGTGAAAAAATTAATTTTCAAGTGTTTTGCTGATTATGCACGCATGCACACTGGACATAGGGTATGCCTCTACCCACTGCGAGAACAGGTATGTAACCGCCAAAATAAACTGTCTTCCATTCAGGGTTCTGGGGTAGGAAGGGCCCCGTCAGGTCAAGAGCTACTGTCTCAAATGGTTCGCTCAGCAAATGTGGCTGATGTTGTAGCCCATTGCTGTGCTGGCTCTTGAAATGACTGCATTTGACACACTCCACTACGAATGCCCTCCTTGTAATGCAACACCAGGCTAGTATAAATATTTGCACACATTGTGCCTGGTCTATGTGACTCCTAGATATCCAGACAAATTACTAGCGTGGACGTGATGCAGCACAGCGTCACATACTGCGGATGGCACCAACACTCGCTGCATGTCACTGTTTACATTAGGCAGTGACGTGGGGCAAGCGGCGTCTGGCAGGTTTACCCTGTTCAGACATATCCTTGATGCTTATCACTCTGCAGTGTACATTATTGAGGGCCTGCTCGTTCCGGACTGTCATTGTCCCAGTGTACTCCTGCGCACCACTGGCAAGGGCATGCAGTGCATCGATTCCCGTTAGCGAAACATGGGGAACCAAATTGTTGAGAGTGTTGCCGTTTGCATTAATCGTCGGTTCAGTAGGGAAGCATTTTGTTGTTTTTTCAGTGTTGGGCCTAAGCATGGCGGCTTCATCACATGAATGTCCCCAAGCTATGGTCGGTGCCTTCTCCCAGCGCGGTTGTTCGTGGCATTGCTGGGCCTGAATACTTGTGTAGAGCAACATTACCATCTGTTTAAAGTCCCGTTGTGACAAGTGGATTACCAATTTTAAAATGTCTTTCAGCTCTAGTTCTGGATTGCACGTCTACACCACGCTGTTCTTCTTCATGACAAAATTATACGACTCTTCACCTCGCTCCTCCAGGATCATCTGGCTGCTGGTGTGAAGGGAAGTAAATTTGTTACTGTAACGGTACATGAACATCCGGCTGAGCTCTTTCTATGTCATTCCATAATGGTTGACTCCTCGCCACCATGCTTTCGCATCATTTCCAAGGTACTTACGCATGCAGGACGGCCAGACGTCCACGTCAACACCGCAATGACTTAACCTGCTTCCACTGGCTTTCAGGAAGTCCACTAAGTCCTCACTTGACGTGCCGACATAGTGTGGCAATTGTTGGAAGAGAGTTGGTGTGGTAACAGTGGTTGTGCCAGCTGTTTACTGTTATCTTGTTGACATTGGCATCCGGGCAGTGTCTGCTTCCAGAATGGGTGCCATTTGTAATAGCGAGCTTGAGCACAAAGGCCGGTGTGGCAACTCGAAAAGGGGTGCTGATGGTATTTGATAAATGGTACTGCAAAATCGGTATTAACTGTGGTGGTGATTGCCATCTGCAGCTTAATTTTCGTAGCCAGTTTTGCCATCGGCTGTTCATGCTGGTCCATGAATGACATGGCCTGTCGGCAACGTATGCACACAATGGGCCAGATGTTACGATGGGTTGCATGTTCCCTCTGTGATATGCACTTGACATGGTACAGCCTCCAACACCTGTGGTAGGTAAGAGTTGCAGCTCCATGTCACATCATGAAGGGATGCACGTTCCCTCGGTGATATGCACTTCTCATGGTACAGCCTCCTACACCTATGGCCAGTGAGAGTCGCAGTTCCAAGTTCGTCACAAATTTCTGTGTTTGTACACATCCTCTGAATTGAGCAAAAACAGGAAGGTGGTGACAACAAACTTGATGGTACTACACATGCGCACAAACATGGTGCACATTCTGGGTCCTTGAATCCATTGGCTTGCTTGAGTGTTACGTACTGTGTATCAACATCCTGATCTGTCCCGAAATAGTCCGCGACCAAGCTCCCTCGCACAGTTCCACTTTAAGTAGATCAACCTGCTCCTGTAGCCAACGAGCTGCAGTCACATCGCTACACACACAAGGCCTTCTCTGGAGGTGAGTAAGCAAATACTGGTCTTGTTTCGGCATATGCCTCAGGCATCGATGGCACAACGTTGTTCGTTTGCCATTACATGTTTGCCAGTCCACATTTTTGCAATAGAAATCGCGGAGCAGTTAACACGAAGCCTCCATGTTGACGTTATTTTACAGACCATATGGTCACTTGGCCCGTGGCAATACCCAGTGTGGCAGTATATTGAAGGGGTGGTTCCCTGCTGGATCGACGCAGCAAAGAAGGAGGGGGAAGCATTTGGCAGGCTTCATCTCAGCCAGTGCCAAGATGGCGGTGGTCAGCTGATGTCACAGGTGGATTGTAGACTCAAAATGGCAAATATGTATTGTCCAATGGGAAAACATCAATTTTGGTGTGAACTAGCACGTGGTTGGTTTTCTGATGGGTTTCCCATCATTATTTCTTGACGTGATGACTCCAACTGGAATTAGCACATCATATATTACAGCCAGGAGCGGACAAGGGTGAACCAAAGCTCAAAGGACAGGAAACATGTGGTCATACGTGATCTCATGCAGCCTACAATACACAAACAATGAAATGGCAGAAAGGTGAAGATTCAAATGTCCGCTGATGTCGTGATGAACTTGGCGGGATGTACAAGCCACATGGAACGCCAAACCATTTGTGGGCTGATCACTCGGACTCCAGGGGGAAAATTACAGGAAAATAAGCCTTCAGTTAAAAATCTGGGAATGGGTACCAGTCCTAGTGAGCACAAGAACAAATTGGGGGTCATAAAGTATGATGCCCCATTTGGCCACCGTGGGAGAAAAGATGAGGCAACCAAGTGGTTACAATTCAGTATCCCAATGCTCTGATGATCTCCATTTAGCTAATAATCCAATTGTTCCTCATCTAGTGGTGGTTGTTGGTCTCCCCCATTCGCCAATCTACACTTTCAATAAGCTGTTCTGGCCTCGCAACACGTGGTTTATTAAGTGAAAAAGGTTTCATTATGGTAAACAGTCGAGGTGCAGCTGGAATAATTAAATACACCAGTACACCATTAAGTAGATTTATTTGAACGTATTTCTCATACAGAGCACTGGAATTACACTGTTGCCTAAATGGGATTACGATGAAACTTACATCCCGGCCGTGTACAATATATACCAGGTTGTGAGCTGGCGCTGACTCCAGGCTAGCAAAACAATAAACGATTCCAGAAAATACATTATATGACAGAAATTAATTATGATCAGTATAAAAATGTTGAGAAGACGTTTACCAGACTAATAAGCATTGGGTGCGAGGCCCTCTCATTGACTGTAACTTCCGCCAACATATCACTTGATGTGAGTTAATAAATATTTAAAAAATGAAAATGAATTGATACATCTAGCTATAAGGCTGATGGGGCGAAATCGCAAACAAATACTTCCTTATTAATCAAATTTGATGTGTATAAAAATTACCACAAAAAAATATGTGGTGAAGCTCAATTTTGTATTGGCTTTCCTCCCGTTCTCAATTGTATATTTTAATATGCATTGAATTGGTGACAAAATTTCTTATAACTAATTAAAAACACTTAAAGCACAGAAAATAAAACTTATTACATTTCTTAATATTCCGGCCACGTAGTCGAGCGCACCATGTGCACTGGTTAGTTCGAGAGTAGAACATTTAGTATTTCTGGCATTGACCAGTATTTCAGTAAGTGTCCTTTATTTTATAGTTGGCAGTTTTTATATGTGATGTGTTTGTCACGTTATTTATATTTTAATAATTTCCAATTAATATTGGCACCCTGCTGGTATGGGTGTTTACTTATATTAAGTCCTTAATCAAGTGTTCCAAATAGCTGGTATACAGAGCACAATGCCTTTTGAAGCAAGTGACATAAGAGTAACAGTAAAATATTACTAAACAATACACTGCACTTTAAAATGTAACTTGACAATTTGCATCTGTACTTACCTGTACGTAAGGTTGCAAGGGAACAACAATAATATAATACACACATGGCATGATAGTTGCACTGGAATACAACATAACCCTCAATAAATATCAAGTGCTGCAAAATCTAAACAAACACGACAGGTACACTATATCGCAAGGACGATAGATACGTGCGATGCACTCACTGAATTTAAACAATATATTGAACCTTAAGGAAAACAAATCAAAGCACTACACTCAGCACCTTGGCCTGATGCCCCCCCCCCCTAGAAAAAGTCCTTTAACTCGGCATTACTAATCAATCTTCCGTGTAACATCTCGCTGGTGGCTGAATCTTCTCCCATGATCACAGTCGGTAGACGTGCGGCTCTCATTGATTAAGTGAAGCTCGGGACCCACGTGGTTTTGAGCTGTCAACACGTGTTCCCTTGTGTTGTTTTCCTCTGAGCACACTTGGCTGAAGATTGTAACAAGAAGGTTCCCCGTGTTTTTGTTTTGCTCCCCTGTGGTCATGAAATGTAAACACTCTCTTCCCCTTTCTGTTGTTGTTCTGTGTACTATTACAACATGACGTTGGCTGCTATTGCTCTGCCACTGATGCACATTGCTGCAGTGTGTAAACAGGCAGTTCGCAGTGTTTTTGCCATTATTCTGCTGGCTTATGTAGTCGTACTGCTCTCGCTGTCGGCGATATTGTGTGGGTTATGGAGGTCTCAGGTGCATGTCCACAAGCTATGCACGTGATGTGCTGGTTTTGTCGTGGACGTTTGGTGCAGGGGAAGGGAGGAGAAATCTTGTGTCTCCTATTCGTCACTGCTGCTATATTCTGCCACGAATGGGCATCATCTCCCTGGAGAGTAGTAATTTTCAACACATACTCCTGATGGTTCCCCCTGTGTTTGTCTCACTTCCTGGTGTTGTTTTTGCAGTGGCTGGCATGGTGGGCTGCTGACATCTCAGAGTCGTCATATTTTCCTTCCGTGCATCCTGGATGTATACCGCTGTACTTTGAACCATGGCAATGGGAGCAGCAGTTTGCCTTGTGGACGAGATCTCGTTGGGCATGACACCTGTCCGTGGGCTCAGGGCGAGGGGAATAGATTTTCAACATTCGTAACATCTGCTAGTGGTGTCATGGCTCTCTCACTTTTCTCTCATTCACGTTGTTGTGATGCATTATTAACGTGGGTGTTGGTCAGCCTGAGGGTGTTGCAGTGAAAAATTGCTTTTGTGCATCCACCTAACTGTACTTCATAGCACATATCTCCCATTGGCAGTGTAATCACGTGAGGTCCGCTCCATTTCTCTACTAGACTTGTGCTGCTGTGTGTTCTGTGAGTTCTGTCCTGCTGACTGGTTATGTGCTTTGATGTAGATGTGCTGGCCTGGTTGGAGTTTTGGTGAGGGTCGGCCTGAAAATGGTTTTCACTGCGCTATTCAATGCCTTTGATTTTCTCATGGCGCATGCACGTCTCTCTCCCCTTTTCTCGCCTCCTTCTTCGCCTCTGGCGCGATCTTTGGCCTCTCCTGCGAACTCCCCGGGAGTAGCAGGACACAACCTTGCAACAGCTGGGCTGGCAACATCGCCATAGTCTGGTTTACTAGTGTTCTTACAGTGAAGAGGGTAGCAGGGTGTAATGTATCCGCTTCCCTAACTCCTATTCTCTAACCACTGAACCAATAATATCTCATTCAATCTGTTGTCATGAGTAAGATGTGGTAGACATACTTATTCTGTGATGTAGCTCTAGTAATTCACTAACAACTTCAGCAAGTTCATAACACAACTACTGTATTGAACATCATATATATATATAAGAATTGATACAACGTGTTACAATAAATGATTAAATTCACAAGTATCCAATTAACTATTACTTTCATATGGTTCGGTGCCGTTTATGTCACACTATACTCAAAGTACCAAATCTTGCCAGGTAATTTTATTAGTGCTTTAGGGGGCAGTGTGGTCTCGAAGGGTAACATAACCCCATAGCTGCTTACCTGAGTTATGCTCACCAAATAACACAGAAGAGTGAGGTATTTACCTATCGAGAAATTATGTTTGTACAGAAGTGTAGAGAGGAAAAATGATTGTTTGTTTGTGTAAAGATGGGAAGCAGTCAACTCCATTTTTACCAAATTCCTTATGAGAGAAAAACAAATTTATGTGAACTTCAGAATGCTCGTATTTTTTAATAGCATTGCACAGATGGTTAAGGTCACAATACCCAGTTGCATTCCACGTGTTAACATCTTTTGAAAACAATAAATATTGTCAGCAAAACAATTTTGTTTAGGTTCTTGCATCTAGCTAACCACGAGTGTTTCTGAAAAAAGAAAAACAATTTTTTTGGAAATTACGTACAAAATTTCCTTTCTTGCATGTTGTCATGACCATAAGTTAAGGTGTCGGCCTACCCTCTTTTATGATGTCACATGCAAAATCGTGCCATTTAAACATATTTCGTACCTAAATATGAAATACACCGCTTGTAAAAATATTAATATTTGTTAACACAAAATTTGCCAGAGTGAAAAATATTTCATCGCGCACGAATATGTATAACAATCTCAACAGTGAAACTAAATTAAATAATAATACGATTCGTGTTGTGCACACGAACTTGCTCACGCATCAATAGTTGCTGTAAACTACACAACGTCAACTGCCTCCGGCTTGCCCAGTCGGCTATGTCCGCTTCAGTTCGGTGAAGAAAGCACTACGATCGTAGCTTCTAACACAGGTTGACACAGCCAAAAGTATCGCCCCTCCCTGAGTGGTCTCCCTACCCTGCCACTCCTCCATCGGCTGGGAAACCATTGCATCCGCCTAACAGCTGAAAGCATTACTTACAGCGCTTCCAAATACCTAGGGTTTGCTAGCCAATGAACGAGTTGTTTTCTTATAATGTACAGTACTCTTTCCCCCGAGTATAATGTGTACCACATGAGTTAAAAGTTACCTTAAAGTAAATATCAGTTTGAATTTATATTTATTTTAAATATAACATTGTCAGGAAAATGTTTGGGCAAGCACTGCTTGCCTTGCTTGCCCTGACAGGATGCCATTGAAGCTGAGCAGCGCGGCCACAGGAAGGAAGGAGGTATGTCCAACGCCACATTTAATGTCATGAAGAATAATTTAACCCCTTAAAGCTCGACAATGTGCATGGGTAGAGGAAGTTTGAAAGTTTGCGTGCGTGTGGTGCGAGTGGGTTCAACAATGTGTCAGGATGTGAACTCTTATAGAAAATACAAGCTGGTTAATAACAATAAAGAAATTTCGCCTGTTGGTAGAAACAGTAATAAGTTGACAAACTCAAAGGTAATAGGGAGCATTAAGTTCATGAGTTGAAACGTAAAAGTACGCAAGGGAATATTAACACAACTGGGAAGTTACTACCTGTGTGAAAGGTAGGCGAAACTCCAGAAATTGTTAGTGCCAGACTGTCGTGCCGTCATTTGTTTGGCTTGCGAGAGCAAGAAGACTGACTGGGCAGTTTATAGCCAAGCAGCGGAATGTGCTTTGTTTGTGCACTAGAAAATTCTTACTGACTTACACTGGTACAACAAGGTTGGTTTGCATCACAAAGATAAGTACACAATTGTTACCCTAACATATTTGAGATAACTCTTATAAAAACCCTCATGTGGGCAGGTAATGTGATGCATAGAAAATAGCCTGGTCATGTGCGCAATTTTTAAAGTGATATAAAATACAACAGTAGTAATTGTAATAAGAACTTGACCTGAACAATATGAAACAAGGACTGTTGAATTAAAATAGAAAAATAAATAGCAACGAACAGTATTAATATTCATAAACAGTTGAAGGAGGTATACAATAATGCCTGAAGAGATGCACATGGCCGCCTGGTAAAGGTTCAAAAATGTGTCGTGGATCATCACTGATAGTTCAGGTAATTGTGTTCACTTTCAGATGCACTTTTTGTATATACCAGAGTGTGGTATATAAATTGCTCGCATGCAGGCAGAGCGCGAATCCGATTAACAGTTTGCACTTTTGGTCAATTGGAAGTGTGTATGTGATTAATCACTATATATATATATATATATATATATATATATATATATATATATATATATATATATATATATATATATATATATATATATATATATATATGAAATTATTGGTTGTTAAGAGTTGCCTTAGATAATAAATAGGCATGAAATTAAATACATAAATCCCATGTAATAGAAATTTGATTAGTAAATATTAACACACATATAGGGCAATTGTGAACAATACTATATGCATGAGAGTATAAAGTCAAAATATAAAAAAACATGCTTGGGAATGAATTGCATTGTAATGATTAATACAAGTAGAAAGTAATAGTAAACAATAATTCTATGATACCTAAACTGTAAGAGTTTCCATTCATTCCCTATATATATTTGGTTTCAGAACATATTTATTCACTATATGTACATACATGAAATGTTGTCAAATATTATATACATATATATATAACATAATGCTTAAAATATACCTAAAGAGAGCATGTTGAATAGTGTATTAGAATATGCTGTCACAAGGACACCACTGTTGATGGCCGGAAGTCATAAGGTCCAATGTGAACTGCATGCTCTTGAGTGCAGTATACTGATTATACCCATGAGAATGGAATTATATATCATAATATAAGGGTAAACGAAATTGAACATAAAAATGTTACAAGAAATCCAGAAGGCAGTTAGCAAAATACATAATTAATTAATTGATTATATACATCTAGGCCTGTAGGCCTGAAATGAATGTAACAGTATAGAAAAAGCTGTTTGAAGGTAAACAAGTAGGAGTAATGTTTGTAACACCTGTGGTGGTGTATTAGTCATACTTACACTATTGTGAGAAATAGGCAATTAGAGTCCTTTTAACAATAACAGGGATACTATGTGTAAGTGAAACACTCAAATGCAGATGTAGACATTTGGACTAATAAAAATTTGGAACACTATCTTGTAACCAGCATAAGCATGACTGTAGCTCTTAGGGGAGCATGTTGATATAAGCTGTTCATGGTAAAGTGAGCACTTCTGAAGCCCCAGTTTTTTCTTACCAGTAATTTTTATCTTTGTACCACTTTTTAAATATATATTGTCATGTAAGTAATTAACACAATGTATATATTTCATCGTACACGAAAATTAACATCTAAGGCTACAACAAATATATTTATTGACTACTATTCCGAAAGAGAGGGGTTTCAAAACGTGCTCACTTTAATGTGAAGTATAGATATCTTAACCAGTTTCACATAGAATCTAATAACAGCAGAAAGAAGTAGGGAAAGAATAGCCATAGAGGTGTAATCAAAGTGAGCGTGTTCCAAAATAGAGAAAAGTTGGTTGTTACATAAGAATAGCTTGTGGTGGTTTACATCAACATTTTTCAAAACTGATAAGTCTGCTAAATTCAAATGCCAGTTATTATCAAGCACAGATGTAATGTTTGAACATTGGATTCCAGCAGTCAATGGCAGCTGTTAGAGGTGTAATGACTGTTCATTCAGCCAGTGGACGGGTACTACTGTCTGTTGTAGCGTGACAGACGGCGCACGAACGTGACATAATCACGTGGCCTCGATAATATTTTCCTGAGGGGTTGCAATGCGACAACCGCATGGCGCATGAAGTTGTACACTGTCAAAGTTGTGGTTGGTGATAAGTGAATTAAGGGATGCATTTGCACACCAGACTGTGGTACCAGGAGAGGGGTTTGTTAAAATATCCTGGTGTGGGAAAATAGGTGTGACAGTTAAAGACGTGTCTTGACAGCATTGGAATTTGCACGAGGAAAACAACGATTTGGCATCATCAAGTAAAATGGCAGATTTTACTCACTTGGCATTATTACTAGTAAGGGATTGTTTAGGAATGGCTAGAACATCCATAGGGGTGTCAAGCAAACATGAAATAGTTTTCACTGTGTCCATGGTAGGATCAATGGCAACAGTGGGCGATGGGCTGTGAATGGTACAGGAGTGTTTCTAGAAGTTATAAGTGACTTAATTAATATTGTATAATTGTCGTGCGGAGTGCAGACCTTTAACGGAGACTTGCAATTTGCCAATCACTTGAGAAGTAGTGAGGGAACATTCAACCAAGACATGGGAATAAGATTCTATTATGCGGAAAGAGGAATACTCAAGTTGAGACGGAGTTGCGAAATTTGGGAATTCAATTTCGTGAGGTCGTCAGTGAGCTGGCTTTTGTTTACAGCATTTAAAGCTAATCTGTTGAACTTGCAGGCGTGGATGTATGATTGTACCAAGTGTTCTGAGACCACATTATTAAAAATCTTCAAAAGACTAATAGAAAGCAAGTCAGTTTGAGCTTCAATGTTGTCCAATTTACTGACTGTTACATGTTGCTTTTCTAACATATTTGAAATGCCGTTTACATTTGTGGCAAGGGAGTTAACCTTATGCTCAATTTTATGCTGTAATTCATGAATCACCTTGCCGGTCACATTAAGGCGGTATTTGTATTCTGTACATTATCAGCAAGGGCTGTTATCTAGGAATCTAGCATGCCATCATTGTCTAGCAATGTGTGTAAATGTTTAGTGGTCAATAAGTCACAACACCAAGCACCCATTTCCCCAAGGAATTGTATACCTCTTTTGGGGCAGAATTGAGTATTCACATTTTCCAGAATTTCTCTCAAGATGCTAATTTCAATTACCTTCAAATAATCGTGTAAAATTTGTCCATTCTGGCAAGATGTGGAATTTTTCACTGCACAGGCAACGTGCCAGAATTGTTCAAGTTTGGTGGGCATTTTGGGGAGATGCATCGGAATTGTGTATATGAAATGTTTCCTCATAGAGAAAATCAACAGTGGCTGGCTTGTAATAAAGCCCTGCATGAATACGAAATGGTGTGGAAGCTGACAGGACAGTTGATAGCACTAAGGACAGTATGACGATGACCTTGGACACACGCCAAGCTGCGGAGATCCCCACTCCATGGATGTAACTCGAGCACATGCACCTGGTGTGTCTCGCACCAGCGCAGTGTAGCCAACAGCGAGTGACATGTAAGGCAGCGACTCGTGGCTGCCGTAGTGGGGCCGCAGGAAGCGTGAAGTTGGCGAGCGTGGAATCCCCACTCTGCTTTCCGCCACGCTGCAGCGGTCTCCTGGCTTGACAGCAGTCAGGAAGTTGGCGAATGCCTCGCGCTGTTCGGCTCTAGCTGCGAACACTGCGGTGCTTTGTGTCTGTTGTCCGCACACCTCAAAGCACGGCATGATCAGGCTGCATAGGTGGTGGTTCACACAACGGACCCATTGTGCAACACTTTGTAATCCCCAAGGGAGAATTACATGAACTGTAACATATTTATGGCTAATATTAAACAGGGAACAATAGAACACTGACAATTCACTTGCATATACAGTAGGTTAAAACACATAGGCTGGTTTGGTATGGTGCGTACATACTGTATCGAACCTGGGCAGCCCAGATTTATTGGTCTGAGTGTGCACAGTAGAATTCCCTAATATGTCGGTCCCCTTGAAGGGGCCGCGATATTGATGTGTTGAGGCCGTCTACTGACCTCTATTACGTATCCAGACGTAATCATTGATATGTAAAGTATTATCACTATGAGTACGGTCAAACTGGGTTTTCTGACTAACTTGGGCCTGAAGTAAATTAACCCTGGCCATCCCACAGTCCTGTAAAAGTTTTTCATACCAATTATAGGCACGTGGTTAATTTTGAGCCACGAGTACCTGTGCCAGCATGGCAGCTTCCACCCCATGTAATAAATGGAAGGGAGTAAACTTCATTGTGGAATGGACACTTATGTTATAATTAAATTGTATGAACTCTGGATACAAATCCCAGCTGGCCTGATCGGCATTATCACAGGCTGTAATTTCATCTAGGGTTGTAGGACATGGTAGTTAATTTGATTTACACCGAGGGATTTCGAAAAATTACTAATGAGCTCATTCTGAAAACTCGTACCTCGATCAGTTAAGATTTGTTGTGGGCAACCAAATTGGAGTACTACGTGTTTAATAAATCCAGCGCACGTGGCAGCATCAATAGAAGGGACAGCTTTTAATACTCTGTAATGTGTTATGTACTCCATCATAACCAGAATGTACTTGTTCCTACATACTGTAAAAGGCAGAGATCCCATTGCATCTAAATCCCACATAGATAATATAGGTTGTGAAGGAATAGAATTTAAGGTACCTGTGGGCTTATCGTTAGTGGTTTTATTTATTTTCGGCAAAGGAGAAAAGATTTGACATACTGTTTAGCATTTGTTTGCATTGTATCCCAATGATAGGCCTGTTCGATCTAGTGTAATGTCTTAAGGATGCCAAAATGCATGCCCCCAAATAGTGTGTCATGGTGAGATTGATTAATTTTTAGAACATATAATTGTGTACGAGAGTGAGCTTAGACACACCCAGGGGTGTATTTACTTCTAGAAATATTTTACAATTCGCTGCTATGCCATATCGGCGACTTAATGTACAATACTTGTTATCTGCCTGTTCAAGATTAAGTAAGGCTAATTTCAACTGTTGTATCGTATTCTCCAACAAAAGGAAAGGTATTCACAACAAGTGGACATAACTGAAAAACTAAGTAGTCGGCGATTTTGATGTATCTGTGGGGATGTGTATACACTGGGAAAAGTGGCGCTTGCCTAATTTGAGAACAATAAGAATTTCACATTTCATCAGAGACATGTGGTTTCTAAACGTGGGGTGATATCTTGCTTATGAATATTTATCTTATATATGTCTGGAGGAATTCTACATTAGGAATTCTATATTAAATTGCGAGTGCTTTGGCTATGCGATTGCGATCTTGTTCTTGGTATTGGGACACTAAATAACGTTTGATATCATCCCAATGAAGCGTGGCGTAATTGACAACAGTGTTACGAATCTCATCGGTTTTACGCGTATCCTGCAAGATGGCTTCTGCGAAAGCTATGTAAAGGGAAGTGTATATTAGCATGTTTTCTTTGACTTGGTAAGGTGTTGCGATGACTGTTACAGTTATTGTGGTCACAGGAGGCAGGGTAGGGTAGTAAAAATTGCACTGCAGAGGTCGATAGTTGTTAACACTTTTGCGCTTGGATGTATGGCAATGCAGCACTGCCGGCAATCAAGTTTAGACAATGGAAGTCTACACAAAAAACACCAGGTGTCATCTTTTAATGGTGCCAATGTGATTGCGGAATTAAAGGTGCTTTCCGATGGTTCAATAACACCTTCGGTCAATATCTCTGCTATTTGGTCTTGTATTATTTCCTGTCGGTGTGGGTAGTAATGAGCTAATTTAATATCACAGAATTTAAAATTCATTATTTTGACAAGCTGACAATGTTGGTGTGACGTGGCACGTTTGAACTGCACAGACCAAGATTACTTTCACATTTTATTTAAATTTTAATGTTGGTTCAATGCTGTTCGAGTTAATAGTGTGTGTCTCATATAACTTGAAGTGTAATGATGTTCTCAGATTATTTTCAAAGCTCACATTATATTAATTGTCTTCATTAATACATATTTTTTAAATTTACATTCCTGTAATTTTTACAGCCTTTTTTAGTTTTGTGTGAAAGTGTTATGATGAAAGTACAATGTAATCTGTGTCTCAGCCAGTTCTATAATTCACATAATTAATTTTCATTTCTCCCTCAAGGGATTTTTGTACTGGTACGGCGTTGTTTACAAGGTGTCACCAATGCTACACCACCATTTTTAGTCTTTGTTCAACGGGCATCAAGGTAGGTCGCTACGACGCAACTCGGAGGTGAAGTAACTTTGTATTTACCACGTAACTCTATTAACTTAATTATATGGAATGATTTCAATTTCTTTCAAGCACCTCTGGAGCAAACTACCCTCCAGAGCAGATTCGCTGCCCCTCCGGTTTAATCTACCATTTACTCTTTTCCATTCTTACGGTACTTAACAGCTTCAGCCCAAGAGGGACTATATTCCGCATACCCGCTTAACTGCTGTGTAATAGTGTACTATTAGGCTTGATTCTTGAATAATCAGAACTTTCTTTGAACAAAATTGTGTTTGTCTACATTATTCTCGCTAGTGAGGCCTTTTTGAATTTAATGCTAGTATTATTTTATTAATTATCAACCATGTGTTGCAGTCCACGTGTTTCAGTGTGCTCATGTATGTCTACGACATCAAGTATACTTCTGCATTGGTAAGGCGTGCTAGGGACCCAAAACATCCCAGTTCATGTGCAATCTACACAATTTCAACATATTCAGTGTGTACTTGTGATGGTGTGCTGGGGAGGCAAAATATCCCAGTTTGAGAGTAACTTATGTGTATTTCTTAATTTTATTCGCTACCAACTACTACCACAAGTAGAAGCTAGGGAGCACAGGGTCATTAGACCGGGTTTTCTTACCATGGCCCACTTGTCAATGAAGGGGATAGAGGGGTATATACCACTCCGACATGTGTCACGTATTTCTAAAACTTACATCTATATACTCAAATTAAAACCTTTTGTACGATTGCTGTTTACATCGATTGAAGAACACATTTTTTGTAGTTAAAATGCTATAGATGCACACTTGGTAATACACAAAAATAACATTAAAACAATAAAAAGTACATCACATACTTTTAATATTAACTAAAACAAAAAAAAAACTTCACATACAACATATTAAAATCATTGGAATTTTTATATCCAAAAACAAACTATTTTTACACAAAGAAGTCATTTAAAATTAGAATCGTCATAAATGTCATGTTGATGTATATGTATTTAAATTAAACACCAAACATCGTGATTGCTACTGGTTACTTATTTATTATAAACCACACAATGTTATATATATATATATATAGCCATGTGTACGCCAGAGATTAGAGTAGTTACAGATGGAACATTAGCAGGCCGGAGTGAGGCCAAGCGGACATTTTTTATTCAGGTCACAATATGGCAGTGTTTATTTTTAAGCTGTTTCTCTGTCGACAAATGTAAATTATGAATTTAATAGCTTTTAGCAGGAAATATTGTTGGGGCAGCACTTGCTCGCAGTCGTACACAGTACAGCTTGCCCCAAAACATTGGCAATACATTCCTTATTGAAAATTACGTGTTTGTACAATAAGACTTGGTTAAGACGAAATACCTACTACTGGAGATATTCACACTTAAAACCGAATTAAGATAAATGTATTGTTGTAGAACCAATTAAAAAAATTCGTATAATTTTATGTTAACAAGGCAAGCAAAATACATAACTAAGAGAGGTGGCCACCTCATTGCATACAACTTGTTCCCTTCAGGTTTAGAGCATTTTGGTGGTTTTGTTGAATGATACGGACAAATTAATAAAAGTGGCAGTTTTGTTGCAACTGCATTTTCGCATTAAAATGTCCAAGATTCCAGTAGCAGCAATGGAATGCTTGGCACATACAAAATAGGACCTAATATATGCACGTGGAGGTGAAATTTGCTTGCAACTAACCAAGACATGCACTGGTAGAAGGCTTAGGTAGCAATGTTCAATGAAACAACACTTTTTTGTATTAATCTAGAGACTGTTTTGTATTAGCCATTATGTCAAACCTGGAGGCAAGAATGTTATACATGAGAGAATAACCACCACTTGCTAGTTTTGGGAAAAGGAGGGGAAATGGGGAGATAAAGTATTTATAGTGTCTTACATGGTTGATAAATTCGTGTTGTCTCAAATTTTTTGCAAAATGACAATTCGCGATTTCCAAGAATATTTTTCATTAATTTCAAATCTACCACAACTTAAAACATAATTAGGAATTAATTATCTATCAATAAACCAAATTTGTGGAGAAGCCTGTATTGGGTATATTTCCACAAAATATTTTAGTTTCCATAAATACTCAAATCCAATCATCTTTGCATAGAAAGTTATAGCAGTAAACTTCGATATTAACAGTAGGCCTAAGCAAACAGTGTAAGAAGCTATGTTATTAAGATTTATCAGCATTAAATATCTGCACATTCTTAGCAATGTTGTCCGTGTTCATCTGATGATCTAGTTTCAGCATCTATGAAAAGCAATTTTGGTCTCCTGTACTGTACAACGTGAATGTCTATTTGTCTTCACGACTGCTTATTGTAACTGCACGTTTGGTATTTTTCTGAATGACCTTGCAAGATACATCCAGTCGAGGTGTGGAGGCTGACTTGCAAATACAAAAACCAACCTTTTCAGAGTGAATATATAGAGTACTCCTATATACTTTATTTTTCAATTAATAGTCTATAACATCTGAATCCTTACCTGTCAATTGCAACACCAAACTACGATGACATGCATATTCACACATTTAGCAGTATACTTTAGTAGCTTCTAAATTTGTATTGTCAGCATTTTGAAGCGAATGGAAATTATTATTTTTACATTTTCATAAACCAGGGTTACTTTGAACCTGCAAAGCAGGTAACTTTGCATCATTAAAATTGTTTGTTTTGATGTATTTTCGTGAAAAGAATATAAAATTTGACTTGGACAGATAAAATCCAAAGTTTAAAATACTCAGCTGCAGTTCAATGTTCCCTTTCCAAATGGCAAAAAACAGTTCAATGTTCACTTTCCAAATTGCAAAAACTAAACGTTCTGAGATGTGTAAGGTTACCGCTGCCGATGCAAAGTAATCTCTGTTTACAGAACTTAGAATGAATTTGTCTTGCCTTTTATTTCTTTTTAAAATATGTTTGATTTCAAAATTGCAGTATGTGTATATCAAATCTTATTCAATGTAGGCCTACCTTCACTTTTTAACCTTTGGTTGAAATACTGCAACCCAGCAGGTGCTTGTGGTAATTCTGCTGGAAATGCTATGTGCATTATGGAGGCACATCTGTCATGCTTGAAAGTCCACTGAAAATCTGTACGGTGTACTTATTAGGTAGTACTAGTAGTAGGTTACTTTTTAAGACATGGTCTAGCACAAAATACATGTAACACCATATACTCGAGACACTGCTGATCCATGAGTCAACCAGGAAGCTGTACTTGAATTACTGGTGGTGATTGTGAAATAAAAACTAGATATAAAATAATAGAATTTGTATTCAACCTTATTGCCTGTTGTAGGTGGTCAAAACTACTCAATTGAAGGTGGTGACCAAAAGTTTCATTTTGACAAGCTGAAAATAAATCAGTATTGATTCTAAATGTTATGTATATATGTGAAAATGTTTTAATACTCATAATGTTACTGTTACAGGCATACCTTTCTGCCTGTAAGTGGCATTTTCACCAACTGAGATAGGTTAAAGAACAAAAATCACCCTAAATAAAGAAAAATGGTAGAGGAACATAAGTTTTATGCTTATAAAGTATATTGTTTCATTGGACTCCATATCAATGTCTTGTGTAAATCATTATTTGAATATAGCCAAGTGGTTAGCCTTGACCTCATTCATCAATATGTATTCTAAAATTTCATCAGTTGAATTAGTAGAAGTTGGCAGGTATAATCCCAAGTACTTGTAAAAACAAGCAGTATTTACCATTTAACTTGTTCTAAAGGCATCTAAATTAAGAAGGTAGAGATATTGATTTAAACTTTGGCCAGTATCCAGCCTAAAATCAATAATTTATAACCTCAATAAAGATGTGCCAATTTACTACTATTTGCACTATGCATAGAAATGCTGTAGGCCTAGTAGATATCAGGGTGACAGAATACTGTATTTTGAGACAGTCTCATAATATAGTTCTGTCAACAAAATAGGCAAAGGAATTCCCCAATGTTATGTCACGCCTTTTCCTTCCTTGAAATTGTAAGTATTCCAGTCAAAATACTATCAACAAAATAAAATACTGGTTAATGCTCATATTTGTGCCCTCACTGAACTATTTACAGTGTGGCTATAAAATACCCTGATTCCCATATATCTTTGAATGCTTTAATTAGAAATTTATTAATATGTATGTAACTACGTGTAGATGCAACACCTTGCAAACTATCTACATTGCATGAGAACCTTACTTAGTCTATAAACAGACAAAGGCAGGACTGAATCACAAGCTTGTTGAATATTGTCTTTCACGGCAGTTGTCTGCTAATGCAATTTCTCGGAGCTGAAGTTTACCTATTATTGCTGTAGGCACAACAGTTTTTTTTAAGGAAGTGATTGTGTGTGTGCGTGTGTATGTATATATATATATATATATATATATATATATATATATATATATATATATATATATATATATATATATATATATATACACACACACACACACACACACACATTTTGGCAGATGTTACTTTGCACTGAGAAATACCACAGTTGTAAGAACTATAAAATACTGTCTCAGCCTGCTACAATGTCAATAAAAAGTAGACCCTAGACACTAGGTCCATGAAATATTTAAAAAAAATGCATGTATTCTTTATCTTGAATTTACACAGTCAAATAACAAAGAAATAAGAACAAGGTGACTTAATATAATATAGGCATTGTACTAAATAACTACTTGCATAATGTTCATTGTATATATTTTTCGATAAAGTACAAAAATACAACAGAAATTAAAATAATAAATTATAAAAGTACACAATACACACAGCTTTGATAGCATCAATGATAAATGGTAGGGTCTACACTATAAACAAAAATTCAATAGTGGTGGATTCCATCTAAAGAACTTTCGAATGACAAGCATTAGAAAAATTTCAAAATAGCAACAATTACGGTACTATCTTGCCACTAGCACAGTTGAATTAACATATACATTAAGTAATCACAAACAACAGTGAAAAAACCAAATCCGAAACTATGGCAGGAAAAATCCATCAAGTACAAAGAACAGCAATTTCACAGACTCGCTATAACAAAATATTCAATGTAGATAAGTGAGATTACAAAGGCTATGTACAAAAAATGTCACTAGTAATACAGAAGAAACACATCACAAATATTAAATCATCGCTTACTCCCAACATATGAGTAATATAACTTGAATGAGTAAACAATTCTCAAAAACAAATGCAACTTTCATTACATTTCTGTAAAAAATAATTTAGAGTAACTAGTCACTCAATAGTATTTATACTATCCCCTTATTTACAGCAATTTTTTATTTGTCCCTAGAAAAGAGTAAAATAGGGGTTCTACTGTACTACACTATAATGCTGTCCACACTCACAAAAAACAAAGTGACCGTTTAAGAAAATATACCTATTTTAATACATCAGTGTACTACAGTTAGTACCTTTTAAAAAGAACAAGTTTTTTTCCAAACTAGCATTTTGCTTTCTGACCTGGCAACTGTTTTCTAGCAAATATAATGTACACTAATCTGAAATTAATTTTCAGCTGCTGCTAGAATCAAATACATACAGTTGTTATTCAAAGGTTCCTGATCGTTTAAATGTTTATCCAGGTGAGCAAAAAAGATGCCTTTTTAAAGTCATGTAGTGTTCCAATACAAAATACACAAGTTTGGACACAGTAAATTTCTTCAGTAGAAATTTCCCAACCACTTTCTGCAAGTGCAGTTCGGATCACCTTTTCACATATGCTGCACACCTCAACGACATTATGGGAAGGTTACAATAATCCACCCCTGTACTTTTAATGAATTAGTGAATCCAGCAAATTTTCTGAATTTCCAGACAGAGAGTTCAAACAATTTTCAAATTTTACAACTTTACTCAGACGATGAACAACAAATCCAGAAATGTAAATAATTATATGAAGTGCAAATTCTGTAATTTCTTGTGGATGAAACAAATACAAATGGTCTGCTTCCTGATTGATTATCGTAAGCCCACTTGAGAGCTACCTAGTGTGTAATAAATGAAACTTATGGTTTGACATATAATTGTCATGTTTATGATACAGTTATTTTAAGGCTGACAATTTACACTTTTTGGCTATTAAATAAGGGAAACTTGCATTATCTATGAAACATAATATTGTCGTGACTCATTGACAAATTTTTCGTATTTGACATAATTGTTGTAATATTACACCTGCCATGTTTTATGAAATAGGGCCCTCATGCGTGTGCCTGATTACCCTTAGCACTTCTACACATAAAGGTATCACACTATCAAAATACCATCACCCAGATAATACCCGTGTAAGTTTCATATTCATTTTCACATGGACACGTATGTAACCTACAACCTAAAAAACTCCACAGTCGCAGGGAATGTGAATATCAGGTAAATTGTAGGGTAAAAATTAATCAGACAAGAAGCCTGTGGTTCCACATTCCTTGTTAGAACATAACCTCACAATTCAGTCTGTACACTTCTGGAATAAAGAAAATATGAATTATACATTACTATAAATAGCAAAAGTTATAGAATAGAGCCAACCTGCCGAAAAAGTGGTGGATGTGCGGGAAATATTGTTGGGGCAGCACTTTCTCGCAGTCGTACACAGTACAGAGATGTCACATAGAAAAAAATCTTCAATGAAGTGACACGATCAATGAACACTTGCTTTACTCCCTTTCTTGCATTCCTGTAACACTACGCAGGACATTTCTCTTCACTTTTACTGGCGAATATTGAAACTGAAGTCCATTTCACTACAACACATTACACGTGTGAAAAACTTATATTCTAGAAGTAATTAGGCATCACATGATATTAGGAACGAAAACTGATAACCTGTTGTGTATCGCATATATACTGCTCTCAAGCGACAAGAATGTTCATAATAAAAACGAAACACTTTGCATCAACCGCTATACAACTCTTATGGGGAAAAAACCACTTTCTTCACATCACAATATGTTCCGACGACTCTTCGCGATAGATAACATGTTACATATACGACATCTTCCCCCCTTTTTTTTACACTCAATACACTTCAAGGCAATACAACATTTGTCATAGATTGGTAGATTGTTACAATAACCCTTCTTTCTTATATTTATACGAACACACAATAATAAACATGAGTTAACCCATATCACATTTACAGTTGTTTATACATAATCGTCCAAAGATTTAGGTTTTGTACACATCCTACCACAACATTTTTTAAGCGATGCGTCAACAGACCTTACTGTTGTACCACTTATTTCCTGGAAACTGCCTTGGTCAGTCTTTGCTGAACATAGGTTGTCTCCCAAACTTCTTAGTTCCAACTTTAACTGATCAGACTCTCTGTTTTTATCACAATTTACCACTGTACTTTCATTGTTTATACCAAATGCTACAAAATCACTATTTCCTATCAACTCTTGACAGTTTTGTTTATTAAATGGTATCTGTTCCCTACCTTAAACAAATGCTGTCTATTTCTGCTAACAATGTTACCATTTTCAGTTTCCACTAAATATTACCTACGTCCTACATTTACACATCTGTTGTATACACCCTTTCCTTAAAAGGCCTACAACCCACGTTTGTATTCTCTAAATACACTAATTCCCCTTCTTGCAGTTCTGGCAAGGTTTTAGTGTTCCTATCATCATAATATTGCTTAACTACTCTGTTCCTCCTCCTAAACTCCTGGACAACTTTGTCATGATACTTCTGATTCGCAAGTGTTCTATGCAAGCTTAACATGCTCCTAACATTTCTATTGTACAACATATCTGCTGGACAGGGGATGTTGCTTGATACAGGGGCGTTTCTCAGTTCTAACAAAGCTAAGGCACTATCTATATTGTCTATGGCTATTATTTTCAGCATTATTTTTACTGTCTGTATTTGTCTCTCTGCCATGCCATTGGAAGCCGGATAATTGGGACAGAATGTTAGGTGTATAAAATCCCAACTTTTTGCAAAGTCTCTAAATTGCCTGCTGTTAAACTGTGGCCTATTGACAGAATACATTATTTCTGGAATCTCATGTCTTGCTAGTATTGATTTCAATTTCCTAATTGTTTCCTCACTAGACATGTTTGAGAACTCTTCAATCTCAATGAATTTAGTGAAATAGTCTACTACTATTAAATAATTCTTGTTTCTATAAAGGTAAATATCAGTACCTAGCATTAACCAGGGATCTACCGACACCCACTGTACTAAAGGTTTATGTGTTTACCTTTTTTTGAACTGTGGACATGCTGTGCAATTTCCTACTACGTGTTCTATTTTCACATTCATCATAGGCCGAAACAAATGTTGCCTATCCCTATTTTTACATTTCTCTATGCCACAATAATTATAGTGTATCTTAGATAACATTTCTTTCCTTGACCTTTTAGGTACCACTACTTGGTTCGTTTTGAACGACAAACCGTCATGAACAATGACGCCTGTGGGATGGTGGAAATTATGGAAATAGGTTTTCAGGGGCGGTGAAAGTGAGGTCTGGATGGTGGTTACCCGGTGGCACCAGACATCGGCGAGGCAACGTCAAAGTTATGGTCGACTTCCTCCAAATCTGGGTTGCGGGCTGTCCACTCAGACCAAATATCCTGCCGATGATGATGACTGATGACTGTTGACCTCTGCCTCGTTGAGAAATACTCCAGATGAGTGGTTCTTTTTAAGTGATAGCAGTTAGGCCGACTATACACCATTGTTGATGGAGAAATACCTGAATATCAACACTCGCGTATGTGGGCTGTCAGGGCATCCCACACTCCCATACAGATCGGAACAAGACTGGTTACACTGAAAATGAGAACTTACATATTGGTTGAGTGTGTATTATCAGGGCCCGTTCCCTTAAACACATGGTGGGATCGTAATAAACAAACTGACTTGAAAACACTTTATTTACTACGTTTACAATTACAGCCCATTCTCTGAGGGTACCTGACACTAAACACTCTTGGCTACTGTGACCAACCATGCAGTGAAACAGAAAAACGTCTTTCTACAATTAAAACATTAAGTGAAACTGTAAGCTCCCCGGGGTGATGCTAATCCACCGGAGAGTGGAGGTCGCTTACCGGGCGACTAGATACGAAAAATGTTCCAGATAAACTACGCCTATTGTAGTTACATGTCCAGTTGCAAAATGATGATTGGTCGCCTGGCGTGCGTGGGAAAAACGCCGGAGCCTAACTCATGCCCGCCACCTCCAGTGGATGCAATCATGTGGCAACTCAGTGATTGGCTGGTCGGTGTCTACACAAATTATTAATGGTGTAATACGAATGGTTAAAAGTCAATATAACATTACAGGGTTTGCATATTCGTATATTAAAGAAGTAGGGAGGTAGGCTGTGAGGCTTATTGTGACAACGGTTGTCGTAAAAGATACATAATCTCGACTAGTTTCTGCATCTTTGCATAGATTTATTTCTAGAGTTATTGTTTTCCAGGTCATGGGGTCCAGGTCAAGGTAGTCTGTATATAATATTGTGGTGGTAGTCTGTAATGTATTATGCTACTTGAATTTTATGGATTTTTAAAGTGTTTTTTGTATTCAATGTCATTAAAAGTCACGGAGTCAAGGTCGATGTAGTCTGCATTTAATATGGCGGTGGTAGTCTGGAATGTATTATGCTTTCTGACTTTTATGTAATTCTCTCGAGTTTTTGTTATGAAGGTCATTGAAGATCATGGTGTCAAGGTCAAGTTCAAGTTCAATTGTTAATGTGCATTGGAATCCAAGATGGCAGACAAGTGATGTATACCAAGATAGTGGTCGCGTACTAAGATAGTGGTCACCTACCAAGATGGCATTCTCCTACCAAGATGGTGGCCTCCAGTAATATATAAACGAATTACGATAGAAAAATCAAGATGGCTGACTGGGTATGGGTGAAGGGATTGGAGGCCAGCCGACTAATTTGTTTGGTGAGATGAACCGAAGGGGGCGGGGGGGGGGGAGGCCTTCGGGAATGTAAGTTCGTAAAACAAATGTTTTAATCATTTAAAATTATTTTAATATAACGCTTTATAAATATTTTTCTGTAAAATTTTTCCGAGATTTTTGGAATTTTCAGATTTTTTTGTGAACATTTTCCAATTTTTCGGATTTTCAAGGTCAAAGGTCAATATAAAATTTCACCTGAACCCTAAATGGTGGACAAGATGGTTGACAACCAAGCTATCTGATGGTCGCACCGGCATCTTCCGGTGCGATTCCCACGTGTGAATATGTCAAACGTATTTCACTTTTACAAAAGTACACAACAAACAAGTCATTCTTTGCAGGAAAAAGTGAACTTGTTTTCGTAGTCCTATGAATATCATTCTATTTTTCTTAAAAATATGGCGATGCTACGGCATTTAGCTTTCCTTCACTCTTAACCATTTATATTTCAAATGCATAGAATTGGCAAAAATAACAAAATAATTGACAGCATTAACAATTAATATAAAATTATTACCTATTACATACGCATAGGGGGTCTGTAATTTTAATAAAATATTTGTGAGAAAAACAATGTAAGTACCTCGTATCTACATAAAATAAAATATAACTAGTGTTTATGACAAGCGACAAATACAGCACAAAAAAAAATAAATTTAATAACCTCATAAGGGAGCTACAATGTTATGAAATTCAAGTATGAAATACTACAAAAACAAGAAAATACTACTTATGTCTAATAATCATTTCCATATTCATGTTATCGGAAGCGTGATATGTTTATAGATGCCACGTCTGAATGCCGGGAGTGTTGACGAATTCCGTACGTTGACAGGCAAATAGTTCCGTACCCATGCAACAGAGATAGCAAAAGATTTTGAGAAGGAGCGTGATCTATGAGTGGGATTGTTTATTAGATGAGATAATTTAGAGAAAGTGCCGAAACTGTGATTTTCACCTAGAATTTTTAACCGGGACATTCGTCAGGTGAAGGTTCTTGTAAGTAGGGACTAAACTATGACGCAAGCGCCTCTCATTTAAACTTCGAGACGTTATCAGAAAAAGCTTTAAAAAACACGATAGAACGCAAGCATTTTGTATGCGTTATAGCTTTGCAACCAAATCTATATCAGAATCTACGAACACCACATCACAGTAATCAATTACAGTAAATATTAAGATTATAATGAGGTTTGCTTTAATAGTATGTTATAAGAAGCATTTGTTTCTGTTGAACATAAAAATATGCAAAACTGAGTATGAAGTCCTGAATATCAAGTAAGATTCTCATTTATAATAATGCCAAGATGAGTGACTTCTTGGAAAAGCGGGTAGGCCTATTTAGCAATACTGCGAGTTTTATTGTAGATAAGGGTATTTTGCGGCATTCATTGATAAAGGCTGTTCGCAATAAAGTGAGCACTTTAGAAATGAACCTCAGAAAAAAGTCAAAGCCCCTGAATGCATATATTTTAATGGGCACACTAAGTGACATTCGCTCAGTAAAGATGGTAAAGATGGAGGGAAAGTAGTTCCGTATCTTAACGTCGAATAAAATGTGTTAGGTCACCATTTGTGATAATGTAAATTATTTCTTTACTTTTTTTTCTAATGCATCAAAGTATACAATGAGTATATTTTTTCAAATAATAATTTTTCTAATAATTCCATATTTTCACTTGACCGACGCTGGAATAAAGTGATGAGGTCCATGGCAATGTTAACTTTACATAAGGCGGAAGAATATACAACAAGCATACGAGTAGATCTTAAGCAGAGAATTCAAAGTGCTCATTTTACCTTGAACAGCCTATAGTCTTATTGGGACGCTATAAAAATACATCAGGTTTTGACAGGATTGAGGCATAACTCATTTCCGATGGACGACATCATTAGTAGTAGGGAAGAGTTCCTTGACAATGAAGGGCGTAGGAGCCGAGGAGCCGCCATATTGTTACGTCACCATCCGCCATCTTGGATGTAATTTACCTTTTACGCCTGACTCATAACCTTTGACCCGTCACCTTGACCATAACCCCAAAGACCTTTGACCCAAAAAAAAAACCAAAACATTAAAAAAAATCACGAAAATATCCTTGACATATTCCTAAGAAATTCCAAAAAATGTTAATTTTTTTTTTTCAAATTACGAAAAAATTTATTATTACAAATTACCAAAAAATTATTAAAATTATCCTAAGAAATTACCCATTTTTCCCTGAGCAGGCGAGAGGTACTTGGGACTCCGAGCCAGAAGAGCTGGACTCAAGACCTTTGACCTCTGACCTTGAAAAATAAAAATATATAAAAAAATTACAAATAATTAAAAAAATCCCCTAAAATTTATAAAAAAATTAATTATTATAATTTTTTAAAAATTATTAGAAAATTATTTGTAAACTTATAAAAAAATTTTTTATGTTAGAATTCCGAAGGTTCCCCCTCCCCCCCCCCCCCCTTTTTCCAACTCCGCGCTCAGCAGACGACTGACTCCTTCACCCCTACTCCCTTCACTCATACTCATCCCGCCATTTTGATTTTTTAGTTCGTCATTTGTTCACCCATCACTGGAGGTCACCATCTTGGTAGGAGGCCACTATCTTTGTAGGTAACCGCCATCTTGGTAGGTGACGACTATCTTGGTAGGTGACCACCATCTTGATAGGCTGTAGCAGCCTATCCAGACCTCGCCCATACTCCATATTGGAAGCCAATTACCATGACCTTGATCCCATGACCTTGAAAACAAAAACCACAGAAAATACATAGAAGTCAGCAAGCATAATACATAACCGACTACTACCGCCATTTAAGATGGACACTACCTTGACATTTACCCCATGACCTTGAATGGCCTTGAAAACAAAAACTCAATAAAAACACATAAAATTCAGCAAGCACCATACATAAGAGATGACTACCGCCATATTAGTTGCAGACTACATCGAACTTGATGCCATTACCTTGAATGACCTTGAAAACAAAAACTCGTTAAAAATACCTAAAAGTCAGCAAGCATAATACATAACAGACTATTAGCGCCATATTAGATGCACACTACCTCGACGTTGACCGAGTGAACTCGAATGATGTTGAAAACCAAAACACTAGAATAAATACATAAAAGTCTAGAAGCATATGACAATACAGATTACAACCATCATATTAGATGCAGACTAACTCGACCTTTATCCCATGAACTTGAGTGACCTTGAAAATAAACGTACGAGAAATAATACATAAATGTCAACAAGCAGATTGTTATGATAAGCATTAAGGGCTTACCGTACAGAGTATATGGGTAAAACGTAGACAGATGTAGACACTCATCTTACTGTTACGTTAATATATTTGGTTAAGCTTTGAAGCACTACAATGTTTACATAAATTCAAATACACAAATTAACAATAAATAATAAGTTAAGTTACGTTAACAGGGGTGTTAATTATATTGAATACTATCAAGTTACTCACCATACCCTATGCAATGCCATTATTGAGTTGACTACAACCTTTACTTCAGAGCGTGGTAAATAGCTACAGGAATTTCCAAATACTTGTCGAAAAGCGTGTGTGCCTGGTATTGTACGTTAGACTGATATTGCGCGGACCCAGCTGCAGCAGCAGACTTTTTGCCGTTTTGCTCATCTACGGTTCTTAGAAAATGAGACAGGCGTTAGTTTTACGGGGAGTGGGGTGGTACTGCGAAGTAGTCCGGATTAGTTTCCTTGCGAAAAGTCTCATGTGGTAACTTGGGCATTTAAAGGTACGTTTAATTTCATGCTAGCAAAAATGTTAATATAAAACCAATTGTTACTTTCCTTCCACAATAACGTATGTGTCATTTGTGTTAAGTTTCCTGCAGTTTAACAAGCATATGGGGGAAAAAATACAACTGTCCCAAGTTACCTTGCAAGCAACGCCTTCTGAGGTCTTCAGAGCTGATGTATGAAATTAAAAATGAGATGGATATTGAGCAGCGCCAGGAATGTAATTTTTTTGGAAGGGAGGGGTGAGGAAGTTTCCCGAGGAAACCCGTGGACCAACAGAATCGTCCAAGCACAATTCCCACATGCGAAAATCTGGCAGTGACCCCGCCGGCGATCGAACTCGGAACGATTTGGTTGTAGGCGAACGCCCCACTAGTCGCTCGACCACTGCGGCTCTCACGTAACGTGAATTTCTCTTGTGGCATGATTTTCTATAGGACATATTCATATTCACGAACTGCAGCAACTTATAGATCCCATCCCATTATAGATACTACACTTTGCCCGGATTTCCCGCTTGAGCACTTCAGTTTACCATAAACATATAAGATTAGCTAAGGATTGCAAATGTAGCTACCACACGTAATGTATGTTAAAATAGCACACAAGAAAACTATATGCAGTATGCAATTGTTTTATTTATATGCATCTAGTTATCATAGAGTGGTAGCTATGTGTGCTGTGAAATCTCTGGAGAGAGTGTTCTATAGGCCTACTTCATATTGGCGGAAAAAAAAAAATTACTCAGAGGATTGATTCTCCGCATGAATCCATTACCGGTATCGCAGATTTTGTAAAGAAAATACTACCTTTTCAAAGTCCATGTTTATGAAATAACTGTAAACTGGACAAGCTATTGTATTTCTTACAATGAAAAAGTATACAGCTTTTAAAATAATTATTTTGGCAACGAAAATTTTAAACGTTATTTTTGTAAATATGAGTTTTTACAGCGTACAGGTAACAAGCTCTAAAAACTATCACCACACAAGTAAGAGCATGTTTTTATTTACGGATCTATGAGAATGAGAACACTCTTGTGTCAGAACAGTCTATGAAATTTTGCTTCAGCATGCAGTTTAAATTCCCGCTCACTTGAAATGCTACAATTAACAACAATAAAAAAAAAAAAAAAATTAAACAGCATAGTCTCCAAAATTTTATTTAATTGCTCACAAAAATTATTCGTATCTTGTCAAGAAACGTTTTATAGATGTCCGGATAGTTTGAGCCGTAAACTAGAAAGACGTTAAGACATGCATTTTTTAATGCGAAATTCACATAAATTCTGTACATATTTTCACAAACCTAACCAGAATATAAATGGCAGAATCTAATACGCTATCCACAGTATTTAAATAGGTTTCTTAAAAATACTTCGGTGGTGTCACCCGGATTTGTGTATGTGGGAATCGTACCTGGACGATGCCATTATTTGGCGGCTTTTCTCAGGTTGAGTTGAGAGGTTTGGATGGTTCTCTATGGTCTTGAGAGCCGATGAGGGATGAATGATGTGGACATGGAGCAAAGCCGGGAATGGAGGGTGGGGGAAATGGGAGATCCCAGAGAAAACTCGCCGACATGCAGCATCGTCCCGGCACGATTCCCACATGCGAAAATCCGTGGACCGACCCCACCAGGAATCGAACCCTGATCGCCTTGGTGGGAGGCGAGCGCTCTAGCCACTCGACCACCGTGGTCCCGCTTTTCTCGGGGTTTTCTCGTTTTCCCACCCTTCAATCCAGGCGCTGCTCACATCATGCCATTCTTCATCGGATCGCAAGACAATACATTTTTAAGAGCCGTCCAAACATCTCAACTCAACTTAAAAAATACCCCCAGTTGTAAATAATATTTTGAGATAAATTGTCACAGTTCAAGGAAATAAATTTCTAAATAATTATTGCTATAAATTTTTTGCGACACAAAAATACACAAATGTATATATTAATTCTGCCTCGGGTCATTCACATTTAACAACAATTCGAAATGTTTCAAACATGCATGTACTCAATAACTGAGCGAAGGTTTTGCTATAGTTATATCTAGCACTGTAATAGGATATGCTGCTTTTCATGTTTAGAGTTTTATTACATGTTAAAACTGCTCTTACGTAATTTAGAAGTTCGTTGAACGAATCAAACCTGCAGTTTATTTGTTCCGACACGTCTTTGAATTACAAAATGGCGTTTGTAAGATGCGCGAGTTGGAGGAGGGGTGGGAGGGTGTTTGTCAACTTACCTGCTCCCCCTTGGAGAACCGGAGCTTCCTATTCTATACCAATAAACAACATTTAATTTAGGCCTACATTTATGCTCAATATAATGAACGCTTGTTAATGTCGCAATTACAATAGTTCTAGCTTTATCAAAATTCAAATACTACTTTCTTTCGCATATTTAAAACACTGTTTACTCACAGTTAAATTATTGTTGCCTCACACTTAAATTATTATTGTCTTTGCACATTCAACTATCTGCTGCCTTGTATATATCGTAGATTCTCCCACTGTTATACTTGTACTTAAAACAAAGCATTTCTTGCTCTTAAATATTATCTTAACTTATCACAGTAGTTCCTGTTATTCATTATAAGAGTGGACTCGGGGAAAACTTAGTGGTTTTAGCATCAGGAGGTCAGGATCTTGCCAAGTAACCTCAGGGACTCTTGTCTACTGTGTAATAGAATCGACCGACAGCAGAAAGTCTTTAGTATTGAATAGCTGTGGCGTAAAGTCGGCCCACAACAAAAGCCTTTTGTAATGTTGATTTGTGTAGCTCGGTAGACCCACAGTAAAAGTCTCACACCCTCTCTATCTCTCTCAATCCACACTAATTCCATCTGGTGGGAGATTCCTCGACCACATGGGGAATTGTTTGATCCTCTATCTCAGTCGGGTCCGATTCCCGACAGAGCGAAAAGCACTGTTAATGCCACAATGACTGTGTAACATATTTAACTCACTTAATAATATATATTATTCGTAACACAGCTCTATCTTTATTCCTAAATATTTACAATGTTAACATAATACTCTTTATCATCCGATTTATTAAATTAAATTAAATTAAATATCATGAAATTTGGCCTCACGTGCTACTAACTGATATGTGCTAGTGTAGCAAAATTAATTATCTTACTTACTTAACTCTCATTTAACGCACACATAGAGTTTTATTTGTTTAAATCGCATTATTTAATTTTCTGTGCAACGATACTATGAAAATTTCGCTGTTTTTTACATTCAGAATGAACTCTCTGATTCTGTTTCATTAACACTTATATAACTTAAAGTTTCTATACTTCATACTACAATATCATGAGATTCGAGTCTTCTTAAATATATGTTTTATTTCTAAACGGTCTCTGTTTATTTGTGGACACTTATATATTTCAATTACTTTAAGCCACTTGGCATGACTTATATCTAATATTCATATTTAATTGGTTGATCAAATATTGCACGTGGCGATATATTTACTTAAGCTCTTTGTGTGCGCGGGGGTGGACTAATTTACTTCATTAACCTTATGCTATTCATTTATAATTAATTAATGAATATCTAAACACTTAATAACTGTCTCTATTGAGCTGATATTTCACTTAGAGCAACTATTCAAATTTTCCCATAACACACATCTAAATAAAATATTATAATGTACCAATTTTTATGCAAATGTCATATAAACACCTCCCAGTTATATAATACCTTCTCGGGACACACACAATTTTCTCTGCTCTCGCCTTCTTAACTCCAAGAAGGGGCTCATTGCAGTAACCTCATGTTATACTGCCCAGAAGTATGTCATATTCTATATAGGACGCACAGTTAAAATCCGACACTTTCCAAAAGTGCTTGTACTGCCTGGACTCCGTCTACAGGTCAGCAGCGCATCGCGTAGCCCAGTTGCAAAACTTGTTATGTCCAAATAAACAAAAGTTTCAAGAAGGGCGAAAAACTGCCAATTCAGTTGTATTAAAGATAGAGGCATGAGGATTTTTCTATAATTACGACGAAAAATTCTACAGCTAATCACAAAGCGACAACAAAATGCAATACATAAACCTCAGGAAAATGATGAAAAATGTTTGGACATGACGAGTTCTGCTGCATTTTGAAGAACATAATGGGTTTTGCATTAGTTCAGAAAGTTGAAGGCCATTGAAATATTGGGGTTAAACAGGAGTAAACAAAAAGTGCCTTTGTTTACGTTCGTGAAATGATCATCTGCCATACCTCAGCAGTGAATGTGACACAGAAATCCTTTACCAAGATGAAATATTATTTATTTATTTATTACTGAACATACTGGAAAAAAAAATTCTTCTTCTAAAAAACAACGCTCTCTCCTAGAAATGGTGTAATATAAGAACTAAATAACTGACAAAATATACAAGTTGTAAGAATAATAAAACAATATCCCAGTGAATTTATCACTTTACAGAACCAAGCCCTCCTCCTCTTTAAAAAATGTCTCCAAGATCACAGTTATATTCTATAGGTGACTCATTTTTAGCTTCCTGTTGCTGAAAAATGTTCTTGAAGAAATCTATTTCTTCATTTTCCATCCAATTTGTTCCAAAGTGCTTTGTTATCAGTGTTTATAGATCTAGAATATTTTTTTCTTCAGTACTGTCCGTACATCTGTTACTCTAGGTGACATGGAACTGAAAAGTTTATCACGTTTCAGTATGTTTTTCCCTTCCCAGGGTCCACGTTGTAGTTCAGCTCACCTCTCACTACACAACTGCCTGTTTTAGTTTTTCGAAGTATAATACTTTTACAGGGTTTCAGGTTAAAATGCCATGAACCAAGCTCTTTTGTTACCTGACTTACCGCCTCTTTCCATTCTAACACAGGGCAGTATTTTCCAAGTCGGATGACAGTTGCATGCGATTCTATGATGTCAATATAACTTTGGTCGGTAAAGAGGGTGGAATGCTTCTTGGCGTCAGCTTCAGTATGACCAAAAACCCTGTCGGGAGGAATGAATGAATGCCCCATTACTGGGAACATCACCTTTTCCTCCTTCATAGAGAGTGGAACATCTTGGCATAAAAACTTCTCTAACATACCAATCAAAATCTTGTTTTTATTTTGGCCTCTGCACCCATCGGCCACCAATGTAAGAGTATGGTAACTTAAAAGATCGGTGGAAGTCAGTCTGCGGTAAACAGCAGACGCTACTTACCTTAGGGTATTCATTTTCCAACCAAACATAGGTAAAAGTGTTATCTTTACCTTGTGTATCTGTAGAAGCACCATGACAGATGGTAAAATTGTATAGGTACATTTGGTGCGAAAAAGTACGCAGCTTGACCTGGTATCTTCGGTATGGGTTGATTTGTTTGGCAATCAAAACTAAAAGTGATTTCACCATCATTCTTTTGACGTAAATGTTCATAAAATGCATTTGGTCTTTTTTTTTTGTAGATTTAATTCTATTTGCAAATCGTGCTTCTTGCCTGCATCTTTGCACGACTCAATTTATTCCATGAGTGAAATGCAACTATAACAGCAGTCTGTTGCCGGAGAGCAAAAATCAATGTTGTAATCACTATCAAAAATTGAACGGAAATAATTGTACTTTGCCCGTAGATCTGAATCACAAGATTGTAGATATAGGGACTACAGTTTTTTAATACTAAGTTCACTCGGAAAATATTGACGGGTTGTGTTCTTGCCTCGGCAGTAATGGGATTATAGTACCTGAATAGATTCAATAAACATTTTCACTGCTCTCTTATTTCCAGCATAAAGAAATGATTTTCTGTCACCCCCTCGTTGCTCAGCTGGAGAATCACCAGTCTCAAGGAACTTTTTGCACAGTAATTGCACCCTGTCTCTTGCTACACCCAACGTGTTAATAAAGAGTTGTTTACATACAGGCACATTTTCAATATTGTTGTATTACAAGCACGGCATAAAATACTTCGTAGTTACCTTTTTTCTACGTGTGTTTGTGTTACCGCTGCGGCTTCTCTGGCGATGGGGGGTTTCCACTGTAACGTGGCGTAGTATGAAGTTACTTTGTGCTTGCCAGTCTGCATTGACGTACAATTTCTGATGGAAGCGCCTCACGTCTTGCATTGCCACTTCGCTGCACCGATAAGCATCTACTGCCTTGTGTTAAAATGAACATCGTGGTGGAAATGAGGATGCTGAATACCTGCAACATAAAACAGTAATATAATGTTTTATTATTCTGTGAGACACTAATATATCTGACTTGAAGAGAGGCTAGTGATGCACAGCACAATAAACATTTGCAAGCCTATTACAACACTAGAAATTATAGTTGAACATACAACTACCAGAAGAAATAGGTTAGGTGTAAGGCTACATTCTATCATGCACGCATGATTGTGAAAACAAAGAATTCAAAGTAATAAAGTAATTGGATCATTAAAAAGCAGCACACAAACATGACTTGTTTGGTACTTCTTGTTATAGACATTCTCACCTCAGCCTGTTTCTGTTTTATAGATGACAGCAAAAATAGGTTACAGTATAAGGTAGACTTACCTCTTTCGTTTTGCAACATTTCTTTTCCATGTCTCCTTGCTTTTCCTTTTCTTACGTCCTTTTCCAAACTGTGCAGGATGAACTTGAATAGGATTCATAATTACACAAGTCTTAAAACTAGTGAAAATGATGAGATTAAATACTCCACAATTTTCTCTGTTCAGTTCAATAGAGGTCCCGAAACGAAATTTACATTTTTGCAATATCTGCAAGGATACCAACCCAGAACTTAAAATATCTCACTTCATTATACACAAAGCCAAATATATTAAATTGTTCAACATAAATTTCTATGCTGTAGTGAATATAGGACAAAATGAGTTTTGCAACAGTTTCACATATATGGGACATGACGAGTTATGTAGCAGTTTTCACTGCATGTACATAACGGCTTCTGCAGCATTATGGCTTGTGGACATAACAACATTTGCTGCAGTTGCTAGAATTCATCGCTACAATTAACGAGTTTTGACACATATCTGTACTGTAAAACAATGCAGATTTTTATTCTGCTCAAGTTGGTAGTACAAGCTCAAATTAGAATTTTTTTTGGACATGACGAGTTTTGCAACTGTACTACTCGTCTGTAAGACCTCTTTACTTCGGTTCAGCATCCCGAAACTAACCTTAAAAGTTCCCCGCTCGTGCGCGAAACAACAGATATTGTGCGGCCTTCTGGGTAAGTGACTTCTTTCTAAATGTGCCCGATGTGCAAATAATAAAAATAAACGAAATGAAGCGTGTCTGAAAGGAAGATATGGCTTTAATGATATGAGTATGCCGTGCCATATGGCGAAGGCCGGTGCGCTTGCGTCGCACTGGGAAATGCCTGCTGTGCAAGGACACTGCTGACCTACAGAATAGAACGTAGTAGCGGTTGCACGCGTTCCTTGACCGCTAGTCAACCTACTATATGGCTCGCTTAAATGCTACTTGCCTTTTAATATTATACTCGTATTTTAAGTCAGCTTTTAACCATATACCTAATGCATTTAATTTATCATGTCCTTATTAAGTTTCCTGCCTTATTTCACTGTATTAACCTGACGATGACATGATTAAAATTAGTAAAATAAACACATATGAACGTACACTGTTACATTTCCTAATACTTCTGTTGCACACAGAGGCTTTACTATATGCCATTACGATACTACATTTGTTAAATTACTTGACTCGCGAAAGATTGGAAAAGGCCGGCGCCTCCACCGACGTTACAATAAGCCTTAAAGGTTTATTGCACAGAGCATATGGGGGGAAACGTAGACAGATGGTAGTCACTCATTTTACTGTTAATTTAATATATTTGGCTAAGCATTGAAACGTTACCACGTTTACATCAATTCAAATACAATAATGAACAATTAATAATAAGTTAAGTTGCGTTAACGGGGAAGTTAATTATATTGGATACTATCAAGTTACTAACTCTACATTACGCCACGCAGTTATCGAGTTAAAAACTGTCTTTACTTAAGTCACCAGCTCGTTGTCACCATGATGCTGTTGCCGAAGGCTACTCATCGTGTAGTCTCGTTATGGAGGTTCTCGGCACTCCCTTCGTTGCTCCATCTTGCGTCCTCGTCGTCTGGCTGCGTTGTCTGCAGATTATTACCACCATATTAGATGCAGACTAACTCGATATTGACCCCATGACCTTGAATGACCTTGAAAATAAAAACACGAGAAAAATCTATAAAAGTCAACAAGCATAATGCATTACAGATTACTACCGCCATATTCGATGCAGACTACCTTGACTTTGACCACATGACCTTGCAAACAAAAACTCGACAAAAATCTATGCGAAGAAGCAGAAGCTAGCCGAGACGGCGTATCTTTCACAGCAGCCACTGTCAAACTAAGCCTCTCAGCCGATCTCCCTGCTACTTATAATATACGAATAATACGATATGGCGTCCTATGACGCCATATCGACTGTGAACCAATCGTATTACACCATTAATACATTGCTCGGACACCGACCAGCCAGTCACCGAGTTGCCACGTGATTGCAGCTGACAAATCGCATAAAGGCATTGAAACAACACACACACAAACAAGTAAGCAGGCTTTCGATGCTATTTCCTTGACCACATTACCATGCAGTGATATCTTCAACAGTTTTATCCAGACAAGTTCTTCGCTCACCTATAAATCATTGTCGCACTTAAAGCAGCACACTGACTCCTGTCGTCAGACCGACCCCTCAAGACTCATTTTGTACATTACGAAAAAAAAAATAGTTTAAAAAAATACATTTTGCATTTTATGTATTTTAAAAACCCTTCCGCTGGATACAAAAATATCGTGGATAAAAATAATTTTATTTAAAAAAATAAAAAAATAAATATGACAATTTAAATACTTTGCAGGAACGGTCCTTGTTACCATTCGGTACAAGCCAATAGAAGGCTGCATAATCGAGAAATTAGCACAACCTAAACATTGAAAATAGTATCCAGTATGATGGAGGGAAAAGGGGGGGGGGGGGGTGCAGACATCACCACCTATACTTGAAAAACATAAACAAATATGACTACCACCTGGTGGCTAAATTGCCAGCTCACCTGGTGGGTAAATCGAGAAAATATCGCCACCTAGGTGTTGAAAATGAAAACATGAAATCCAAGTTGGTGGCCTCCAGCAATGTATAAACAAATGACAGAGAAGCAAAAAATATCCAAGATGGTAGAATGAGTATGGTTGAGGGGGGTGGTGGCCGGCCGGCTAACTAACCAATGAGATACATTGGTAGGGGAGAGGAATGTTAAGACAATGTGATTGTTTGGAGGAGAGTCAGTCGTATGCTTGAAATGGAGCTGGGGAAGAGGACCTGCGGAAATGAAAGTTTTTAAAATAAAAAGTTATAGTATTATTTTTAATAATATTTTATAAAATTTTTAAAGTACATTTTTGCGAGTTTTTTTTAATTCTTGGGGTTCAAGGTCAATCAAGATCATAGGGCCAAGGTCAAGGTCACCGACATTTTACATGGTGATAAGATGGCTGATGGCCAGGTACTTTAAATGTACCGTCGGATTAACACATTACAAACAAAGACACTTTTTAAAAGGGATTTAGAACTTTCCCACAGCCACATAAATGATGTTTCATTTCACTTCTATATCGGGAAATAGATTAAGTTCTTTTCAATAACACTTTATTATAAAGTAGGCCTATAACTACATCAAAAGGGCGAATTTTAATGACTTTGAAATTCTTCTTACGAAAACATGACATTCGAAAATATCTTAAATCATCAAGAATGTCGTACATTATTTTCCTTCTTCAAGTTTTTATAATAAGCTCATAAGTATTCTAGCAGAAGTCTTTAATTTCTCTTTACAACAATCATAGTTTAAGTGTAATCTATAGTTAATAATGTCCAATACTGTATTAAGTAATACGTAACTATCTTAAAATCACTTATACATCAAATAAAAAATATTATATTTTCAAGCCAATTTTTTAAGTCACGGCATATCTCACATCGGAGTGTATATTATTCAAGCATTTCGTATGTGCATGGTAAATGAATACCCGCAGTTGTGAAAATGCTCGGTAAATGAGTATTTCAGAAAATATAGCCAGCTCACAACCAAACCAATGTCCGAGAACACGTCATATAGCACCCTGTCCACACTTTCACGGCAATGGGTACAAAAAAATCAATTTTTTATAGTTATGTAAATAGCACTAAAATACACTATATTTATACAATTACACTAGATTATCTAGTTTCTGCATAATTACGTGTCACAATCACGAGTTTAGTATTTAAACACAAAAATAATAAACAGAAATGAAATTATTTACATTGAAACACCCATGCACTATGGCAGTCGCCAACGAGAAATACATTATGCATGTTCAGATTTTATTCCAATCGAATATTCTATAGTTTTTATCGCAGAGTAATGCCACAAAATGGCGTATAGGGGCCCAGTGAACCACAAAAATTTGAGTAAAAATCACTAGCGTGGAAAAAATAATTCAACAGTACACTGTGATATTTCAGCAAGCTTTTGGAATTAATACCAAGCATGTATGGATGGCAGGGATGGAGAGTGGGGATACAATGTAAAAATATCTCCTAATGTTGGAAGTTGGGTTTCATTTGAATACGGGATCGTTTTAATGTGCATTTTATTTTGAGCACTTTTACATTACTAATTTAGCAAGAAGTTTAGTTTGTAACGCTAACAACAGCAGTTTTGTGATCATGTAAAATACAATGTATTAATTAATTTAGAAACTCTTTATTATCCATGCAATCAGAATAGCCAAATTAATATAAATTTCCATTGGTTTCATACATCAACTGATTCAGGATTTTGTAAATGGCATGTTGTTTGTTTCGTATACGTCAAGTTGCCACTCATTGGCTGTCAAGATCTTGCCAAATCATATGCGACAGAGATTAGTGGCCGCACAGCATTTGGTATTTATGTGAAAAAGTAACAGACATAACTGGTGTGTTTCGCAGTAGACAAACCACGTGAAAGAATATGATTATCTTGGGTAGAGAAAACAAGAAGTCTGTAAGGGCCGTGTCTACATTTGGCCGTTCCTGCGGACCATGGACGTGTTTGAAGCTCGGCGTCAAGTGACGTCACATTGACGCAGTCCGAACATGGTCTACAAATGCGTTGTCCAAAGTGAGCTTTCACAATCTAACACTAGATCACACTAAATTCGGCATATTATTTGTTGTTACGTAGTGATGTTTAAATTTGGTGTATTATTGATTATTTAATGTTTACGAAATTGGTGATTTGAATATTTTTTTATAATAAACTCCTTAACGGTTCTATTTTAAATAAGTTTGCCAACTGACATTCAAATTTTATTTTTTAAACTTACGTTTTAAAATTTTTAGGCTTCAAATTAAACTGTCAGACCGAACGAAGACATCACTAATTATTTATTAGCATTTCATTATATTTCTTTTGAGAAAGCCCACCTTGCACATCCATTGTTTACATCAACAACGCAAAAATTCCACGAACGACTTGGGACACGGCAGCTTGGGACAGTGCCATGACATCAGAGGATCACGTGCACCAATCAGCGCGTCCTAAGACACAGGTTGGGACAGCGCAATTGTAGATAGGCCATAAAGGACACACGGCGCGGACAACAGCCTGCTATATGTCGAAGTGACGTCCACGCTTGCGTGGTTTTCCTCGTGGAAGCGGCAACCAGCTTCCGGCTGCGCGATGAGGAAGCGTGCGGTTTGGCCTGGACCGTCACCGTGTTGAAATCCTGTTGCCTTGCACACACATGTATTACGAAAGTGTTGGGAAAAATACTATACTCTGTCTCAGCTACGAAAACCACTTTTTGACAGTTGTGTGGCAGATAGAGCATAATACTCTCTGAAAACTTACCAAACTGACACAAACAGCATGGCTGTCTTGTGTCAGAACTGCTCAGGTGATAGGATACGTCGTCAAAACAACAACACTGGCGGTGCCATAGATCTTTCTTTCAAAAAGTGGCCTTCATAATCGAGACTGATTATAATGCTCTCTCATGTGCTTTACCACTCGTATAATGTGATAAATAGAGCGAAGTTCACAATTTTTTTTAAAAGTTTTATTTGATATTTTTTCTGTAGCATAATAAGAGAGCTTCAGTGTCCTTGAAAGAAACATCATATTTACACAGTTCAAATTACGGTATTACTCTTGTGCTCTTACCGAGCGAGGCAGCGCAATGGTGACTCACTGGACTCGCATTCGGGAGGACCCGGGTTCGATTCCTGGTCCGGCCAACTTGATTTCGGCCTTCCACGGTTTTCCGAAATTACCCCAGGCGAATGCTGGGATGGATCCATAACAAAGGTTATGGCCGCCTCCTCCCCAATACCACTTCCCCTGCGCAACTTACACCCTCCGTAATGACATCGCTGTTGATAAGAACCGGACCATACCCCAAGAACTGGCAAACTCCGGCCTGGCCTATGAACGTGCCACAATACAGTGGCGTATCAGGCAACTTAGCAAGCAATGGCGCTTTCATTTATATAGATTATCTTTTTCCGTACAACTGACGAAATAGTATGTTAGATTTTTTGATACAATAGTTGTTAAAATGTTTCTGGTGCGAGTTGCAGTATCAAAATCTTTTAATTGGTTCCGGGTTTTCGACGATATGATTTTAAAAATGTGAATGATGGAAACTTCATCAAATAAGCCATATTTTACTGGTAGCCAGTGGAAACTATTCCACTTAGGATCGGTGATATCTTCTGATTATTTCAGTGAATCAGTTTCACTGATTTGCAGTAGATTCCATATCCTCGGGTTGCGATTCCCTTCACATTCCCGTTAACGACTGAATTCTCATTGGGTGCCGTTTAACGATTTAAAATCGTTAGTTCAGCTTTGGAGGGAAGAATATTGTAGTGAAGACAACCATCGACGTTTCACGTGCAGTTTCCTACTCAGAATATCTGCGGACCAAAAAACATACTCTTGAAAACTTGAAAGCACGAAAGGAGGAAAAGGCAAGGAACTCTGAACAGTATCTTCATGTATATATGGAAGTTACTTGAAGTGTATGCATTGTTAGTTAATTCGGATGAAATTATAACTTTTTAAGTAAAAAAAAGAAGCCTTTACACATAAATAAAAAGGCAGCTTAAAAATTTAGTCAACCAAAATCACCGTTTACGTAGTTCCAAAAGTTGACAGTTATTAATAGCGACACGCCGACAAACTCGTCCGAAGCAGCGGCATGTGGTTAACTGTTGGAAGGTAAGCTGTGTTTTGCACTGTGCCTTACCTGATCGTTAGCTAGTTTACGTATCAGACACTTAAGTGTAGTAGTGCATTTGACATCACAGCACGAGTGTTACGCCTGGTTAAGATGTACGCCGATCGAGCCAAACAGTTTATTAACTATATGATTTCGAAAGAGATTGTATTTTTATTTTTATATCCAAAAATACTTTACACTTCAGTGCTATATTTCGGTTCATTTTCAAACTACGTTTATTTAATACAAATGTTGAATAAAATTAACGTTTATATTCACGTATTTGATTATAAGTACGTACATTAAACTATTCTGTGCATTTACATCAATACACGTCGATTACTCAAGACATTAGTAGCATAAAATATGTGCACCAGCTGACTTCTGGGTAATATCAGCGATGTCTGCCCTTTCCGCGAGTAGAAAATATTGGCGTGGGCTCAACTTTTCTGCTTGACCCGCGCGGAAACCGAGGACGGCTTCTGATTGGCTGTTCTGGTTTTCCGCTCTGTCTGTTCGGCGTGATTGGCGTACATGTGAATCAGGCACAGTGGGTGCCTCACAGGTCTCTCGTAAGTGGCCGCAGTACATTCAGTCTCTCCCGGCTTCACTCTGGTTACTGGTTCCTGCTGCGTGCGCCACGTGTGCACAGCACGGAGCAAGCACCTGCTTACCTAGCAACACTTCAGCACACGCCACTGGTCCGAAGTTTAAAATCGCGAAAGCTTTACAAATAATTTACAAAAGGTGGGTAGGGAAAGGCAGTAGCCTATATACCTTGTCTGGTATATTTATTTACTGTTTGCAGATAGTAGAGGTCGTCACGTCCCA